>OZ022524.1:18131445-18173873 GCA_963989415.1 Cerceris ruficornis
CCCGTCGGCCTACTTTTTCGCGAGAATTTCACCTCGAAAGCGTTGCCCTTGAAGAACGAAACGAGAATTTCTTTCTCAAAGTTCCTACGTTTATTCCGCGTAGCATCGAGAAACTGGCGTCTCGAGGAATTATTCCTCCTCTCCTCGTAATTCCACGATGCTTATTCGAGAGAGTGGGACGCCGCTGGTGCACCGGGAGGATCGTATTTCGCGAAAAATTCGACGCATCCTTCCGTTTGACCGAAATATCAGGCAGCACGGGAAATATACGGTAAATACATGGAAATATTGCCAGAGTATTGGGTATCGATAAAATTCTCGAATCCGCGGTTGACTCAATTTCGCGGCACTTCCCGTTGGAACTTCCGTAACACTTCCTTGACTCGATCTACAATTTATCGTCCCCGTAATACACTCGCGCGTGCACTTAGTAAGTTCGCAGACAGGATTTGCATACATCGGCGGAGGGCATACCACGGGCGGCAACCTGCACCTACGAGAGACGTCTTCCACGGGGTGAGAAACCCAGCGTTCCACGATTCAGGAAACATTTTCCCTGGGAAAAATTCTGTAACTGAGTGTTTCGGACGCTTCACGGTCCGGTCTGCTCTTTTTTAACACTAAAACTACCGGCGTTGCATCTGTTACATTTAAATATATCGATTAACTACTTTGGAAAAAGAGAAGTCAAGAGGAGAAAAAGCTGATCGATTAAGTCATTTCGGCTTTATAAGACAGAAGTGGAATATTCACTTCGTGGCTCCCCTATCAATTTGGAGAATTATTCGAAAAATTGGGAACTGGTCTTTTTGACCGCCTTTGCAGTTTTAGTGTTAAATTGCGTGGGGCAATTTTGGGGCAATGGTGCGAGCGGTCTCGAGAATCTTTAGATTTTTATCTGTGTCTTGTCTTTATCTCAAAGACCTCTGGATTAACGGTGTTCTCAATGAGATATCTTCAAAGTTTAACGACCCCTTTTGCAAATATCCTGCACATCCGTCTCAGGAAATTCGCCGAAACTGCAGCGCGAAGGGAGAAAGGACCATATCCAAGGACAACAGCCACCGCGAAACAATTAGAACCCAAACGAGGACAATGCAGCATGAAAGATTCACCGCTCCGCGTATTACCCGGGGCCTGCGCGGCCGAAACGATGCAAACTCGCGGTTTTCGAGTTGCGGAACACGAGGAAAATCGAAACAGTTACGGATATGACTTCGCTGATTTACAAGCAACCGCGGCAATTGCATATCCGCGAGGATTAACGAGTTCGTTGTTGAAACTGCACAGAGCAGCGCCGAATCGTCGAAACTCTCGAGGACCTCGACGATTTTCCCCCCTTTACGAGCGATCTTCGGGGATATCGGTGATTTTTTTTCCGATCGTGAGTGCGTTCGAACGGCGACGAGGCTAACGAGGTAATGGGGAGAAAAGCGCGCACCCCATGGAGCGGGGATTTCGGAAAAATCCACGAACCGGCAAGTTATTTACGGTAAGCGGAAAATCGAAATGGCTACGGACACGACTGCGACGATTTATAAGCTGCACGAGCGACCGCATCGTCATGAGCATTAACTTGTCCCGGACCGTTATTTAGGGACACCGATGGAATTAATAGAAACGTTAACCATCCGGTCCGATTTTCGCGACGCCAGGTTTCCTCCAGCGAAACCACGGAGCGATATAATTTCATCGTTATTTATATCCACCCGGGATTAATTGGCTCGGGAACCTGGATGGTTAATCAGCACCGGATACTTGGACCGAGATCGCGAGAGGGTTCGAGCCTCCTCGTCGATTCGTTCGCGCGGGGATACTTTAATATTCTTTGTCGAAAGGGAACGCACTTCCCTCGAATCGCGGGCCGTTTTATCTGTCTTCGTTCCTCGAGAAAGGCTACTCGAATCAGGAGGACTCTTCGCTTCCTTCCCTCGAGTGACGCGGCGCACCTTTGTGCCGGCCACTCCAACAACTTGATTTTTCCACTGTAACTCTCTCGAGTAGTTCGCCACTTTTCTGCTTCGCTGGCGACCAAAATTACAGAACTCGCTCGACGAATTTCATCGATCCAATTACAATCCTGCCGGACGTTCTTTAATTCCCGGACGGCCCTTCGAATACCCTTGGATTTTCTGGATATTTTCAAGTTTCATCTCGGAGAGTGTTCCTAAAGAAGCTTCGCTTCCTTCGATTCTTCCGACTCGACGACATCGGCATACGTCAGATTCACGAGTCCAGATTAACGCGAGATACCGACGACCATCCAGAAAATCGTTAACATCGCAATAAAGCGATTTACGTTCTCCGGAAGTCCGTAGCCTCGGAGTTCCCGCGCGAAAGAGTAGCTCCGGAGGATCGGTCGAAATTCCACGAGCAAGTCCATTTCCACGGTGTCGTCGTACAGACGATAAATCAATCTCATCGATCCCCGGTGTTCATTCCTCGGGAACAATTTCGAACGAGGTAGTCGTCCACGAGGACACGTATGCGTTACGATTCATAAAGTTTCCCGGTGCATCCATCGGGATTCTATTTATCGAGTTTCGAACAGCAGTTAAGGTTTACGTAGCGATTCCAGTTGGTCGAGTGGAATACGATCGAAGGAAAATGCAGGCGAGAATAAAGAAAGAGGAGAGTGCACGTAGGTAGGACGGTGTACCTTCTCGTACGCTCGACTCCGAGGCACTCTAGGAATGTCACCTCGTGCTCCTGCATAAGGACGGGACATAAAGCGAGTTGTAAAGAAAGTTGAGCATACTTTACGGCGCATCCGATGCACCGCGTTCCGTTTTCTCGGCCTGGAACCTCGAGGAGGATTCTTTCTCGTTGGAAAAACAAAAAGTATCATCGTCGAAGACTCAACCGAACGGGGGGGTTGAATTTACGAGGGACCGATGACGGCAGGCGAGAGCGACAAAACGACGGAGAGAGTCGAGCTTAGCCGAGATTAATCGCTCTTACGCGGCAACGTCCCCGGTGAATGGACCAAGATTGCGTAATTTATAGATCGATAGGAACAACAAATAGCCTATTTAATTGGCACGATTCCCGGTAGCCGGGCACTTTGCGTGTAGCCAGATATTTATGCGGATATAAAGCGAAGCGAGCGTGCGCTTTACACGAGGAGCCAGCTTGCCGTATGCGAGCAATTATACGCGAAACGTTTGTACGGGCATTAGGGTAAATACGACTTGATATTTTACACCCCCGTTGGGAGTACTTGCAACTGCTTTTCACCGCTGGAATACTCGGATCTTCCGTGATCATCTCCTTTCCGCTGTTTCCGACGATATCGTTTGTCCCGTCGATTGTCTCTGCTCCAAAGGAACGGCAAGGTAGCTCAAATTACACTGTCCAACGAATTTCAAACTTTTTTCTGTTTTCCAACTCTCTGTTCTAGTAAAGTATACTACAACCTTCTCCTCTTCAATTTTTTTCTGATGTTTTCAATTCAAGGGGAAAAAACGGTGGTAAGATTTATCGCCATCACCCCGTATAAAATATTTCTTATTCATCGGTTGAAGCGAATTTTGTTTTAAATTTTACGGTGAATAGGATTTATAGGAGCGAAGTTACGTCGGTCATAATTAACGATGTGCTTCTCAAAGCTTACAAATATTTGAATAACCTAGCCCAGACCGTTTGAAATTCATCCCAACTAAATATATCATTTATTAATAAAATAAAATTACTACGTTAAAAGTCAAATATTTGTAAGCTTTGAAAAGTAAATCGTCAATTATAAACAAACGTAACTTCACTCCTGTAATTTCTATTCACCATAAAATTTATTTAAACTAAGCAGAAGCACGATATGAAATAATAATTTCATCTGTAATAAACAATCATTGACGAAGATTGCTGTAATAATCGAAATTTGCAAAAATCTCCGTGGGGAAGAGTGATCTCTGTTCATGGGATGTACTGCGCATGCTCCGCGTTACGCGGGCCGCCTCAGTGAGGCAGTATTTCCCAGCTTCTTGCCGAAATCCACCGTTTTCACAAAAACTGATGTTTTTCCAAAACAGAGGGTGATAAAGAAATTCGTTTTAAGGTCGACGGTTCCTATAAGAATAACCCAGTGGGAATTGGAAAACAAAAATGGTGTAGGACAGGGTTATTCGCGATTGCGTATCGTCTTCACTTTGGAATTAAATTGCCAGTATTCCTTGAAATTTCTAGCACAGATTCGACGGAAAAATCGTTTAAAATTCGTGCCACTTTTTCCGATAGAACTTCAAAAGGGATATTCGGTGGATGGAGTGTTTTCAAACAATGGGAATAACGGAATATACGCTAAGTACGTGG
Organism: Cerceris ruficornis; assembly: GCA_963989415.1. NCBI lineage: Eukaryota > Metazoa > Arthropoda > Insecta > Hymenoptera > Crabronidae > Cerceris > Cerceris ruficornis. The sequence continues at coordinate 18,135,754 of OZ022524.1, forward strand.
CGCGCAAACCAAACATCCGTGTCTCGTTAATAATCGAAGCACCAAAACGTCCCAGATAATTGGAGCCACACTATTAAAGCTCGCCCAAATGATTGATTCGCCTGTTTGACCAATCTAGCAGAATCAATCCGCGCTTTCGCAAATACCGCACGATTCGCTCGCGTCGCGGTAAGAAATTTTCACGAACGAAATTTCGAGGATGAGAATAAACTCCAGGGTGAAACGAAGGGCGATTATCCGAGTGGACGCTATCGTCCTGTCGAAGAAATTGCTTGGAAGATCGAATATTCGATTTCAACGAGATAATCGTAGATCGGAAAGATCATGGAGCCGATCGGAAACGAAGTACCGATGGTGTAAAATTCATGAGAAATTCTAGCGATTTCTATGGAAAAATGGACAGGATATAGGTAGATCTCGAGGAAGCGGGCTTTGAAGAAAACGGCGCCAAGTTTCAATTCCATGTTCTTCCTGTTAAAGGTTCAAGTAGCAACGCAGAATATAATCAGAAACGATAGAATATAAAGTTACAAGGAAAAACGTAGAAAATCGTAATTTCGCAAATGCGGAAACTTCTAGGAAATAAGCGCTCCTCAAATCCCTTCAATTCTATATTTTGCCATCTAATAGGTCGTATAGTAAACGGTATACAAATTCTACGACGGAAGTGCATTGCAGATGGCGAGAAACACTGAAAAGGAAATAGATAAAAATGCGTTTGAATCGTTTTTACCTCGCACGAGTTACCGTGCTTGCATCGCTCCAGCATCGAGAGAACGTAATATAGTACTCGAGGTAAAACGAGCGTCTCGGATACTCGAACACGATCGTAGGGTGTTCGAAAGTGTCTCTGTGAGTAGCGAGCAGGAGCTCGGAGACTATTATACCTCGTCGCGATTTCCAAGGCAGAGAGGAGCACCGAGGAGACTCATCGAGCCAGGCCGGGGCCTTTGAATTGGCGCGAAGAAGAGAGGAGTCAAAGAAGCAAAGGAAGAGGAAAGACCGGCTTGCCACGATCCGCGGAATCGAAGCTTCTGCGGGAGAATTTGAGCGGAACTCTCGAGTGTCCGCGAAGAGAAGAGGAAACGCGACTCTTCGAGGAGGATAATTCGGGGCGTGGGAATTTTCTCTCTGTATCTCGTCCGAGAGAATATTTTTCAAAATCGTGATTGCTCGAGATAAGCAAAGTTTAGAAGCATCTTCTTGCAGTCTCGGTCATCTTTGGACTCGCGATCTCCCGCGGAATTGAGCGAAGGAGAAAAGAGGTCGAGGCATAAAAGAGAGATACGCACGTTAATTTGAGCGCGTCACGGGAGGGTAATCCGAACGCAAACGAATAAAGGAACAAAGAGACATACAAAGAGACGGGAGTAACGTTCCTCCGGAAGAGAAAGACGGTAAAGGGGAAGTCTATAAAGACGTTCGTCCAGGACCACTTGACGTCAGACAGCGCGGAACACCGGAACTGCCGATTCTCGATCGTAAAAGAGGAGGATGCGGAGCGACCCATTGCGAAAGGGGAATCTATTCCGAGCCTACCGGAGCGAAAGAAGTAGCTGCGCTGCTCGAGAAAAGAGAGGAAGGAGCATCGAGCAGAAGCAACCTCGGTCGAGGCAGATGCCAAATTTTACGAGTTCTCCCCGAAGCATCCCCGTTCGCGGTGCCTCGCGATCCTTCGCCGTCCTTCCGTCTCTCCTGGACGCTTTTTCCCTTCCATTTTCCGCGGTCGAGCGGAGCTTCAATCATAAATCCCGACGTAGTCTGGACCTGCACGCCGCTAATCCCGATGCGTGCGATGCCAGGATGCCAGCAGGCCAGAGGCCGAGAGAGTCTGACTCTTGGCAGAGAGTCAAAAGCCTCCCAACCCCTCCGGGCCGCGACACCACCCCCTTTCTCCCTTTCGAGGTAGACGGCAACGAGCACCTAGGTTACCGCGCCAGGAAATCCTCGTCCCTCGAGCACCGAGGGTCATCTTTCACTAGGATTTATCACGGGGCCGCGACACTTCGCCGAAATTCCCATTCTCCCGTCCCGTAATTCCCTCAAAAAATTTGTAACCACCGGGAGAGCGCGTTGTTCTTCTTCTCTCCGCTCCATTTTGCGAGCATACAGGACTTTGCGCAATCCGAGGCGCTGCGACGATTAATTTTGTCCTTCGGCGAGTCGAGAGGACGAACTTTTCCACGATGAAGCGTGAAAGAGTTTGAGGGATGTGTTCGAATATTCTCCTAGAAGTCTTGGAATTTTATCGACTTCCTTAACCCTTTTAGGACCGGATGACGATATATCGTCGTTAGTAATCTATATTAGTAATATTATCACAGATAATTGAAAGTACACAAGTTATGCTTCATTCGGCCAGTTCAATTTGAAACTATGGCCAATGACAATTCTTTTTATCCACAACTACATTCGTCATGAATTCAATCAACTTTTTCGATCGGCGCTAAAAGGGTTAAACTCTCAGCTACCTAGGGAGATGCCTGTCGTTTAGAATTTCACCGTGTGCCGCTGGCTCGTCCGCTCGCTACGTCAAGGGGATCAAATTTCGGACTAATCCGCCGATAAGAAGACATCGCAGAGGAAGCAAGCACCCATGGAAATTCTCGCGAGGGTGTCAGCCGTCGTCCTTGGAGCCAGGGGAACGTGGGAAACCGTAGCACGTGTGTCCTGTCAGGAGCAGGACTGACAAGTCGGCCAGCCACGCGTGGTACGTGCACGTGACACGTTACAGCACGACGCTGAGGACATTGGTTCGGGATAGACCACCAGCCTCGTCGTTGCATTCAGTCTCTCTCTCTCTCTTCTCTCTCTCTCTCTCGATCTCGCCATCGTTTCATCTCGCAGCCTCTCTTTCCACCTACGCGCCGATATCCGAGTGACCGCTGCCACCGCCACGTCCGCAACCACGACCGCCGCTCCAAAGTCAAGAGAGGTCAATGCTAATTCTGAATTAATTTTCCTAACCCAGCATCCCCTGCCGATGCCGGTGCAACCGTCGACCGGGAACCGTGCCAGTAAATCGTGTTCGTTTCGTTTGCTCGTCGGCGCGAGACATTGCGGACGTTTTTACGGAACGGTTCCTCCGCTCGTCGAGGTAAATTTTGATCCGTTGCGCGGACTCGTCCGCTGGAAGCGCCTCGTCATTGTGAGAGGGAACATTGGCCGTTAATCGTCGAAATTACCTGAATTATAGATCGACTTGGATATTCGATTGCGCGCACTATCACGCTCACCGGCGAAACGCATTTAACTCCCGTCAACGATGACGGCCTAATCCATTAACTGGGAATGCAGGCGAGCAATATGCACCGTGGACTTTGCTCGTGCATGTTTTAATCGAAGCGCGAAACCGCGGAAGTCGTTGCGGGTCGAGAGGGAAATCGAAACTGTCCGGGTTCTGCGGGATGACCGTGAAAACATTTCGCTTCTCGTTTCCACAGTTAGGCGCCGGGGTACGTCGAGTTAACGTCGTTAACGTGGAAATGTACATTCGTAACGTCATTAATCATAGTAACGAGGATGCATAAACGCGATAATTTATATACGCGCGGTAATCAACGAGATAATAAAAGAGTAACCCAGCGCGCCGGGTAATTGCAACGTGATATCGTTCCACGCGAATATCGGATATTACCTGAAATAATGCGACCAGTGTCCGGAATTACGAAAGTTGTTTAAACATCGAGCGCTGGATGTCTCGTTAAAATCGGTCGACGGCCTCGTTAAATGGACAGTACACGTTGAATTTTCCGTCGTCGGATGTTCTCCAGGTGAACCTTCGTGGGTCAAGCGCGTCGCTATTCGACGACTTTGAGATAATAGAAGAAAATCTACCCGGAAATGCGAGAGACGGCGTTCAAAATTCATTCATTGCTGCCCTCGTAGCGCCATCGGCATCGGTTCTGGAGAAGACGCGGAGGAAAGCGCGGAGCAGGAGGCTAAAGAGGACCAGGATGAGAGGTGGTTCGGTGCAAACGGATCGATCGGTGGTCCAGGCTCGGCAATCGGCCCGCTGACACACCTGACGGGAATTACCGGCGACGAAACTTATTGCCAAGTCCGGTCGAATTGTAAATCAGGTCTCGTACCGCGAAATGCCCTATTAGGTCAACGCCAGAGGCGTCGCAACGACGTCTAATGTCCCAAACGCCGCAGGCTCGCGTGTCCCCCTGCCTTCTTGCACTCTCTCCCTCTTGCTCCAAATTTACCTTACATTGCTCTCGGTGTCTCTTTCCCTCTCATTTTCTCCGTCTCTCCGAGTTCAACTCCATTCACGTCCTGGACTCGAATCAAAACGCCATTCGATCGCGAGACGGCGCGAAATTCGTCACGTATTCGTCATCCCGCATGCAACGGTTTGCGCGAGAGAAGAGGCAGACCTCGCTCCGTCATATTTTTTTTTCTACCAAGCCTACGTCACGCGTTTCGGCCATTCGATGCGTATTAAAGTGTCGTCCGGCGAGGGTTGAGCTTCGATCGGCCCCGTCGTTTGCCGTCGAAACGAGCCGGAACGAATTTGTGGTTTACGGCGGGAACGTTTTCTGCCGCGAAACGACGGGAAGGAATATAAAGTAGGTCCCTATATTGCGCTATTAATATTTCGGTATACGGTACCCTGAAAAATTCCGACCCTCCGAGCAGATTGGATAGCTCCTTCTGGATCTCGAGTTTATCGTCCGTGCGTATCTCGAATTTGGTCGAAACGAGAGTGATTTTCGTCGATGATCTCGTAGAAGATTCGAAAGTCGATGCGGTTCTGTGGTCGTTGAAACGGGCTCCATAACGTTGTCGAAACGCAGAGGCACCGCAAGGGGGATGAAAATTATACCGGCAACGGAGACGCAAACGTACATATACGTTCTCGAGTTCGATGGTTGCAGGCAAAGCGCGAATGATGTGTTTTTATTTGCGGAAGGGCAGAACGATAGGGGTTGAACGGATCTTGGAAAACTGTGGTGTGAAGGGGAAGAAGCAATTTATCCCCGAATATCCATCAACGAAGCGTGGAACGATTAATGCATCGTGTTACTTGAAATCAAGGCATTATCGTAATCGTCTCCCGATACAAATTAACGCAACTCCGGCAGAAGTTGGATGCAATCTAAACTTCGCCGATAACCTAGTTCACCGTTAATGCAGCGCTCAAATTGCATCGTGTCATTGCGCACGGATACGTGCACTATTCAGGTTCGGTAAAATGGATTTTCAGTAACAGACGACCGTCGTAACAGACGAGACGGAACGGAAGCATAATCGGCTCGGCGGAGAGGGGACTGGTAAACCATGGGTTCAAACATAGCGACTAATAATAATTCGGGGTAATTTCGATTATCGATAACCGCTTTAATATACACACCCTTCCCCATTGGTTTCCATAAAGCCACCGTGCGTTTCAACCTGCCCTGACCGATCCATTCTCCTCTCTGCCACCCTCCAGCATTTGCAAACGAGCCCGCTTCCTCTTCCCGTTTTCCTCTCCTCCGTCTCTCTCGCTCGCGTCGCCCCTCTTTCGACTCTCCTCGTTTCTCTCTCTGTGCTCTCACCATTTCTCTGTTCAACCAAAGGAGAATTTCCAGTCGAATCGAAATACGCTCGGTATTGGAGCGTTTGCGCGCACGATATATCGACGCGCGTGCATACGCGCAGGTGGCAGGTTCGCGTATACGCTCGCCCTTGCCCGAGAGCACACGCATCGATACGCGCATCCTACGCTCGGATACGCGCATTCCCGTGTCCGGTGCGTGCCAACGGCCGAATCGACCGATGAATTATGCGCCTCCCTCTTTAATCGTCGATTTTCCCCGTTGCTCCGTTCAACGCCGACCGATTTTCCTTCGAGCGGCTCTCTCGGAGCGAAGTGGAAGGAAGACGACTTCACGCCGAGCGGAAGATCCTGCGGGACCTTCCATCTCTCGGTTGTCCGATGCGCTCGAGGCGCATACCTTGGCGCAGCGGCTTACACGGCTTCCAAAGGATGCGCGCAGGTGTGCGGCTTCTAAATCGTGTTTCGCTTGCCGTGCCGTCTCCTAACTCGCCAAACAATGTTCCTCTGATTATCCGGAAGTTAAGTGCATTAGCCGTTGTAGCACGTTTGGACACGCGGCGGGAGGTAGAACGAGCGGGGACTGCGCGACGTTGGAAGTCAACGAGTTCGCTGCGTTAGCTTTTTTTCCGTGGATTTGTGTTCCACGATGTGGGTCGATTAGGTTTCGCGTAGGACTTCTGGACATCGTGGAACGGAGAATGTAGGTGGGAATTGCGAAACGACGTGTCTGCCGTGACGGTAACGAGGGTGCGATGAAATCTGGCTGCGAATTAGAGCACAGTGGAGGGATTGCACTTTGGATCGACGAGGGGAGGTTGAATTAGAATTAACCGCGTTGCTGGAGCGCCGGTTACTTTAATTTATTTGCATCCGTACGCGGAATATTTCACGGATACCGAACGTCTTTTTTTACCAGTCGCGGAATATTCCGTCCTGTACAGTGTTAAACTGCTGCGCGCGGAATTGCACGGTACTGCGGGTCTTCTGCCGTATTTAGAACTGTAGGATCGTGAAAAAGAAAGAGAGGCGCGCGGTAACCCATCCAAGCAATGATCACCGCCTGCGTTGCTTAACTCGGGAGATCTCCTCGGTCGGCGCGGGTCCACTGCACCAGCGTCCTCTCTCTGGCGTCAGTACTTCTTCACGTCCTTTTCTCCTAAGTTCTTTTTAGGAGTGTACCGCCCCGATCCCACAAAACTATGGTGCAAATGGATTAAGATCGGTCGAATCTAACTGCAGCCAGGGCGACACGTCGAAGTGAGCTGGCGAAAAGGATTGACTTTGAATTTCAAGACCAAGGACTCCCTGCTTCGACGATAACGTCCTAAATCGTCTGCCCGTCGAAAAGTTCTCGAGTGCAGGGAATCACGGATTGTTTTCCATCCAAGCCTCGGCGCACACGGCAATATTACGTTTCCATCGTAATACCTAATCCTACCTATTCCCAGAACCTACTTACTTCACCGCAGATATAAGCTTCGCCGGTGGATTCGAATCGGGAAAGAGAATCAGGATCGCATCGGTGTTCGCTGCTAATATTTACTTAGAGTCTCTATCGGATAGTAAACCGGTACGTTCTTGTAACTAATGCACATAGTCTCGTTGCATTAGCATAACGCAAGAACGAACCGGAATCCCCGAGAGAAGATTCGATTCCTCCGACGGAAACGGTCGGAACGCTCGGTCCTATTTGCAGGATGTAACCCGCGGGAGGTTCGAGGATTCGGTAACGAGTTAAACGCGCCCGGGTTATGCAGTCGATAATCGGTCGACAAGATGTACTCGGCTGCATTCCCGGAGTGCAATCTTCACAGTGGAGAACGAATCTCGCTCCTCCGAGGCGAATTCGCGGAGCCTGTTGAGCCGTTCGGCGATAGGAACACCGGAATACGTCTATCGATTCGCGGAGTTTTGCTCGTCCGTTATGCAAGCACGATTTCTAGCACCAGCGTGCTCGATTCGCAAAGTTCCACCACCTTCCGTGCTACCCCCTCGCCCCTCTATCCGTCTATCCATCTATCCTCTTTTTCGGCTCTCAGGGAGGGGTTGCATAATTTAAATGTCCCGCGTCCCAGTTTCCTTCCTTTTCGAGAGAATCGCTGATTGCTATGCCAGTCCTTCTTCTCGCTGAATTACCAGAAGGCCCTTAGTATTCATACTTTCCAGACTCCACGGTTGCTACCTTATGACGGGGCGGAACTTTAAAAAGCTTCATGCCGAATTGCACATTGTTCGCCGAGCACGACGGCACAGTTCGCGAGGAATTAAAACTATCGTAGATAAAACTGTAATTTATTTCGCGACCAGCCCGTCCGGGGATTCCGAGAGCTCCCGGAACGATCGGAGAGATCTTCGTGACGTGTTTCCGGGATGATCTTGGAAATCGACGCGGCAGATAATCGTCCAAGTCGGAGAACCGAGGGGAGGAATTCACCCAGTCGGATCGCCGATGGCGAAAACTTTTCCGGAGTCGTATCGAAAATGACGAAATTATCGGCGACACCGTAATCGAATTATCGGCCGTCGTTTTTGACGGCAAATCGGCTTATCGAATCACCCCGGTGACAAGAGGATTATTATATAACGATGAATTCACGCATCGACGAGGGAGTTTAATTAACGGAAATATACGAAAGCCCGCATCGATGCACCGATTGCGCTTGCGGCTTTTTAAACGAAACTTATCGCCAATTCCAAACCTTCGACGCTCGTTCGACCCCGTCCTTTCCGCGACAGATTGCCTATGACGGAAGTTAATACGAAAAATCAAGCCACATCCCATATTTCCGTCGGTTCGTTGACGCTTGCCAAGTGTCGCGATACGTCAATCCCGATGGCGTAAAAACGTAACGAGGGCAGGGTGGAAGAACAGTCATCGAGAATGAATCGTTCGTGACACCTTGCACCCAGACGTCCCACGAGGACAACCCGGATTCGTCGTGGAAGTACGGTCAACCATAAAGTCAGTTAGGTAAGCCGCGCCCTTAACAATGGGAAGCCACGCGCCATATGCGACCCCACATGCCGCGCGTGTCGTCCTCCGATGCACTTTCGGGACGTATGCACCCTACCGCGGCAGGGTTACGCTCCTCGAGGGTGTCTGCTCCTCTTTTTTTTACGTATTATCGACTGGCAAGGGTGCGCGCAATAAAGACCAAGGCAGTGGGTCACGTTGTTTGCCACGTGATTCATGACTTATCGTCGCCGATCGTCGATTACGTGCCTCGAAATCGAATGGAAAAGGCTTTCCGCCGGAGGGAAAGCGCGTGCGAGTTTTACGACTCTTTTAGAGACCGACGAGTGTTTCGCTCGATGCCTCGTTCCATACATCCTCTCAACGTCCACGGTAAAGTGGGTAATTAGGTGGAACTCTGGGAGTAATTTCTAATTCCCGATATCGCCGTGTTTATTACGATCGTAAATCTCGTTGCAGATGCGCTGGAATATCCTCCGGAGTACCGCGATACCCGACCGAGCCGACGTTCGGTTTCCCCTTATCGGTAAACCGCGTCGACGTTTACAGGGAATATTCATAAAGCGTATCTCGGCACGGGGTTGAATTTATGGGCGGACCGTCTATCGGCGAAGATCGCGATGTCGGTCAAGAAACGGCCCGGAGACGATCCCCCTCGAGCGATTCTAAAATATCATCCGGCGGAAGGGTCGCGACGGCCGTAACACGGCTGCACGAATCTCTGCCGCGGGACGAAAATCGCATTCGAACGAAGCTAAACCCGTCGATGTATTCATGGGCATACGCGATGCGTGGCTATGGATGTACGGACGAGGCGTCGCGGTTGCCGGGGAGAGAGAAAGATAAAGAGAGAGAAAGAGGTCGGAGGGAGGAACGGAGAAAGAGAGGCTGTCGAGGGTGTCGAGAGTCGGAGGGGTGGGCGTCGCTGTTGTGTCGCAGCCGGTATATACAACGGTATCTCCCGCGCATGATAAATCTCCCATGGCGGTTCGAGCCTCTATCGTATCGCCGTAGCTATTTTAATATTTTAAAGTTCTACCCTAAATGCGCAGTATATCAAAACTTCTGCCATAAATTACTCCTCGTCTCCCTTCCGCACCCTCGCGACCGATCCCCCCCGTCCATCCCGCTGCTCGCCTCTTTCTCCGTGCCCTCTCGTCCACACACGTTTCGCACTTGCCCTTTCGGCCTGTGCCGAGTTCCGTGCTCGGAAAATTAACGACCAATGGCGTCGGTGACGTTCTCCATCCCGCCACCCCCCGCGGACAAAATATTATCCGCGTAATGCGGAAAGGTCGAGCGCGTTCGGGCTCCATTGTCGGAGGCCGCTGCGGGTTCTCAATTAATACGGGAGCCGAGCCTCCGTTTTATGGCGGCGATCGCTCGCGAAATTCCATCGAGCGTGCCCCCGTACACCCTTCCTCCTCTCCACGGGGAATTTCTATCGTCGATTATGGATACGCCACTGGAATTGGGTCAATTTTCAATGGTCCTTCGGATTCCGGACGAATCCTCCTTCGCATTGCAGCAATAACTCGCGTTCTGCTCTTCGATTCTCTTTCTTCCTTCCCTCTTTTTGTCCCTCTATTTTTCCCTCTTTCTCTCTCTCTCTCTGCGGGAATGTGTGCGTCTTTTTTTCACTCGTACAACGGGGAGAATTGTTACGCTCGATTTATCGTTTCCATTTCGTTCCTAGCGCGCGCGTTTTCCGCTTGCAGGAGACAGCGCGAGTTCAATTGCGAATTTCGTGGCACGCTGCGCGGCTAGAAGCGCGGAATGTAGGAAGAAAGTCGACCCCGGTTGAATGTTAATTAGTGACACAACCTTTAATTGCATCTCCGGGCAGACCTAGGCGAGGACCGGGCACACGACGGTACACGACCGGCATAAACCGGTCCCATGAACCTACTCCTACGGCCCAAGAGCGCAATATTAATTGCCTTAATAACCAGCCGGGTTAACGAGCGAGTCTGACAAAAAGTGCATCTGCAGCTAGCGCGGTCGCGGTGCCTTTGTCGTGTTCCTCCGGACGGCGAGGGAACGATGGGCTTTCTTTTTTATCGTTATTTTCTACTTAGAGTTAAACGATCCGCGAGACCGAGAAGAGGCGATTCGATATTAATACTAAACTCCAACCGCGAAAATTACCTTCTTCGAATTCCACGACGATTTCCCGGCTATTTTCCGGGAAATCTGAAATTTCGCTTGGGAAAGAAAGCGATTTCCTTGAAATCGACTGCTCGACGGAAACGTGAAAGGGTGAATTTTACGAACGGCGAAATTAAACGAGCCTAGAGGTGCTTTCGCGCATACGGATTCGCTTAAGGTTTCGTGGCGGAGCGAGGGGCGGGAAAGAAGGGGTGAATACTCAAAGTCGAACGGAGAAGCAGGCCGAGGGTTTGGTTAGGCTGTATTAACCGAACGGTGGATATTAAAGACGATAAAACAATACTCGAAGTTTGGGAGCGGTTGCGTCCATTATGGCCGGCGAAAGTTTGGTGTAACCGGAGCTCCTCGGATCAGAGGGTGGTTTGTCGGCGGCCCTGGAGAATAATTCGAGATCCGTGTTGCATTAAGGCATCCCCGGAGCGGCGCTACTTTTATTCGGAACTTAATACCCCGCTATTTATCTCGGGAGAGAGACGGAAAGGGTGAGAGAACCTCCGATCGATTCGTCGGATGGAGGGTTTCGTAAGCTAACGACAGTTTGCAAACTTTTCCTAGACGAAATACTCGTAGGGTTCGTAAAAAATTCACGTGCTCAGATATCACCTTGATTTTGAAAAAATTGCGATTTGAAAAAAGAAAAGGTCAAAATACTTCGATCGATGAACCTATTCTTCCTCGACGCAACCCCAAAAATACATATGTACTTTCCTCGATACATAAAAACATCCCTACTTTGTCCTCGTCGTTATCCTAACAAGATGATCGACTGCAGAGGGCAAATATTTCTAAAGCAGTCAAACCGGAGGCCGAAATATCGCGGAGAGCATCGAGGAAAAGGTTACGGGGGATGATTTCACGAGGCAGAGATGGCTGTTTCCATTCGACAAGGATATGCCGGTAAAAAAGCATAAAAGGAGTTATTATCCGTTGGTTCTTCCCCCCTGGAGGATCGAAGGCAAGGGCCGAGATAGCAGACGGCGAGGTTAGAAGGGACGAGGCACCCTCTTCCGCCTCGACACCGTCCTCGAAGGGGTCTGCCTTCTTGCGTATTCCAGCCCTAGGAGCGAGCAGAGGCCGTTAAAAGGGGCACAAACACCTTTTAATTCCCCGTGCTGAGACGCGCGTTATATTTTATCCGGGGGTGTTGTCGCTATCAATACCGTCGGGGTTCGTTCTCTTCGTTCCTCTCGGTCCTTGCTCCCTTCGCGATCAACCCTTATCTTCTTCTCCACCTTTGCGCCATCTTCTTCTTCCGCTCGTACAATTCCTTCTTCACCGCGGTCTATTTAATTTAAATAACTTTTAAAAGTTCCTCGACCCTCCTCGGATATCAGATTCCCATAGCACGTTTCTTCTTCTTTCCACCATATTTTTCTTTCTCGTCCCGTCGTCCACCCTCTCCTTCGTTCTCTCTTTCCCTTTCATTCGTCTCGAGGACACTTTGCTCGCTCACGGTCCGTCTCTACCTTCGCCTCCGAGCCCTTTGTTTTCCACGCTGTTTTCTCCTCTCTACGTTTCCCGCGCTACACCCTTTTCGCGCGATCCCACCACCCCGCTGCAACCCCTTTCGCCCGTCTGCCGGGCAGCTTTTATTCCCTTATTTAATTCCGAAATAATTCCGCAGATAATGACTTCATCTTGCCCGCTCGCCTTTTCAGGTTAACCCTCCCGAGAAGCCGGGAACGTCGGGGCGTAGAATTGCGACCGTAAGAACGCCAACGAACGCCGAATTTGTCCCGTTCTTTTGTACCACCGGCATTAATATCCATCTCGACGAGAAGCGCCGGAAGGACGCCTCGAAAATGAAGAGGTCGAAGGTGTCTCGGGATAATAAAAGGATCCTCCACTTTAAATTACCGGCATTCGGCGCGAGAAAGACGGAGAGAAACGGGCAGCGTTTTAACAAATCGCTCTCTCGCATCGTGCGCGGGTTTTCACTTCGAAATTAATGCGCTACCTTGCAGCAATTTCGTTCTCACGCCTCGAGATACCAGCTAGGACGTCTCTTTCGCCGGAAGAAAACAGAGATTGGAGGGAGATTCGCGCGATCGATCATCGGAATTGACATCGGAGGAATGTCGGCGAGCCGATGGCGCTTTTCGCGAGTTCAATATCGACCGTAACTGCTTGCACGTTCTCGAGCGGCCTTGACGAGAAAGTTCATCGTCGAAAGGACGTCGAAAAGCACAAAGTGCAGCCGAGGAAAATTGCATTCCTTCGAGTTCCCTTCCTGACCCACTCGAGAATCCGGCGAACGCCAGGCATCGTTGAAACGCTTTCTACACGCTCCGCTGATCGCGATTTTCCGCCACCGGTCCAACTAACCTTTCCGAGTGCACCGACGGGGCCTTGGGGTTTTCGTTCGTGAAATTTCTTTTACTCGACTCGAAACACAACGTTCGCTCGATTTCCTCTCGGATTATCGAAGACCTTCCGATCGCGATGCGTTTAATTATTTCTCTCCTCCTTAACGGTTTCTTCTTTTGGATAAAAGGGTGAGGTCCGATCGTCGACGCGGTTATAAGGGGTGAATCTTTGCCGGGGACTTGCGGAAGTTGATAAAAATATCGTGGCTCCGAGTTCAAATTACCGTATCTGATTTTTTACAAATTCTTATTCTACACCCCTGTTAAATTGCAGCTCCTACTAAAAATGACGAGGGCAGTCAAAGTGGAAAGGATAAAACGACAAAAGAAATTAATAACCAGCTAGAATTTTAGTAGTACAATCTCATTATCTGCGTCTCCATCGAGCGATATTTCTACATCGACGTTACTTCGAATTCAATGGCAAATTACGACATTACGACCCAAGGTAGAGGACCGACCCACGATACCGGAGCCAAATTACAAGATTAAATTTACAACACAACAAAGACACCGACTGCTCCCCGCAATCGCAAGAAACTTCTTTCTCCCGGCAATACGATCCACACAAATGTACAAACAACTAAACACCCGGCTACGGTTGCAGTTACTTCTACCACCCTCCCCGAGACTCCGCTTCGTTTCATCCCCCGCGTTAAGTTTGCCGTGCAAGTATACGAATCACAGAAGCTCTCCCGTCCACAAAAGCTCAAATGACACACGAAGCATTGGCGCAGTGCCGAATGCGGGGTGCATCGATCCTCTGGCAGGCGACATCGCGAAGAAAGAACACCCTAATGCCACCGGATTATGGGTGGAATCGAGCTCGTAGAATAAATAGCGCGTGCTCGCTCGTGCTTTATCCTAAAATCAGCACTTTCTTTCTCCAAGTTCGCTCGTCGAGTAAGTTAAAGCGACACCCGTGGTACGATAGCGATTTCCTCCGCTGTATTTCCGTTTGGAAAGTTCGCCGATGGCTATCGATCCTCGGGAACACCTCGATACCCACGTATTATTGCGGTCCTGTAAGATTCGTATCGCAAAGCAAACAGAATTCCGCTCGAATTTCCAAGGTTGGACAGCTGCATAACGGCTGTCCGATTTGACAACGCGGATCCGCGTTGCGGAGTGCTATCGATGCAACATTAATTATGCTAGAGTGCAGCATCCGTTTGAAATGCTTCGATGCACGTACACCCGGAGTATGAGAGATTCTCCGTTGATGCTAGAATTCTCCCTCGTTCTCTCCCAGTCTCTCTGCTCCTCTCTGTGCAGTTTACCGAATGGCCTCGGATTCCATTGGAAATCTCGCTCACTTCCGTGCATTCGCGCGACTAATTTCAAGGATCCCGAGAAATCTTTGAGCGCATATTTATCGCGGGACAAACTTTGCATACGGGAACTTTGACCGTGCGTTTGCAGTTAATTATAATTCAACCGGCGCTCCGACTGCTGCGCTCGCTGTATCAATTGTTTTCAGAATTAACTAACTGTTATTGATTATTCTACTGTATTGTATGACAGTAATTGGCATTATTATTGCCATTTCATTTATTCAAAGGCGAGTGCACCTCTGAGGTTTATTAGCTGGCGTAATAAAATAAAGATGTATCAAGTGAATTTACAGAATACGGTAATGTGTTCAATGTTTACGTTAATACGACACGCATTAATGTAATTTAATACGTGATGTGCCATTGTCTCGATGGCTCACAATTCTGCCAAAACATTGTGTGTCGGGCGAAATGATCGTAGCAATTGAATCCAGAAAGGTGCAAAAGCAACGTAAAGTTCAAAATTCGCAAAAAAGAGCTTCGGAATATCGTTCAATTTTTTAAGAGACCCAGAAACTAGAGGTCAAAAGACCGATCCACTCCGTTGACCAAAGGTTCCCTTAATTCGTAAAACAAATTTCCCCGGTGAAAAGTTCGAACGGTCTAAAGGTCTCGCGAATCGCATCGGTGACCTCTCGACCCGATACGATTCCGATGGAAGGGCAGAGGGCGATCGAGGGTGGCCCGGGTGATTTGTGCATTCAGCAGCGTGCAACTGCACCTCGAACGAAAGGCGAGGAGGAAAGTGCACGTGAGACTAACAAACTTTGCGGCCGCGTTAACGGCTCGCCGCAGATTCGCTTCGTTTCGCGGACAACGCGTGCGGTCGATGCCGTTGGTTGCGCCGTTGCATTTTGTTTGTCTTTCGAATCACCGTACTTTTCCCGCACGGTTTGCCATTTTAATGCCACGATAGTCGCTCTATTCCCACCGAAACTCACCGTTCGACTCGAGCTCCCTTTTGCACGGCGTTACGTTTGATTGAAAATTCATCACGGATTACCGCAGACTTCAGGGAACAGGCCGAAGCGAGTGTTTGAGACTTCGAACGGAAGAATCGATCAAACGCGCCGCTCCAAGGAATAAAGTCGACGGCAAGGTAAAGGGCAAGGGCACCCTCTATCGAGCCGGAGGAAACATCAAGGAGATGTCCTCTGTGATCTCGTGCGGCAAAGGTCGGCACGTGGAAAGAGGCCGAACATCGAACGGGAAAGTTTGAACGCGATGAAACTCGAGCAAGATGGAACTAGAGGCATCGGGCTACCCTTGCATCCCCCTGCAACCCCTTGCACCCTCGACCGACGGCGTCGGTGAGTCGGACTCGTAATTAGAGACCGTTTGGCGAACGATTTTACATCGTGGACGACCATCCGAGAAGATGTTTCGACGACAATAGGGAGAGACAAATGCGGGGGTGTAAGAGGCGAGAAAATCTTGGGAAAAATTGTTGAAAGGCAGCAGGAGAGGCGGACGGTCGAAAAGTTGTTCCGATGGCGCGACAACAGGCCGACGAATAACAATTGGCAGGGGAGTCGGAGGAATCGAAAGAGGTAAACAGAGGAAAAGGCGAGGTCGGAGGAGCGGGGAGGGACGGAGAGGTACAACGGCAGTTAGCCTACTATCTAGCGTGTTTATGGTAATTCGAGCCATCCCGCTGACCCAGGAGTAGCATGCATATACATCAGCCTCCCTCGCTTTGACGCCGATCCATCCAGTCGCTCCTCGACGAGCTCTCTTGCACCCTCTATACCATCTATATCCTCTCCGGAGACCAAACAGTGCCCGGCACGCCCATGTCTACCCCCATGCCACCCTTCCATCCTCCCGCACTCTTTCGATCCTTTGCCTCTCTCCTTCGACCTTCTCCGTCCTCCTCCTCTCCTCCTTGCCTCTCCCTCTCGTACGCGACACGCCGAAGAGCCACGCAATTTGGTTGCCGGCCAATATTTCCATTCCCGGATAGAGGACTCTCCGGACCGAGTCTAGGTGGAGGGTTTTTTTCCAAATTTCCCTGACATTCTGGTGCAATTGCTTTCTCGAAAAATGCCCAGAAAATTCGCACGACCTACGGGCCGGCACTTTTGCTACTTGGATTGCGGAAAATTGAGGAAATCGTCGGGAAGTTGGTCGATTCGGAAATCGAGGGGAAGAGCGACGGAGAAGGACTTGGAAGAGGAACGTTTCTCGTCCGGAAGGCATCTTTATGGCCGAGGCGAGGAAACCCCGAGTATTTTCTTGTTCGAAGGATCCTGACCACACCCCCGGCTCGAAGGGTCCACCGAGTCCGGGCGGAGAGGGCGGAAAAAGCTACCGCCCCGGTAGGAAACCATTCTGACTTTCGTTTTGCCCGCGGGTTTATCGATGCGTTATTTCGCAAATGGCTCGCCATTTGTCGTGCGCCGCTGGGACATCGTCGGCGCGTTATATCACGCATGGCTTCGGCCGGCTATTCAACGCCGATGTTTCCTCTTTTTCGTTCCCATTCCGAACGCGTATCCTCTTTAGCGCACACTCTACCGATTGCACGCGCCGACACTGACAATTTTTCCGCGTTGAATCACGACGGAGAGAACGCGCGGTTTATCTTGCCAGATGATACCTACTTTTTTCCACTATTCCGCGCAAGCTATTGCGAATTTTATACTCGATACTAAGAATAATTTTGTGGCTTCCGGAATATGGTGGATACGAAGTTATTGCTCTACTTCCAAAGTACAGTAAACCCTCGATAAATGCACTCATTTCGGGGGCAAAGCAGTGCTCTTATCGTGTACCGGTGCCGAATTTGTGTTTACATTAGGGCTCGAGCCGAGCGTGAGCTTAAAAAAAGACAGACTGTAGAAGAGACAGAGAGATCCAACCCACAGGGGGACCGGCCCGAAAGTGTCGGTGAGGCAATACTAATTGGAGGGTCCGCCGTTTTCATTTTCGGTCTTTTTTTTTGAAACCTTTGCTAACGTATTTGTGAGATTTTTCTGATTAAAATGGTACCAAACACGATATAGTTTGAATTATATTTACTCAATATTTAATATATTTACTTAGTATTTACATAATTAAAACATATCGTGTTTGGTATCATTGTAATCAGAAAAATCTTAAAAATGCATTGGGAAAAGTTACATTCAGCAAAATTAATAAACGACCAAGTTTTTTGTTGCATTAGCAGTGCCTCGCCGATACTTTCGTGTCGCTCATTTATATCGGTGACTTGGAGAAGACCTAGCGCATTGATTAAAACAGAAAAGTTATAAGAAAGAAGACTACGGTTTCAACGTTGCTACCTAAGGAATACGGTTTATCCCTGGCAATCTTTTAAAATCATAAATCACGAGTCGCTCGTCGATGCTACCCCTTAAATAATCGATAATGGAAAATTTAATCTTCTCCCGGAGCAACGGAAGTCCGTGCAATACAGATTCAAGTTTCTTTCCCCTCTTACGATCTTACCATTTTCATTCCTTTCCCTCGCCACTTTTCTCTACACCGTCGCGTTTCCGCCCTCTCGATGCTTTACATCCCCCGCGCTTTTAACACACCCTTGGGCGCGTCGTCTCATCAGCCATGAAAATTTGTTTTACCGGCGAGTATTCCGCGCAGTTTATTGGCCGTTTTACCGTCCCTGATTAAAGGGAACGATACGAGGTATTCGACAATGCCGGCCCTTTCTTTCTTCCTCACTGCGAGCAAATTTTCTCGTTATCTCGGCCTCGTTACTCGCGAAAATCGTACCTTCCTCTCGCGATCCGTCGAATCCGTGTCATCGCCTCGAGCGTCTTATCTCGAATTTCCTCGCGAGGTAGACGCGAGTGCTCGCTTATTCGCGATTTCCATGAGAACAGGGAAACGAGACTATTTGCCGGCGTTTACAAGAAACGACGGCGTTTCTTCGGCAGAAGGATCGACACGGTTTTAAGAGGAGAATTGTATTTCGAGGTAGAAACGAGGAAATCTTGTTTTAGAGGGCGAGACGATGACTTTGAGCGTCTTAAGTGCGGAGAATGGGGAGAAATTGCTGGAGGAATAGTTGTAGGGAATTGATGAATTTAAATGCTCCGCGAACCGTGCATGGGCACGGGGACAGACAAAAATTTAAATCGTTGGCGCGCAACGCAGTCTCTTTAAAGAAATTTATTTAAATAAAGATACCTGAGAAATTAAGCCATCTTTTAATTATCTACTTCCATTTTATTCTTTTCAAGACGCTTAACCCCTCGCCGCACAATAACGAGTGGCATCCGTGACGCGATAAATGAAATAGGAAATTTTGGGGTTTTCCAAGAACTATTAAATTAAAAATATCGATGGGTCACGACAGGATCAAATTATTTCTATGGTATTACCATTGCTTTAAGTTATGCGCTGTATCAGAAATCAGAGATAAACTGTTACTTCAGCAATTAATTCTGAGATATTGCGCGTTCAGTTAACACGTTCCGTGAGACGTGTAACATTTATGGTACTCCATCGTTACAACCATAATATTCCTTCTCACGAGAAGAATGGGCCAGAAATTCCATGAGAAACGTGAAAATACTTGGCAAGTGTTGCGAGAAATTGCATCCCAAAGAAAGTAGAAAATGCAGAAGGGTCAGAGAGGACAAAGTGGCCGGGTCAAAGAGCGTTTTAGTCAAGTGGTCGATGTCAGAGAGCTCGAGTACGAAAAGTTTTCAACCGCGTAAGCAATGTAAGCAGCTTTAAAGCGGGCACCGCAGAGGAGGTGGAGTCTGCCCCACCCTCGGGAAACCCGGTTGACTCTTCCACGTACGACACGCTCGTTCCCGCTAACGAGAAAATTAGCCATTTGCGACCTTTTGCCAAGAACATTGCACGTACCACGCTCTTCTGGCAAGCTCTCGTGTAATTCCGCAGCAAGACGGTGCGCGACGATGTCGGAGAGAAGGTCCGGCCTCGGTCGTCTCGGAATTCGCGTGAGCAACGACGGAATCGCGTGCACCGTGGGCTTTCGTTGGCGAGGAAACGATACCAGTTTGCCGATCTCGATTCTCGATCGCCACGCGAAGATGGACTCGCGAAAGAATGGAAACTGACGGGACAACGACGCGCACCGGCCCCACGAGCGAGCGTACACGTGCAACGTGGAATCGTTGAGACTCGATCACGAGGAAAACTGATCGTTAGATCGCGTTTAAACTCGGAACAATGGAGGGCGGTGGTAATCTCTCTTCGATGGAGAGTTGAAAAATGGCGGAACTACCATGGGCGAGTTTGTATTTGTTGGGACCGTCGCGAGACTTTATCCGGATTAAGCTGATTGAAGAACAGAAGGAAGGTGTGTCCATCTGCGAGTCGGAGAAAAAAGTTTATCGGACTTCTTATCGAGAAGGGCTTCCTGGCGTGGCGTAGGGGTGTCTTAATTCGCGGCTATCGAGACGACGGAAATGAATTAACGGGAGAAACAGACGGCGAATTCGATGAATCTTTCATCCGTTACCTCCGGTTTTCGGCACCGGAGAAAACAATTAAGCAACGGCTCCGTGAATAATTCATCGTTTCGATAATGACATTTAAAAGTGAGACCACTCGCGCGCCTTGGCGAGGCGAGTCGCAAGAGGCAGAGGAGGCCTTGGTCTTCGGCCCTCCCCGCATAATTGCTCGGCTGCAAAATTCACTCCTGTCCTTCAGGCCACTCGACAGGTGAAAAAGCGACCTGGCCCCCGTCGAGATCGAGGCACTCTCGTACCACACGCCGACGGTGGTTTTAATTGCACCCTCTTCCGACGGCGGAATCGCAAAAAACCTCGGGCACTTTGTCACCTGACGAGGAAGAGAGCAAAGGACGCCGGAAGGAGACAGGACGCCGTGGCAAAGGGAAAGGGAGAGCAAATACGCGAGAGAGCCTGGCCGAGAGGGGAGGAGACAGAATCGGAGAGAGAGAGAGAGAGAGAGGATGAAAGAGAATCAGAGACAGTAAGGGAGAGTCAGAGGGAAAGAGAGAAAGCGAGAGAGGGCGAAGGGGTAGAAGGAGAGGTCGCGGTCGGTGGTGAGCCGGTGGTCGTGACCGAGGTCGAGCCAAAATGCAAAGCCGGTAATCTGATTTGGCGGCTCGCAGAAGGCACCGTAGCCTCTAGCTCGGTGGCTTTGCCCCGATGGTATGCGGATTCCCGTCAATTATACATTATAAACAGTCATAAATATGCAAATTTCACGAGACGCCGGGGAGCGAGGACGGGAGAAAAGCTAGCGGGTGCGTGAGCGAAAGCAGGGATACGCGATTGCGGAACCTGAGAGCGACTCCCACGCGGATTTGCACCTTCCCTCTTGCGAGATACAAAGTCAATTCCTGCCTATTTTACGGTGCAATTGCGCGACCAGCGAATCGCGCCTCCCGACCATCCACCGTTACTCGAGTTACGTTTCTGCCATTCGATACCGTTCATTTTCCCGTCAATTTCCGAGCCACGGCCTTCCGATCGAATTTACCCCCGAAATTGCCAAATTAAAATCGTTAAATCCATTATCCGATTTTCCTCGCCAAACCTCGTGAAAATGTCGCTCGCGGAATTTACTTTTCCAGGGGATGACGCAACTTTCAATGACCTTGAGACGGCAAGTGGGCATCGCGGTTCTCCGGAATTGCCGGAGCGATTGCAGCGGACATTGGTAAATATAGTGCGAGACGTTTAAGTTAGCTTGCGGAAAGAATGCAATACGGCAATGCCACGACTATGCGGACTGTTTACTTTAGGAGGTTGACCTTGGGGACCCCAGAAATAAAATGGTGCGAATGGGCGGTTGAAAGCGAGTGGCTCCGCCGCTCGGACGCCAACTTAAATATGTCGCACTATAGCTAGCTTTGGCTATTGTAGGGGTATTATGAGAATAGTAAGAATGCCGGTGTTAGAAAGAATAGCAGAGTAAAGCGAGCTAGAGATTTGGATGCTTTAGGAATGTATGTGTGTGAGCGGGAGAGAGCGTAGTAAATAAGTACAGTAAAAGCTGGATAAGTGCACGAAAAGTTTCGCTGGATAAATACAACACGACTATCCCCTCCACATAGGGGGATCCCCCTTGGCGAACCTCGACGCTCGACGAGGGAGCAGTGTAACATGATACCGCCCGAATGTATCGGTGAGGCAATACTAATTGGAGGGTCCGCCGTTTTCATTTTCGGTCTTTTTCGGTCATTTTTTTTTAAACCTTTGCTAACGTATTTCTGAGATTTTTCTGATTAAAATGATACCAAACACGACATAGTTTGAATTATATTTACTTAAAATTTAATATATTTGCTTACCACTTACATAATTTAAACATTTCGTGTTTGGTATCATTTTAATCAGAAAAATCTCAAAAACACATTGGGAAAAGTTAAATTCAGAAAAGTTACTAAATAAAAAAGTTTATTGTTGCATTAGCAATGCGTCGCTTTGTTTGCTTGCTCTCTCTGTCTCTTCTACTGTCTGTTCTTATCTACGTTCGCGCTCGACTGGAGCCGCCGAATGTAAACACCGATTCGCCACCTCTACTTCATAAGAACGACATCGGTCGCGACCTTTGCATTTAAGCCTTACGACGGTGTCGAAATTATGCTTCATTTATCCAAATGGGTGGCGATTCAGTGTTTTCATGCGGCTCCAGCTGAATGCGAATTCCTAAGAGCGACATTCGGTCACGACTTGAGCATTTAAACCTTGCGAAGGGGTCGATTATGCTGCATTTATCTCGCCGAGATGTTGCATTTATCCAACCGGGTGTCAATTCAAAGTATCATGCTGCTCCAGCTGACCGCGAATTTAATCTAAATCTACGGCAGCGCGATGTCCCAATCAAAACTGCGAATTCCTAAGAGCGACATTCGATCACGGCATGAGCATTTAAACCCTGGGAAGTTGTCAATTATGCTGGATTTATCCTGATGAAGTAACACCGCATCGACACCCAGTTGGATAAATGCAACATCACGGCGGGATAAATGCAGTATAATTGACCCCTTCGCAAGGTTTAAATGCTCAGGTCGCGACCGAATGTCGCTCTTAGGAATTCGCAGTTTTGGTTGGGACACTGTGCCGCCGTAGATTTAGATTAAATTCGCGGTCAGCTGGAGCAGCATGAAACTTTGAATTGACACCCGGTTGGATAAATGCAACATCTCGGCGAGATAAATGCAGCATAATCGACCCCTTCGCAAGGTTTAAATGCTCAAGTCGTGACCGAATGTCGCTCTTAGGAATTCGCATTCAGCTGGAGCCGCATGAAAACACTGAATCGCCACCCATTTGGATAAATGAAGCATAATTTCGACACCGTCGTAAGGCTTAAATGCAAAGGTCGCGACCGATGTCGTTCTTATGATGTAGAGGTGGCGAATCGGTGTTTACATTCGGCGGCTCCAGTCGAGCGCGAACGTAGATAAGGACAGACAGTAGAAGAGACAGAGAGAGCAAGCAAACAAAGCGACGCATTGCTAATGCGACAATAAACTTTTTTATTTAGTAACTTTTCTGAATTTAACTTTTCCCAATGTGTTTTTGAGATTTTTCTGATTAAAATGATACCAAACACGAAATGTGTAAATTATGTAAGTGGTAAGCAAATATATTAAATTTAAAGTAAATATAATTCAAACTATGTCGTGTTTGGTATCATTTTAATCAGAAAAATCTCAGAAATACGTTAGCAAAGGTTTAAAAAAAAAATGACCGAAAAAGACCGAAAATGAAAACGGCGGACCCTCCAATTAGTATTGCCTCACCGAACATTCGGGTGGTATCATGTTACACACTGGTCCCTCTATAGCTATAGCTCTCCTGTAGCTTGGGCCTCTCTGTCTCTTCTACTGTCTGTCCTTTTCTTTGTTCGCGCTTGGCTGGAGCCGTGATGTAAACAAGAATTCGGCACCGCTACTTCATAAGAGATGCGCTTGAGCCCCGAACTGTGTCGTATTTATCCAGCTTTTACTGTATACCTGCGAAGAGCGACAGTCCAGATCACGCAATTACGAATCCAGAATAAAAACCCGTCCTTTCCCCTACGCTAAACTATCTAGAATAATTGCAGCGTGTATCCCTTCAAAGTGTACCTCTCCATCGTGAACGATCGTTCGAGCGAATTGTATGAAATTATTCGCAACGGAAAATGAAACGTAATCGTATCGTCGATTGCTTGGACTTTGCTCGTTCTAACCGATGGTTAGAGCAGCTGAATTATGCGGCGCAGCATCGGATCGATCGGACGGCATCGATACTTTTATGCAAAATCGCCTCTCTATTCTCCCCTGACGCGTGACTACCGCGAGAAAATTCCGTGTCTGGGTGCAATTCGTTAAAACAATTTCCCAACCGCGATACGGAACGTCGACGCCGGATCGGGGAAATTTGTTTTTGTAATTTTCTTATCGCAATATTTAGCTGGCAGAGAGACCGTATTTGTTTTGCAACGTGTGTCGTGACCGGGATCGTTTTTACCGGACATCCTCGAGCTTCGAGGAAAAAGTGTCGATATTCTCGTCTTCGAGGGAGGAAAAGGGAAAAAGAGATGTCGTTGGGGCGATTAACCTCGAAACGACCCCTGGGGTCTCGGCTTGATGCGCGTGTTTTGAGATTAGTTTCAAATTTGTTTTTGTCAATCGTTTTGCCAACCTGGCGGCTAACAGCTTAGAAACGTTGTTATGGGTCTATTTATTCGGGAAAGTCACATTCGTCGAAGGTCTATGTCAGACGCTTCTGCGTCTTTCTAGCTAATGTTGCTTAGTCTAGTATTACATAAATGTAACTAGTGTTGCTTAACCCAGGTTTATCCGTAAGCGGAATATTCCGCCCTGTACAATGTTAAGCTGCTGCGCGCAGAAATGCACGGTACTGTGGGTCTTCTGCCGTATTTAGAGTTACGATGCAAATAGGTTAAATTACTATTGTATAACTATCGTTAAATAAATTATTAGTGTAGAACTGTAATTAATTAGTTAACAGTTAGGTCGAGATGCTGCTGACTGCAATCTTATAAACATAAGTCGATGATGGCCTCCCATGACCTCGAGTGACCTCGAGAAGTCAAACCGCTGAAAGTTAAAGTACATATGTACACCGAGTGCTACTCTCTAACATGATTCTTGCGTGAAAACCTCAACTTGAGAAAAAGTGAGGACAGAAAATATCCTAAAAATCGTATTGCCACTTCTATCTATACAGTCGAATTTCACTTCCTGCAAAACCGATCACGTATGTAGGTCAAAGCGCCGCCGAGAGGAAGAGAGGAAGAATATTTTCATGCAAATCAACTTCTCCCCTTCCAGCGTATATCCGAACTCGCGAAAGCTCTCCTTCGAGCGCGGAAATTTCATGACGAACGGCCGTTAACCGGTGAAAACAATTTCTACGTACGATAAAACGTATCGACGTGGAATCATGGGAATTCATGGCCAGTTTCAGCCCGTTTACCGATTCAAGATCAGCGTGCATCGGCACAGGCCGTGTTGCACGCCGCGGCTCATTGCACCGAATACAGTTCGTGCCGAGGTACACGAACACACGAGAGGTTATGCAGCGGGCAAACGCGAAACACTGGAATTACACGCCACCGATGGATCCATTACCCGCACTGGCTTCTCCGTACGTTCAAGAGAGAACGAGAGATCAACAAACGGAAGGAAAGAGCGAGACGAAGGAACATTGCCGGGGGGATATCACGACGATCACGCTATCGCTGACTTTTCGCCTTCTATTATACTTTGCTCCCCTTAAAATCGCATTCGACGGAATACCGGTATTACTCTTATCTGGTACGCGCTTGGCATTTCTTCGTGTTTGTCTCTGATTCTCGATACGACTCGAACAGCCGAGCGAGAAGCACGCAAGACACGAGGCAACGAGAATTGTCCAAGTACTCACCGAAAATACGATGTTCTCTGCGCGTCTCTGACCTTCCTGCAAGCTCGTGGACTGCTAAATAATCCGATTCAGGATGCACAGATCTTTATGGATAACCTCACTTGTTTCCATGTGCATCGCAATGCTGCACGTGTCACTCACTCGCGTCACTCACTCGTGAAAAACGGCGGAACGATAACGTGGCTCTAATGAATTTCCCTATTTGCAATCGTGCGACTTCGTTAAACTTCGGGGGTGGTCGCGACGCTTCGCGAGATCCACGATTGGGCTCCATAATGGCTCCTTCGGAGGAGACGATCGTAAAATGGAAAAATATGCAGGTGCGTTGAATTGCCGGCGGAAGCAGACGGGACAGACGATTCTTCGCAAGCTAGGATTAACGTATTTGCGATTCGACGTCATTTCCGCACTTCACTGATAATTTTAGACCGATATTAATTGTTCCCCGCGGAGACAACTCCGTGTCTTGTAACGAATGACTCAGACTAAAAATTCGGGCGACTTCGTCAAACTTCGGGGGGGTTCGCGGCGCTTCGCGGATTAACGTATTTGCGACTCGTAGTCATTTCCGCACTTCACTCAAAATATTGGAACATAATTAAATGCTCGCCGCGAAGACAATTCCGTGTCTTGTAACGAATTTCTCAGACTAAAAGTCGAGCGACTTTGTCAAACTTCGAGGGGGTTCGCGACGCTTCGCGAGATCCGCCATTGAGCTCCATAATGGATCCTCCGGAGGAGACGATCGCGAAACGGAAAAATTCGAAGGGCGTTCAATTGCCGGCAAAACAAGATGGACCAAGTGATTCCTCGCGAGTTGGGATTAGCGTATTTGCGATTAGTAGTCATTTTCGCACTTCACCGACAATATTGGACCGAAATTACCTACTCGTCGCGAAGACAATCCCGTGTCTTGCAGCGAATGAGGCAGACTGAAAAATCGGGGGACTTCGTCAAACTTCGGGGGGGTTCGCGACACTTCGCGATTCGGTTTGGCCACCGTGTCTTCGGAAGACCAGAGCAAAAAACGGAAAATTGTGCAGGTAAATTCAGTTACGGGAAGATTCGGACGGAACGGGACATTCTTGACAAGTGAGGAATAAGGTCTTTGAAATTTGTAACGATTTTCGTACCTTGATCACGATATTGGGCCAAAATTAACTGCTCACCGCGAAGACAATTACTTGATTTTTAACGAATTTCCCCGATCAAAAAGTCGGACGAGTTCGTCGATCTTCGGGAGTGTTCGCAACACTTCGTGTTCCGCGATTCAGTTCGTCAACCGCGTCTTCGGTAGCCAGGATGGAACGATGGAAAATTGCGGAAAAATGTGTTTAATTGCGTGCAGAATCTTAGAACAGTGGGGAGTTTTGGCAAAATAGGACGCAGACTTTCGCAATTCGTAGGAGTTTTCGTAAATTTTTGACAATACGGCACCGAAATTAACTGTTCCCCGCAAAGACAATTTCATCGTTCCCAACGGATTTCTCCGATGAAGAATCTGACGACTTCGTTAAACTTCGGGGTATTCGCGTCCAGTATTCGAGTGTAACCCAGACTCGTCGTATTCCGCGATTCGTAGGAATCTTGGTTCCTTTTTAACGATATGGTATCGAAATTAGCTGTTTTCTACAAAGACAATTTCGTGATTTCCAACGGATTTCTCCGATTAAAAATCTGGCGACTTCGGCAATCTTCGGGGGACGTCGCGACACTTCGCGAGAGTCGCCATTTGGTTCGGGAATCATGTCTTCGGAAGACCAGAGTAAAAGATGGGAAATTGTGCAGGTGAATTCATTTACCGGAAGATTCGGACGGAACGGGACATTCTTGGCAAGTGAGCAACAAGGTATTTAAAATTCGTAATGATTTTCGTACCCCGTTCACGATATTGGACCTAAATTAAATGCTCGCCACGAAGATAACTTTTTGATTTTTAACGAATTTCCCCGATCAAAATGTCGGACGAGTTCGTCACTCTTCGGGGGAGGTCGCGACACTTCGTGTTCCGTGACTCAGTTCGTCAATCACTGCTTCGGAGGAGACATCGAAAGACGCAAAATCGCGGAAAATAGTGTTTAATTGCGTGCTAAATCGTAGAACATTGGTGAATTTCGGTAAAATAGGACGTGGGCATTCGCGATTCGCAATAATTTCAGTAGCTAAATTGCGGGAAATTGTGTTTAATTGCGTGGAAAATCGTAGAACATTGATGATTTTCGGAACAATAAGACGCAGACGTTCGCGATTCGTTAGAAACCTTGCGATTCCGTGATGGCGTTTAATCGAAGTGAGTGTTTTTCGCGTTTCTCCGCGAGTGTGTGACTTCAAGCTGAGCACGAGGCACTTGGCACACGTGCTAGCTGTTGGTGTCTGGTACCTGTTGGCGTCCTGGTACCTGTCGGCGTCCTTTTGGAACATCTGCGCCTTCAGAGTGAGTAATA
Organism: Cerceris ruficornis; assembly: GCA_963989415.1. NCBI lineage: Eukaryota > Metazoa > Arthropoda > Insecta > Hymenoptera > Crabronidae > Cerceris > Cerceris ruficornis. The sequence goes on from OZ022524.1 coordinate 18,163,439, forward strand.
ATTGTAAGCATATCTCTGCGCCTTATTAGTTTCCCTTCGTACCGAGTGAAGGGAACTATTCGTTCCGATAAGAACACTGTGTCATGTCTCAAATATTAAATCTCCGAAAATTCGTATACACGGTAACTGCGTAGCATGGCGTCACAGTGATCGAACCGTATAATTTGATCGCTTCCATTACCCTACGAAGGATCGTAGCCACAGAATACTCTCTCCATCGATCTAAAATCTAAAAACATCTCAAAACTCCCCTCGAAGCGCCGTTATAAAAAATAGCCCCACCGAAAATGATTTTTCTCCGGGTAAAATTGTCGTGCATCGATCGGTAGATTCCAGGGGGTCGATTAATTTCGGTAGGTGTCGGATATCCAAAGCCTCGTCGGACAGATATCAAAATAGCCCAAGTTGAAGCGGCACATATATCGTATCCATCGTTGTCAGGGTCGTGACATCGGCCGTTCATATCCGGGGCCAAACTGCGTGAAACGCCCCGAAGGCACCGGTTGGTGCAGGATATTGCCTCCACTAATAATCCTCGCCCTCCGAAAACCCTTTGCACCCTGCCACCCTTCGACGCGATCGACTTAAACCTACGCGACGAAAATTAAGGAGGGTGGTATCGTAGAATCGGTCGAACGTGTTTCTTGTAATTACAGAAATCGGATAGAGTAGGCGAGATGTACGTTGGGTTATTCGACCGTGACGGTGAGGTGGCTGCCGTTTGTTGTCGTTCTCGCGTAGCCAGCTTGTTTTGACCTTCGTTGCGGTTTGATTGATTCGTGGAAGAGAAGCTCGCTACTTATAATAGGAGGTTTTCGACAGGTCGCTATTCTTGGTGTACGAGCTACGAAGAATTCCTGGAAGAATGGTGGCACGAGTTTAATACTTTACGAGCAGTATTTTTATTTTCACTGCTTCACTGCTCTTATCGAAGCGAAATTTTCCGTAATATATTCACAAATTCTTGGAGGAGAAGATTCGAAGGGAGAAATATATAGATATGGTTGTCTCTTAATACCGGATATATTAGCTAATTTGTGAATATTGCCGTTTGCACTTCACAGGCAATTTCACCTAATTTAGTAACGTCGGTCACCTGTGACCTCTTCAGCATTTAACGTGTTAAAGTTGTTACTGGGCTTCCCTATGTATTTCAGTCCCCCCTTTAGACACTTAAGAATACTAGCTTCTTTATAATCTCCGTCTTCGACACCTGAGCTCATCCTGCAGAGAACCAGCAGCAGAAATTATCGACGAAATTTTATATTCCACAAAATAAATGCACCTTTTATTACAAATTTCCTATACAATTTTAAAGAAACACGTTACAGCAAATTCTAGCTCTACAGCATCGAACAAGAGGAACAAATGTAGATTAATAAATGAACAAACGTTTACAAATTAAGGTAGAATTGCGATATTAATCTAGTTAATTTATCTATCTCAAACAATCATCTATGACAGCAACAAATATTTCTAGCATATTTTCAAATATCTCCATATTTACATCTCCAGCGAAAAAAACTCACAGCATTCGCGTTACCCGCCCAAAGTCCCTTCCAAACTTAAACTCAACGCGTTCATTTTTCCCAAACAGAAGGGCAATCGATGCAATGACAATTATCGCTATTATGCATGCTCGACGATCCGCGAGAGATAGTGTCCCATGCTCCGAAATTAGTTTCCTACCCTCGATGAATCATCGGTTCTTACCGCGGGGTGACACGCGTGCAAATCACGATGTTCCACGATTTTCCGGGGCGCCGCCTCTCTCTATTTCTATCGGCGATCTCTCTGTATCCCGTGTATATACGTACAAACACCATAGACGTACACCATCGGAATAGCCGGGCGAGCGGAGGTCTCTCTTAAGAGAGACATCGCGCGTTACATGGCATGCGTGTCAGACGGCCTAAGCGGATTACCCTCTTCGCGCTTCCCTCTCGGCTCGTGTCTTCTCTTCCCTCCTTCGAGCACTCTCCTCGTTCCTCCTGGAGCCGAGAGACTCGTGGGAAACGAGCCGACGTACAGGATCAACGGGATTGATTCGTGTGCACTCCGATGCCGACTACGTGCACGCACTTTACGTCTAACCGACCGTCGTCGGATCGACGGAGGCCAATTTTCGTCCTTTCCTTTAACCGTGGAAAGTCGTCGATTAAGTCTGCCACGTTTTTCCCCGCAAGTTTCGTCTCTGTCCCTTTTTCCATTTTTACTTCAATTGAAGTAAGCTTTCAAATTTTCAGCAACTGTGTTTAAATGCAATTCTGCCCTGATTTCTATCGAACTGAAATTTTTCTATTAAGATCATACCTTTATAGAATAGAAACGTTACAGATAAAAATAGTTCTATACTCAGCGATACTTCATCTTTCAAGCAGTAGTATTTGAATATTGAATATTGTAGGAAGAGGTTATTTAAGCAAGCGTAGCCAGCTTAACTTTAATTTAACTATCACAGTGTAATTAACAGATCTATACAGTACTGTATCTCAAGTAAACCTAACGCGTTTTTCTAGTTTCCCCACTCCTTTGCGCGCTAGGATGCGCTGTTGCTCTCATTCCAACAAATATATTAGCAAATTCGTAAATATCGCAGTCAAGAGCCATAGAAAATTTCATCGAATTCAGTAGCGTCGGTCACCGGTGACCCCCGTGGCATTCAACGTGTTAATGTAAAATACCCTCTCGATATTAATTGTGCGAGAGACCGCGTGATCGAGCGAAAATGGGCGCGAGAATCGAAAAGGGCGAAGGTCGTTTGAAAGTCTGAGACCGTAGGCTAAAATTGGCGATTCGCCGAGAGCAGCACGTTCGGAAGGATCAATTATCCGTGCAGGAAGCGATGTTTAGATTACCGAGAGAACAATTCGAGGAAGGTAGAAATTTATTCGATTCCCCGGTAGGTCCAATTTTAGGGGAGCGAATAAAAGTAGGAAGCTATCGAGGAATACTTTTACGATCGAACGGGGGTGCAGCGCGAGAAGCGAGCCGGAGGAGGCTCGAAAAGATCGTACGGAGAATCTTAAAGGTCGAACCCAGCCGCCCTTTATGGCCTACGGAGAGATGCTCCGCGATAAGTAATTCATTTCGCGAAGCCTTCTCTGCCGTTTTTCCCTCGTTCTGCCTATAGACCGATTCACGTTTTTCTCCGGCTTTCTGCCCGCCGCGAAAGGATTAGATCGCGATTGGAAGCGCGGCAAGAGTTATCGCGGAAGAGATAACGGGGGGATTCGCGGAATGCACGGTGGTAGGAAAAAAGATGCACGATACGTCGGTGCAGGTCGATTGTTCCGGTTCGGGTGATGTTATATTTTAAAGTAAACCAACCAAACCAGTCAAAATGTTCGGTCCGCAATTGTTTCTAAAAATTCCCTAAATTGATAGAGGAGCTATGAAGCAAATATTCCACTTCTATCTTATAAAACCTAAGGTAGTTAATCAATCATCTTTTTCACCGTTTGATTTCTCTTTTTCCAAAGTATTTATTCAGTGTCTTTAAATTTTAGCAGACATACCGTCGGTAGTTTTAGTGTTGAGAACTCCTTCCAAATATTAGATAAAATTCTCTATACCATTCCGTAATTCCTCTCACCAAGAAGATTTAATTTTGGACGCAGCATTCAAAAGCGAAAAATTTTCATCTTATTTCTCACTCAACAAAATTAATTCTCTGTCGCCGTTGCGAATCATCCTCAACTATCACATTATTATTAGACATAGATAGAATCCCTTGCCGACAAATTTCCCAAATTGTTCGCCAAAACCTCACGATCTTTTCGACCCTTCTTTTAAGTTACCCCCGCATCCAAAGAAATTCCATCCCGGCTGCAGCATTAGCAAAAATCGACCCAAGAATCACTCTCCCAAACTTCGTGTCCCTCCTCCTCCGTCTACCAGCCGATTCACCGTTTATCTCGACGTTTCCCGCCAAGGCGGAAGAATTAGATCGCGATTGGAATCCTGGCGAGAGTTACCGTGGAAGAGATAGCACCAGGAATCAGGAATGTGTAGAACGATAGGAAGGAAGTACCCCACGGAATGCCGTTGGAGGTCGATAGGGTGTACGGTACATTGCGAACAGCCCCCGAAATGCCCCCGGTTTGCGGCACATTTGCAAAGCTGCCTGTGAACGGCGCGCTTGTGTCCTCCCTTTACATGCGAATATGGATACGCTTTTGCATACACGTATCGGACGATAGGTGTAGGGCAATGTATATATCAGGGTATTAACCTAGCCGCACCTAACCGTACCACCGTAAGACGTTTCCTTAATTAAAGCCATCGATTCGCCGACTGATTAAACCTGCCGTCTCTAAGAGGGGGATTCGCGAGGCTTTGTCTTTTGGGATAGTCCCTGGATCGCTTTCTCGACCTTTGTCACGGAGAATCTTTAAAGAATGCCGGGATTCGATAGTCGTTAATTTTTAGCCAATTGTTTGCGCAATGCTTGCCGGACAAAAGATCCTGCTGGAAATCGAAAGAGGTTACTCGAGAAATGGAAAAGTGTGGAAGAGGAGAGAGAGAGGAAGAGCAAACGATCCTCGTAGAAAATGAATGGCCCTCGAAGTTTGTCTCTGGGATATTAATTAATGCCGAAAACTGCAATAAGTGCGGGCCGTTTGCTCGCTCGAAATATCTTAATGAAACCCTCGGGGATCCGGGAAGTTTTTTGGTACGACGGAACTTCCGACCACTTGTTCGAGTTTGCCGGAATATTAATTCAGAGTCCCTGCAGACGCGTGCAGACGTTTTTTAATCGGAGTCCACGGTGTTGTCGCGTATGTACGTTCACCGTTCGATATTGTCTCTCGTATATACAGCCGACGAAACACCCCAAACGGTCCGACGCTTCCCGGAAACTTTTCCCTCTAAATTTCGTTCCTCCTCGACTTAACTTTTCATTCCCATTCCCGAGTATTCTCGCAACTCTCCGCGGAATTACGAGGCAACGAAAGAACTCCGAGGTCGACGAAAGACCCAAGCCCGTGGATAGGAGCGATCGTCGATGCACCTGCAACTAGGCGCGGTGCATCGCAGAGAGAATGAGAAATGAGAGGGGAAATACTTTGTACGTGGGAGGGTCCGTTGATACCTAGACGTGCCATTAGGGTAACTTCCGGAAGCCGATAACCGTGACGCGGCTGTCTTTGCGGTATTACCATCAATTAATTTCATCGACGAGTTTCCTGATAATATCGATCTAGGGAAGTTTCCGCGCCCGGGCAAGTTGTTCGGTTACGTAAGTACCGTAAGTACATACCGCGACTGCTTACGGCTCTTCTAACGTTCGAGGTCTAAAGTTATTAGGTCGAACATCGTATCAAACTTCCAAGTAATTCTCACGCCTGATAAAGGGCTCGGTGAGCTTAACCCATCGCACAGTCGCTCGTGATTAAATACAGATCCCGAATTAAATTCCTCGCCATTTATATCTCGCCTCGGGAACGTTTCTCCGGTTCATACACCGAGCGACCGTGATACATCGAATCAAATATAGCTCGCATATTCGACCGTAAAGTACCCCGTGCGTCTCTCGATTCCCTCTTTTCTCACCAAAACGAGACTACGTGCTCCGCTAACGTTAATCCTCGAATTTTTGTTCCGCGTGACGTAGGACCTTTGATAAATTCGACGCGGACGTTTAAATAGCGGCGCTAAAAGGATAAAGATCCAGCGGCACTCCCGCGAAAGTGGATCAAAGCGACGTCTTCGTAAATTACGCGGCCGTGCGAATTTAAATGGCCGGCTATTACAGAAGCCACGGTCAGGTCGAAGTCTCGGTCTTATTTTCGTAACTTCCGGCGCCAACGTGTCAAGGTTAGAACGAGAAACGGGAAAGGGTTGATTCCCTTACCTACGGTCAACCGGAATATCCGGAGCAATGGATCGAGAGGTGTCCTGGGATTTGCGGATTAGCTCGACCACCGACAAAGGAAGAACGTTACCTCCGCGTCTGGCTTAACCGCGAGGATAGATAACATTGCCGAGGGACCGAGCCGGATAGTTATGGCCTCGCATTTTATATCGGCCATTTCTGTCTTCCTTCGGTTCTCTCTTTCTCTCGGTTTCTCTTGGTTTCTTCCTTATCTTGGAAGGCTCCGTCGCTGGGCGACCTGTCCGGCTGCGAACCTTCCGCGAAGATAGCGAACCAAACGGAGACGTTTTCCGGAGGAAAAATTTCGCGAGCCGAGTAAGCGGCTGGGCGATTGAGACACGATTTATTTCGTATAAGCTTTCTAGTTTAACCCCTTGCCGTACAATAACGAGTGACACTCGTGACGCGATGAATGGAATAGTGAATTTTGAAGTGTTGCAAAAATTATTAAATTAAAAATATCAGTGGACCAGAATAAAATAAAATTAATTCTATGCTATTTAATATTGCGTTAAATCATACGCTATATCTGAAATCAGGGATAAATTGTTATTTCAGCAATTAATTCAGAGTAATTGCGCATTCAGTCACGAAAGAAATGGTACGGGAAGGGGTTAATCAAAGTAGCCGTTAACGTTGGAATTATATGGCATTTCTCGAATTGCCCCGCTTAACCATTTGCATCCGTAAACGGAACATTCCGCGGATGACCAAAGTCTTTTGAAAAATTCCCCTCTATAGGAGAGTCACACAGTAGATATTCCGCGTCTACCTGATGAAACAAATTACTTAGCCGATCATCTTTGGCGCTTAATTCCACTTTTTCCAAAGTACTTTGAGCGCACATGGCACGATTAGGGTTGATGCACGTCCTTCGGCGAAAAGGGCAACGGCAGCGAAGGCTGCGATGGTTAAGTTTCCTTCGTCTCGCGAAAGCCTGCGGGGGCGAGCATTCGCAAAAGTCCCGCTTTTAAAATTCCCGATCCGTCATCGTCCCCGATTTAGCTGCCTCGTCGAGAGGTTCGTTCGAATGGGATCGATCCTGAAATCGAATTGCGAGAAGTCGCTCGAGCGTGATGGAAGAAGTTGCCGGTTCTTCCTTCCGGCTCGAAGCGGTAGGAGCTTCCGCTCCAACGACGGATAGACCGGCTTGTTACACTGATTTACTTATGGGACGAGTACTTGGTTCGTTACCCGTCCTCGGGATTCCGTAATATTATAAGGAAGTCGAGGTGTATCGCGCCCATCCTTCTATCTCGATGGCAAAGTTTGCCGCAAGAGAGGAAGAATTTCGCGGAGGCGAATATATTCGTCGGAGTTAACGTGGAAAATGGCGAGGACGAGCTTACCGACAAATTGGGACGTTCGATTTATTTGATCGGCTATTCGTTATCCCGGCGATCGAATACATCGTTCGCCATCGAGAACGATATCGTATTTCCTCCTGGAATTACATTTTACAAAAGACACCGTCGTTTCTCTTGCCTCCTCTTGCTTCTCCCTGCTTCCCTCTTAGCTTCTCTTCGCTCCTCCCGGTTCGTCCGACTCTGCCGACGAGACACGCGAGAATTCGACTCATCGACGGAAAGACGAAACGCGATTTCTTCTACCTTCGTCGTGCGAAAAAACGACGCAACGACGGTCGACGTGTAGTCTTAGCGAGAACGTGTCTCGTCTGGTCCGATCGTAAACAAGCGTCGAGTGAAGCTAAAAAAGTCGATAACAAGACGTTGGAGTCGGTCGTTCGGTTGTTTTTCGAGGCGCACCGTCGATTTATCGAGGGTGGTCTTTAGCCGAACAAAAAGATCTCTCGAGAACGGGGTGGCGGAGCCAAGGCACGGCGGATATTACTCAAACATAAATCTGAAAGCAACCATCGCCCGAATGGATCTTGGCGTACTTCCAGGACGTTTCTTATAAGTTATAAGTCGAAATACGCATGGGCTTTTACATGGTCCGCGTGTTCAGTCAACGGTTAACGATGTGTCAAAACTATTTTTGTTTCCGGCTCTCGCTCGCGCGTTTACGCGCGTCCTCGTCAATTCGCTTTCTTATTGCCGCGCATGAAATTGCTGGATATACGTCTCGTTATCGTGATCGCGGCGTTAAATTATCGTAAAAGTTGCGGACTGCTTCTCTCGCTCACGAGCTCGCGGATGTTTGTTCGTCGTGGTGCAACGGTTGCTCGTTATTATTTACTCGAGAGGGCTAGAACTATCGAGTCGCAATGCAGCGAGAGTAAAAAAAAAGTCGACGAGGACGAGAACGATGCCGGGGAAAATCCTCGAGGTATTTATTTTCACGTCAAAATATGCGGTGTAAAGGGAAGATGGGGATTGGCCGAGGGAAAAGAGAAAAAGGCGGAGAGACGCGGTTAGTGGGTGGCTGAACAGTACCCGTGTTTCCTCTAACCGCAACGACCTAATCTCTTTAGCTGCACCGCCCCGAGTATACACCTTAAGACTTACTGCTCTGCGGGGTACACTCTCGTGGAATTTCGAGACTTAAACCATCCTGTCGGGCGCTGGAACGATTCTCCTGGCGATTAGGGATAGCTGCGGCAATTGCGTGAATTTTGCGAGATAGAAATATCGTTGCGGATGCCGGGGTCGCGCGATTACGTTCTTAGATATCGTTTCATTGAGACGAAGATGCCCGGAAAGTATATTCTGGATACGAGAGAACAACGTAATATTATTGCATTGCACGAATCGTTGAATTTTAATCTGTGAGGGTAATTTGTTGGTAAATCGTTGGGCAAGGTAATCTAGAGTTTCCTCTCGATATGCCGTCTCTGTAACTTGGGACGGTCGTACGTCCCTTAACACGTTCCGTGCCAAGCCGTTTTTCCCCGACTTGTCGTTCAGGCCATTCGATGTTTTCACTAAAGATTGATATGTTATCACACAATATTTCAATAAATCATCAATTCATAATTAGCTTGTTTTGAGTAGTTATCACATCGTGTACCATAAATGGTACTCGTGGCACGGAACGCATTAATTCCAAAGCGACTATACCCACCCTTTTTTATTTTTACCGCAACGGGAATGAGCTCACGTTTGACCAACCATTTTTGAGATCAATTCTGAGCGTAGAATTGAGCGTAGATATTAAATTGCACGATGGTCGCATCCCGAAAGGACGATTACAAAATTTTCGGCCAATTAACTCCGTCCCGCTGGAATATTCGACGTCACCGGAACTGTCGAGCAATTTCGCGAAAGTTACAAGAACTCGATGGAGCAAACGTGCTCACGACGGCTCTCCGAAGATCCTCATATTCGCTCGACGATATCGTGGAAGCGAAACACGAAAGGTCCGGAGTTTCTTAGCGCATCCCGCGAGCTGCACGTTGTGCATTGTCGTCGCGAGGCCGATGCACCGGGTGCGGCTCACGGTGAAACGCTCCAGATACGTTGAAACGGGCGAAAAGGAGAGGAAATCGCGAAGGACCCTCGAAGCTCGGTATTGAAGTCGACGAACGCGAAAGTAGGAGGAACGCGGAGGGCTAAGGAGATAGAAGAAGCGAGGGCGAGAGGGAAACTGTATAGCCGTGTACCGGCTGGATTTTTGCGAGTTCAAGAGTGGCGGAACTTTCGTGCGAGGAGATATGGGGTGGGTTTGGAGAGGTAGATAGCTGAAAACGAGGTCTTTCCGCGCGAACCCGGCAACAACCGACGGAATTCAGACGTTCCAGTAACCTCTCCGCATAACTTTGCAGCTGCTGAAAAGGAAAACGTCTAAAGCAGCTGCACCGTTCGGGGCTTCCCCTTTTTATCGCGTCTACCTCGATATCGTGGCTCGATCGAGAACGATTATTTAAGGGGAGATACGTCCTACCGGAAATTACCGCTGAAATTTGTAGATTCCATTTGGAAAATTACGATAGCCGATCGATCCTCCTCCGGACAGCTTCTCGAATTACATCGGACGAAATTAACGTCCCCGGAGACCCCCGTGAACGAGAATGGCATCGTAGAAATCACCGAGAGAATCGTCGGAACGTAATGGAATCGTATCTTTCGCGCATTTCTGTACATTTCCGCACATTTCCGCGGCACGCTTCTGCCGGGCCGAGAACGGAGGAACGCGGCGAGGGAAATTTGCGCGCAACCACCGTTCCACTTGGGCGGTTGAGCGCGTGCAGCTACCTGCGCGTGCGTTTGCCATCCATTCTCGTTGCGCAACCCTTTGCTTGCTTATGAAATATCACAAACTCCCGGGTTGTTAATCAAACAATAATAAGCTTCTAGCGGCATGCCGGGCGGCTACGATATGCGGCAAACGGTGCCAATCTCCCTCGAAGCATCGTCTCGACGCGGCTTCAACGGTGATTCAATTACCATCGTGTGCCGTTCTACTTTCAGATACTAAATATTACGACGCCGTTGCGAGTGGTCGCGGCTCTTTTTCCGACTCTTCCACCGTTTTTTTTTTTTCACGATAGGTTTGGGAAACGTTTCATACGAAATTCGTAATCGAACAGCGTAAACCGAAACGCTCGATGGTCGTTAGCCGTTCGAGGGGAGACTTTAATGTAACTGGAAAAGTTAC
>OZ022524.1:19500021-19616878 GCA_963989415.1 Cerceris ruficornis
ACAATATCTGTTAACATAACATTTATAAATAAATATTCGTTTTTACGGTCGCGAGTAATATGTCTCTTAGACGATATTTTGCTATAATTATCAGCAAGAATTACAGCTATTGTTAAAGATAAAGCATAACTCTATTCAGCGGGATAAAAGGAATTATATTTAGAAAATTTCAAATTAAATATTTTCTACTGCCGGGCCCCAAAAGATCAAAGTACGTTCCTGATCTCGTGACGGGGAGTTCGAGGAAAATAAAAATAGTTATTGTATTCTTTACTCTTTCTCGGAAAGAAACTCCCAATACATTTTTCATTTTACCACAAAATCATCTGTATTAGTCATCTATATTATCAGATCATTCAAAAACTAATAGATAAAAATGGTAACTCGGAAAAATTATAAATTGCAAAAGTAAATTTATATATCCTTCGCGTTACTATAGATATATATTAAATAAACCGCCATAAATTGCGATAGGTTCCGCCCTATAATCGTAATCGAAATGAAAGCTAGCAAGAAGTTTAATTCCAATGATTTTCACCTACAATTAACGATCCGTATTTGTTAATTAAATACACGTGCAACATTCGCACACCATTAAATCGGTATGCACAGCGAATCATAATATGCGTGTGTACATGTTGAAGGATCGAGTCTTAAGCATTTTCAGCGTAATGCAAAGACTGAGTAAGAACCTAAGACGGTGAGTCATAGAACGCAAACCCTGATAAGCGTTAAATGTCTGCATTTATAATGGGAACGAAGAATCAACTTCGAAGGCATAAATTACAATGGCTGATAATACCGAATAAAGATAAGTTTTTACAAAGCTCGTAATTTCAAAGATAAAAATATACGTAGCATTCGTGGAAAATCGTGATTGATTTAAACTCATCGCTAAAATTAAACTCTATCCAACGTAGAAAAAATTTGATCATAATTCAAAAGGGGTATGATTCAGGTAGATCGTCTTGAATTTTGCGGGTCAAGTTCAAATCGGATTACATGCAATCGTAATTACAACAACCACCTGCTAATATACGGTTAGCCACGCCCTCTCGGTGGTCGATCATCGAAACACCAAGATTACCGGGACGCGCGCACACCAAGCACACCTGTCACACCTCTCGAAAGGGCAACTAGGTCGTGCATCACAATTTCCCGCCAAATTCTCGATGGTTGTTTTACTTTTATCATCGGATCATCTTTCGTCTAACTGTGACATGGTCGAGCATACCTTAAACGCAAGTTATCCACAACTTTCTCAATGCTAATCTCGTCTAGGAGAACGAAATCTCCGATTCCAACTTCCTCTTGCGTTGCCATTTTTCCTGATAACGCGTGCACACGCGGAACTTAAGATTCCATAGACGTACACACGCGCATGAACTTTCGGCTGGACGGTGGAAGGCCAGCTTCTGTCACTGTATCTCGATACGTGCACCGTGTTGGCCGAGGAGCGAATGGCAAATGCGGTCAGCTCGAATCTTCAGCCTATCTTGCACCCCACCATGTTTCCCTGTCTGACTAAGGTACTACGAGGAGATGGCAAGTTGTCCTCCAATCGAATTAATTTTCCTGCCTCGGTCGCTCGTATTTGTTAGTTTTCGCGCTATTGGCTGAGTCAATCGCATCTAAAAATTATGGCGCGACAGAAATCGACGTGAAGCGTCGAAATAGAATCAGATAGAGCTATGAAGAGCGACGGCTTGAATGCATTGGCGTAGCGATAGGCTGAGGATGTTAAGGCGGGCCATAATCAGTGGGTTTGAGTTTAAATCTTCTATTACCTTTTGCAAATTTCACCTAAATGTAGGCTCGATGATAAAAATGAAAAGTTAGAAGCCAGTCGAATTCGAAATACAAAACAATGAAAGCATTAACCCTATACATTGTTTCTAAATTGGAGGGGATAAGGTAGAGCGCCACACCAGCCCCTTGCCCCTCTGCTGTTCAGTTTATGGGGGCTCGGCAACTTACCATCTCAACGTAGTACTGTGCTAGACACTGTAGGGGGCTATGGTGGGTGAGGAGGGGGTAAAGGTTCGGACTCACAATCAGTGGGCCCCAGTTCAAATCCCCCGGCACCTGTAAGAAATTAAAAATTTGTTCTATGTAATACGCATATTATAGTCTCGGTGATTCTTCATCCACCTAAAACAATAGGTTCTAGGCGAAATGAGCGCTGCTGTTCAATCCGAAATACAAAACAACAAAGTGTAACGCTGCAACTGCACGTAAAAAAGTATAGGTCTTCTGTTTTAGTTTTGCCAAAGTAATTGTAATTTAATTCGTTTGGTTTCATTGTAAGTTTAGTATCGTAATTTTGATTATTTCGTTGGCAGGATTAATGGGATTGATTGGAATAACGGAGATTTAAATCCATCGATGTAAGAAATCGAACAAGTGTCGATGACGTATCTGTGCGTCTGTGAAGTTCGTATTTGGCGAATAGTAGGGATCTCCCACTCTTTACTGAATGTTATACAGCGAATTGGCTTAAAGTTGAATTGTCATTTTGACCAACGTGATGATTGTAAGGAGTCGACGATAAAGCGATGTAGAATTGTGTGCGTCAGTTCGTGATGAAATTTGAATGCTTCTCGTTTGACGTAGATAATAGAAAATAACGCTCCATAGAATCATACAATTGAATTGATGTTGTGAACGAAATTTAACATTTCAAAGAATGTCCTTCTCAAATTTACATTAGGTAATTATTTTAGAATAATAATAGTTGGCTATACTCAGGCTGTTTGGTAGAAAATTGCACGTAGGAATCTCATTTCAAACATCTGATACGTAATTCAACAATTCCATATCAAATTTCCTTCGTATCTGTTACAGTGTAGAGTAAAACTTTCACTATCGGTTTTTTTTATGCTTTTTTATTTCCGAAGCGAGAAAGTTATCTATAGCACGGTCCTGGAAAATGGAAAACCGACCGGCACGGCGCATGCGCGATCGTCGAGTGACGTATCAGCCTTATTCACTTTTATTTTTGGCGATTCGTGTTTCGTATTGTTTGTCATTCGCGAACCTCTCGCGCGTGTGTGCACGGATAGGCGTTTAATTTTGTAATAACCGATCTGGAATTAATTTGAATGAAAATGTTCAAGAAAGAAGCACAGATACATTCAAACGGAACCACCGAGCTTGTGTCGACGAAGACTTATAGAGAATCAGTGAGGTTATGGAAAAAAATACAGATAAACGAGTGGACTTTCAGTTTCACTCTGTTCGTAATATCGTTGTCAATCGTCCTAGGAAAATTGTGTATCAATTACGGTGAGAAAGGTTTCGTTTGAATTTGGTAACAGTTTTATTTAAAAACCGATTTCTTTCATCGAAATATTGCACTCATTTACTCATCGCTATTCATATTTAACGGATGTGTGTTATATTTATGTTATCCTCGCTTCGCTGTCTTTACGTTGTGTAGGTGCATGTGTTACATCTTATCTCTGTATATAAGTTTCATAACGTTTATCTCGTTACATCATTAACGAAACGTCAAAAAAACGCATGGGTTTTGTTGTTTTCTTTCGTACACTTCTTACTGTACGGTACGTTTTAAACGGTATCATTTTAAATAGAAAATACTTTTACGGTTGCATGCGTCAGACATGCACTACATCGTTTCGCCCATGACCAAATTTATCAAGGACGCGTAAAGCTTCCGTTCGGCCGAATTTCGAGACGCACTGTGCGTGTATCAGGAGCGTAGTAACTGCCACGGTAGCCTTATTTTTATGCTGCTGCTTCGTTTATTCTTGGCAAATTGCCAATTCTCTGTTTTTCGTCTTTTTTTTGATGATTCAGAGCAAGCGGAATGACGAATGAATTATGAAATTTCATAGGGTTTGAATAAAACATTCATTTCGGGAATCGAAGTATAACTTGACTTTGTAATTTATATTATTTTTGTTTGGTTGTAATTTAGAATGAAAAGTTGTAATTGTAGTACAATGTTTTCCAGTAGTCACGTTGACTTTCATTTCGAATTATTTCGTAATTATACAAACAGGCTTATCGTAGCACTGCATGTTAGTAAAATTGAAGATGGATTAATAGGCCTGATATTTTTGTATCTTCTCTTCAGGAGGTTTCTTACAACGAGAAAATAACAATAAATATACAATTGCAACAAGTTCAGCAATTTCGAGCGTCTCACATGCGATTGTAACAAAGCTACCGAATATGACAGAATTCAATGTAAAAAAGTTAAGGGACGCGAGTGAAAGCTTTATTAATGTTAGTAGTTACTACGAACATGCCTTTGCAAGTGCAGCAACGTCGTTCTTTGACATGTATGGATGGTTGATAAGGGCAACGATATGTGGTTTTATAATGATGGGTTTTACATGGTTTATCATTTATAAAGATAGTAGTGTTCCTGGTATAAGACCACCGTTCCCTTTCAGTCCCTCTAAACAACGGTAAGTTTTCATTAAAAATCTTTATAACTAAAGAATGAACTGTAAGTCACAGCTAATCGATGTGTACATTTATTTCATTTAATACTGTTTATACTTCTTTCAGCCATCCTGAGGTCTCAAGAGTACAGATGAATTATTCGATTGGCATAGTAAATGGAATATTGATTTTTGTTTGTATGTGTCTTTAATGTTTTACGAAAGTATTATGACAGTGTATCATTGTATACATTATTCACAAATGCTATTTGTCGTATGATGTTACGACAATTCTATTTATTTAATATTTATGTCTGTTAGTAATTACATTCTAAGTTATATTTTTATCTAAATGTTGCAGTGCTTTGCATAAGAATAATTTGCAGCTTAGGGAAGCGTGAAAAATATTTCTTCGTATAATGAAAAATCTATTAAAAATATTCTATTTTTAATTTCTATTTTTCGTTTCATAATTTCTACTTGTTGAAGAACGTAAAAGTATTTTGTAAAAATATTTTTATACGTAGATTCTTTAGGTGGAAATGTAAGCGCAAATTATGTATTAATTTGTACTTTCGATCTTGTTTCGCGGCAAAAATTAACGTGTAAATATTCTACTTAATGTCCGATACCGTAAGAAGTACAAAAACATACGATACTAATTTAGGAAATTTGGTGCTTAAATTGTGGTGCAGTTTAAGACTGAATGTCGATAAAATTTAATTTATTAATAGTGTAAGGCAGGGGTTGGCAATCTGCGTGTCCTTCGTCTAGAATATCTGGCTCTTCAGCCTGTTCGAAATAATTAAATCTTACCTTAAATAATTTCGATTTAACATTCAAATTAATATTCGCGGCGTAATACTAGTCTAAATGATTGCCGATCCCTGGGCTAAGGAAATTAAAAGTATTATTTCGTACCTATTAATGTCGTGCAGTTACGCTAAATATTACAATCGTAATACTTTCGTTGGTAAATGAGCCAATGCAGGAAATATATTTTTAAATACAACGATTTTTCAACGAAAACAAAGGATGGTAAACATTGTTAACTGTAAAAGTGATATTTATATTCAACCGTTTGTAAAAGATCTACTTAATATTATTTATTATATTTAAATACAGTTTATACCAGTTTATGGCAATTCATTAAAAATTACCATTATGACATGAAAGTTTTGTGCAATAATTATGTCTATTTGTCTGCCAGTGTTTGTGTTTAGATCCCTATTATTTTCATTTTTTTATATTATATGCTTTCTTATGTCCTGTTTTTTGGGTTATTCGTATATGTATATCTCCTGCTTGCATGAAGACAATTCATTTTGCATTTTCAATCGCAACTTTACGGTGAAATTGTATGATAGTTGTAAAGAAAAAGGTATTTAATATTATTATTTAAAAATGCTTCCTACGATTAATATTTAAGGGCTTCGTAGATTTAAAATTTGTATAAATGATATTGCTTTTTCCGAGGGTTAATTTAGTATTACCGGACCACGGAGCTTTTTAAAATTATAATTAACATAACAGTGTCAAACAGTTATTCACATGTAGATATTTTAATTGATAAAGTAATGGGTAAACATTAACTATAAAAGTTTGAATGTCATCTCCCGCGCATAAGTTCAGTGCGCTCTGCGCGCGCATTTCACATTTTCGTCCTGCGCGCGCCGATGCCGCACAAATTTCAAAGTGGCTTCAGTTAAACTATACTAAACGCAGTTTTACCGTTGTAAAACTAAATCTTAAATTTTATAGTAGCGAAGCTGAGTTCAATATAGGTCCTTATTGTTCTTCCAAAGTTTTGTAAGCTGTAATGATATGTATATATGGTATATAAATTGTATATAGATTTGCCGCACGTATAATTATGAATTCTATATCCCGGGTTCTCGGCTAGGTGGCAGTACATCTGCGGTCTCAATTTTTAACGTTTAGTCCTGCACCCAGGGTAGGCAAGCTGCCGTGTTATGAAAAAGGACTGAAAACAGCGCCGCTAGTATTCGCGGGTACGAACTAAAGGCATAAATTTTTGTATAGCATGCCTATCTATATTAATGTATACTCAATGGTTGTATTCTAATGCTTGCCTTCATATTTTCTTTTCAATTTTATTTTAAAATGGAAATAACAACACTATATTTCAGTTACTTTCGTTTTATTAATATTCATACTACAAAAGAATCATAATACACATAAGTATGCATAGGAATAGATATACATTTACAATACAAATATTTTCTAACCTCTATTTTCCTTGCAGGAAATGATCGAACATTTCTTCCTTTGCTTCATATCAAGGAAAAGAAAACAGCTTCAATTATAACAATATTTTAAAAATTATAGCAATTATAATAACTATGAAATAAATAATAATTATGTCTCAAGTTCGTTGGCTGCTCGTTTTCGTCGTGAACGATCTCCAATCATCCATAATGGCGGTCCAGAACAGAATTGACATTTCAGTCTTGGCGGTAACAGATCACACCGATTCTCTTTTGCTAGTGTAGTTGAAATTCGTCAATTCGGTGTGTATGTAAGACTAGCGTCAGTATCGCCACCTGGTAGACGCGGGTCGCGTAACTTGGAACCGCTGAGCCCATTACAGCTTGTCGACCCTGCCTGCACCTTCTGGTTGTGCGTGTGTGTTTCGTCGCATTTTCGTTCGGCTCGCGCTCAAATTTTTTGGTACTACTTCGTTTTTCGCGATACGATAACAAGGCCTTCGTGTTTCAGTGGACTTTTAACAAGCATCATCGACGTTGCCAACGGTGAATTATGCGAAACAGGACGTGAACGATGGATCATCAAATGTACAAAATCTACAATCAGGAAGACTTTAATAGAATCACGAGGGGCATCAAAGTTGCACAATGCATGCAATCGCGGGCGTCATCCGGTAATTAAATGTTGGAAATGCCCTATTTTAGCATGAACATCGAATGGTTTTGTTGTATACGAATAAAATAAGAGTATGGGAGGTTATGCGTTTATCTGTACGATTAAATTTCATTGTTCTCTTTCTCGCTTTATCGATTTGCCGTTCAATTACGTCATCTCGAAATCGATACGATCGATTTCCAGGAATCGTAAACGAATGTAAAAGCATATGTTTAACGTATGCTCTATCTTAATTGTTATACTTGTTTTTATTTCGAAATTTTAATAACGTTGTAGGAAATGATATATGTAATTTGTATGTCAATAAATATTTAAAGAACTCTGAAATATTATTGAATTTAGTTGCAGAAACAGAGAAAGTATTGTGTCAACTGGAAGAATTAGTTGTATCCGATTCCTTAAGCTGTTCCTTTTGTAATACCGTATTTGAAGATAAGTCGCAACAGAGACTTCATTATAAGTTAGACTGGCATCGTTATAATTTAAAGCAGCGATTGAACGGTCTAAAATCTATTACCGAAGAAAATTTTAATCATTTGGCGGACGAAGGTACTATTAAATAAACTGTATAGTTTCCAAACTCAATTGTATCTACAAATACATAATATAATATGCTATCATTATTGTAGGCGACGTTTCCAGTCTTTCCGGGTCAGACATAGAGTCTGAACATGAAGACGAGGCTTATATCTCCGAGGCAGGCAGTTCTACTCCTCAATGCGGAAGTAAAAGTTCGATTTCTAAAGAAAAAAAGATGGAGGCACTGCTCGCAGTAGCGAGTCGCCATTCCAAAGTCTTTTTTGAGAATGACAACGGCGATATATTCAGCATATATAGATGTCTCCTCCATAACAAAAAGGTCTGTTGGTAATCCATACATCGATTAGACGATGATTGGATTTTGAGAAACATATTTACATGTATATACATACATACACATGGGAATACATAGGTATCTGTATATCCTATCTTGTAACCTGATCTACTTTGTTAGAATCACTTGGCGTGTCTATACTTGCCAGATCAGGAGAGATGCAATTACATTTTAGGATATTCCTGAGGTAGACAATGAGATGATAGCTCAGGCATTAGACAGTGGGAGAAAAACGACATGGACCGTTATCATGATTGGTGGTGGACACTTTGCAGCTGCAGTATTCCAAGGTTGAAATTTCATTTGACATTAATAAAGATTCTTCCCCGAAGATTTTAAAATATCGAAACCGCGAAATAATTATTCCAAACGACATTTTGTACATGTAAGCGTCTCTTCTTGTCACAGATGGCCAACCAATTATACATAAAACTTTTCATTCTTACACCGTACGTGCAAAGCAGGGCTTTGCGCAGAGTTCTCGAACGACAAATAACCACCCGAAAAGTGCCGGCGCTAGTTTACGTCGTTACAACGAAGCGTCTCTTACTCAGGTACTTCTCGAGACTGCACATTGATTTCGGTTCTCGAATTTCAAACAGTAAACAGATATACATTCAAGTACCCTTGCGTTTCAGCATGTTCAAGATATCTTAGAGTCCTGGTCAAACCACATCAGCAATTCCTCCCTTATCTTATATAGAGCAGTTGGACCATATAATCGTACTGTTCTATTTGGAGGGAAGAACCCGCCTTTGGATAAAAATGATTCCAGACTAAGACCACTGCCATTTCCTACACGTAGAGCGACATTTAGCGAAGTTAAAAGAGTATATGATATATTAAGCACAATGGAGATATATGGTACATATCGTAGTAATGATTTTGAAGTACAGATATATCTGCATTTATATTCCATTAAGTTCCGCGCTTCAGGTGCAGCCGCCGATTTTACGGATTGCTTTCCCATCTCGCCGCGTCAGCCCATTAGGAAAAAGCTGCCGAAATCGGATGTAACTGGGGAAACATTGGAGAAACCGGAGAACGGAGAGTGTGAATCCAATGACGTGAATGGCCTGCGTCCTCCTCAGGATAACGATAAACATAAAATATCTTCTCAGCCGTCTCCGGAAAGACAGCATCGAAATTCCAAGTCTCACATAGACAGAGCGAAACCGAGGAAGAGTCCGTGCCGCCCATTGCCTGGTACTTTCGTGCTAATTTCAAATAGAAAGCTACTATTTGCGTGCTAATTTAAAATAGATAAACAGGCAAAATGTAATATAAACTTTTTATCCAGACATCGTCGCTCGATTAGCGCAGTCATCTTCAGAATCGGAACTAGACGGGTCATGCGACGTGCCAATGTTCCTCGTGGAGAACAATTTCGAGGTAGAATTTGCCGAACATTTGCTCGCCTTTCAGGACACCGTGCCGAGGTACTTGAAGAACAAAAAGGCTCGCCGACAGAAGAAAAAATCGAAAAAGGATGGTACGATGGTTGATGATACTTTAACGACATCCTCGTACCGGCGTATGTTAAATTAGAAGATCTATTTTAGATACAATGGTTAACGAGGTGTTGTCCGGCGCTAAAATAAAACTGTGGTCAGCTTGTAAGTTGGGTGACCTCGAACTATTGTCATCCGTGATCGATGATTTGCTGATGGAAGTTAAGAGAAACGAAGAATCGGAGGAGCAAGGTAAAGACGAAGCATGCACGAATGCTGCTACTCTTATAAACATCGAGGACGTGACGAAGTTAGTTAACGACTCGAACGACGATGGAAATACGATGTTGCATTTGGCGGCGCTCGGCGGGCACTTAAAATTAGTATGGTAAGTCGATAAACGATCTTAAAACTTCTTTGCATTCGAAATACTCCCTTCAATCATCCTCGATCGATAGGCTATTGTTGGATATCGGCTCGGATCCGTGCAATAAAAATAAGAAGCTACAAACACCGTATGCAGCGGCACAGGACAAGGAAACGAGGAATACATTTAGAAAGTTTATGGGAGTCAATCCGGATAAATTCAATTATAATAAGGTACTTCCTTCTCATTCCAATTAGAACCATGGACGATCGTTTGAAATATATTTTGTTTCGTAAAAAAAATACTATCGTATCGCAACAGTCTCAAATACCCGGGCCACTCACCGACGACATAGAGCAGGCAGAAATGGAGAAGAAGAGGCAACAGAAGAAGATCAAACGGGAGAAGGAGAAAGTAAAGAGAAAAGAGTTCGAGTTGAAGAAGCAGGAAGAAGGTGCGAAGCAAAGGTTCCTGAGTCTCAGCGACAGGGAAAAGGTACACATCTTTAAAAGTACATACTTCGATATGATTAAGTGACGATTAAAATAGAAGCAATTATCATTTCTGCTGACGTTGCAGAGGGCATTGGCTGCCGAGCAACGTATCGTAAAGCAAGGTTGCACCGTAATTACACGGTGTTTCCAATGCGCCGTCGATATGACTGGAATGGTGCCCTTCGAGTACAATTCCAATCGTTTTTGCTCGATGCCATGTCTCAAGGAGCATCGTCTACGAAACAAACATGTTGTCTGACGGCAGATGGATTTCGGAGCTACAATGGATTTGTAGTCGAAACGTTTATTAGCCATAATTCTCGATTATGTACAGGATACACGATGCTACTATGGGTGACTATACATGTAATAGATAAAAAGTGAAAGAGAACATCTGATCGGAGCTGTATCGAGCTTGAAACTTAAAGAGGACTTCGATGAACCATGGGGCACGATGATCAAAACTACTTTAAAGTGCGTTACAGCGTTAATAATAACAGATAAGAGTGTAAAAATACGCGGCGAATGTGTTTGTGTTTTGTGGTGCGTAACTTATTTCTTGATTAAGGCTCAACCTCTATGTATTTTATAAGTTTTAAACGGTGTTTTGGAGCTTACTGTACATACTTACAATTTTATATGATGGTACGGTAGTTTATGGTGTCCTATATCGATCGAGTGTTACCGAGATTCATTGATACAAATAATATGATAGCTTGCCACTTTGATGATTTTATTAACGCTAGAATTCCTGTATGTATATCTGTTTAGATATGCGTAATAAGTAATTTGAAAAAGGAGACATCACGATGCGAAAGAGAT
This sequence comes from Cerceris ruficornis, assembly GCA_963989415.1. NCBI lineage: Eukaryota > Metazoa > Arthropoda > Insecta > Hymenoptera > Crabronidae > Cerceris > Cerceris ruficornis. The sequence goes on from OZ022524.1 coordinate 19,511,346, forward strand.
GAGCAATTAAGTAATTTGAAATAACTGGTTCTTAATTTCCACGAAAATTTCTGCCAGTTTCTAACTCCCTCTGCCGTTATTCCTTTTCTTTTACAGAATAATATTAACTTATTATATTTGAATACAGTGGATCGATCGTCGGCAGTTCTAGCGTTAATGCTCCGAAATTGAAATATCAACTGGACGAAAGAATGAGCGAACGATTGATCGTACCTTCTTAGAAATTAAATATATTTTATACACGTTTCAATCGATTACATTTTAGCACGTAAACATCTTCGATCGTATATTAAATGACATACATGTAGTACTAGTATTTCTTTGCGCTAACGTTTAAAACAGTCACTATCTAAATTTCACACTCATCGTCGCGGATCCGTACAAAGTAATTGTAACGTTGTAACGTTATAATTATAATTCTACAAATAAATCGTTCGTAATATCATATTGTTGTGTCGTAACGGTACAGAATTCTGCATCGTACAACTGTATCGCCGTACGAACGAGGGGACGAGATTCTCAACGAAGTTTTAAGAAAAAAGTACAAATTGTTCCGCCTAAAAATCTGCATGCATCTAGATATAAAGTGTTGAACTTCGAGGATTTCATGATTTAATGAAACGTTTGCTGTATTCCAACAGCGTGAACTTTCAGACAGTGGCTGCGATCACACATAAATCTCATCGATGACTAGTATCGAGAAAAATAAACGGTTGTCATGTACACAGGAGATTCTCGTTTTAGCGTAAAACCATCGGGGAAAAGAAACGCACGAATTCCACGAATCGTAGATAATATCCGCAAATAAAGAAAGAGAACTAACATCTCACGAGTCGGCTTTGTCTTGCTTCGTAAGTTAATCTCTAACTATACAATGAACATTCTGCGTAATGAGTAATAAACGAATACAATTCGAGTATTTACATAGTTAACCACTTAATTTCTATGGTGGTTCGGGGGAGATGGAACAACGCGCCCCGATTAGACTTCGATGAAAATAATACATTGAGATCCAGAAGTCGTCGTCAGAAATATCAATTTCCGTTTCTCCTCTGTCGTCGATTAATATTTACGTATATACATATACAAACGGTGTAAGAAAAGAAAAAACATTCCGTCAGGCATGTCGAACTTCGTTCTTTCGCTTTCAATAGGTATTTTAGGCTAATCGTAACGAAGCGTCTTCCATTACGTCGTCTCTCGTCGGTGAATCGATGAAAATATCATCTTTTTTTTTACACATAGAATCCATGATGTTCGGGAAATTGCTTCTGCGGTAGTTTGCGGAGTAGTTTAAGTACAGAACGTGAAATTCTTTTTTTCCCTCAATTCCTCGTTTTTCCTTCAGTTTTCCTTGAAATTCAAAGTCGATTTGTCTCTCGAAATGCTCGTAATAGCGTGGCGTCCTTTTGCAATTAAAAATAATGGCATTGTTAGGCTAGTAGAAGATGCAAAAACCTTTTATACTTTTACGAGTGTACAAAGCGAGTGAACGCTTACTGCGAGGCGATCTATTCGTTCCCAATGACAAATTAATCTAAGTGTTAGAGTTTCAGAGCCGGTCGCGGATTGTGAAGCAATGAAACGAGCACTTCATCTTCACCTTTTCAATGAACATCCAACGTAGCATCAGCGTCTGAAAACTGAAGAAACATTTCACTCGTGGCTCGTACATGGATCCTAACGAATCAGCTTGCGATACTTCCGAAACAACGCTCCTATTTCAACAAACGGCAGCTCCTGCAGGGTTAAAAGGAAATGCAGAATCAGCGATCATTTATCCTCCTCAGGATAAATGAGATAAACAGATCCCGGTTAATCCCCAATTCTTAGACTCTTATCTTCCCTCTTCTTAACTCTTCAAATCCCTTTCATTTAGATGGACGTCGAATCATCGGAATCGGTATCACCGCAATCATCGCCGTACATTCCATGAATATCCGTCCAATTAGATTCCACCCCAACCTCGTATCTACTTTCCTGAGCGTTCTTCGAAGGTACGATCTTCACGTACGTGTTCTTCATATTCTTCTGTTCAGATTGCAAAACAGTGTTCCTCATCATCGGGCTTCTCTCGCCGCTGCTAACCGACTTTGAGCGCACTTTCCCCGAAACTTTCTCATTGCACTCGATCGACTCCAAGGAGTTCTTCCTCCGGCTGTTTCTCCTGCTACTCTTCTCCTTATTGGCGGTTGCTTTTCTCGCCACTTTCGGACTCTCGTTGTCCAGGTACTTTCTGATCCACTTCGGCGTCTCGCTCGAGTACGGTGACTTCTTCGTGTACTTCGGGCTAGCTGTTATCATCGGCACGTCGGTCTCTATCACGGTCGTGATAACTTGCTCGTTCTCGTCGAAGTTGCTCTCCAGGTACTTCTTCTTCGGTAATACAGAGACACTGAGTTTACCAAGAATCGAAGAGCTCTCGTCGCTGGATTCATAAGTGTACGAATAATGTCTCTGTATGTGCTTAGGTTCCTCGATGATGTTAACACTGTCCTCTTTGTAGCTTTCGTTCTTGCGATTCTCCTCCTTCTCGTCCCTCTTGAATCTCTCGAGAGCCTCCTCGAAGAGATACTTGGGCGATTTCTTGCCGAAGTCGAGAGGCTTGATCGGTGAGATTATACTTTGACGCAGATTACCTGTGATACTGTGCCTCTGTCTGGTCGGAGGGTCCAGCAAACGACGAAGACTCGAGTTCCTTATCTCCGGAACGGACATCCTTTCTCTGATAGGAATCGGTGCTACCGACGGAAGCTTGCCGGTGGTGGTTGTCGTGATTATCTGAGACTTCTGCTGCGATATGGTGGTCGTCATCGCCGTGAAGGATGTAGTCGCGATGGGTTTCTTACCTAAAATAAAGTCAGGCGAGAGGAACTGTCTTTCACCGGGAGGCAATATCGGCGTTGTGCTAGCAACGAGGACACTTCCCAGGCCTTCTCTCGTAGGACTCTTGTGCTTAACGCCAGGTATACCTGTGAGTTCCTCGACCTTGGTCTGCTGATGTTCGCTGATGGGCGAACTGGCGATGGGTAGTAGCCTGGACCTAGCCATATCCTGATTCCTCGTCAGCTGGCTGTCCAGACTGTATCTCTGTTTCGGCGTGCCAGCGATCAGTTTAAGGTCATTCTGCGTTTTCAGTTCCGGTATCGAGAGACGATCTCGATTGAATCTGTTCGAAGTGACGTCCTTGAAGTGCCTGTACTTCGCTCCGACGTCCAGCTGAAGCAGGTCTCTCTGGCTGGCACGAATGGCCGGAGAGAATCTCTTGTGCTTCATAGGAGGCGGTGATGCCGAGTGGAACACCATCGTCGGTAGATTAGGATCTTTCCCGGTGCTCAGGCAAGGTTGAGATAATCTCTGTAGCCCACGGCCAGGATGATAATCACCGGTGACCAATGTCGGCTGAGACAGACGTTCTCTCTTGTTAGGAACATCGTGTCTGAGAATGTATCGTCTGACGTCGGGTTGAGACAGCCTCGAGCCATGTTCCATCGTTAGGCTTCCTCTGGAGCTACCACCGAAGCCGTGTACACTCGGAGCGGATAATCTTTCCTCCTCGTTGATGCTGTTATCCCCGGACGCAGCTCTTAAGCTGGTATAGGACAACCTCGAGCCGCGATTAATCCCGGCGAAGCTGATACTGCTGAAGCTAGAGTTCAGCGTCGGCTGGGACATCCTTATACGACGATCGGGCGAACCTCCGGATCTTCTGTCGTAGGATATCAGGAGCGTAGGTAGATTCGGCTGGGAATAACGGCTCCGTTGACTCGCCGGGGAGTAACTCGGTGGGCATGGTGTCGTCGATTGGGTTCCCTCGTAGGTCGCCGAGTCCTGGGACTCGATGCTCGACTGAGACTGCGGGGGTGGCTTGACAGGCGTGATGTGAAGATTCGGATGTGACAGTCGATTCTTACGACCTTGCGTGGGCCTCTTCAGATGATCGATAAGATTGGGCTGCGAGAGGCGAATGTAAGGAGTGGGTGGGCGATTCAGGTACCAGAGGTCCCGTCGGGAGTACGGCTCGCATCAGAGAGTGCCTTCTTCTCGTAAACGGCGTATGAAGACCGGTCGGACATCCTCGAAGAACGACGGTAAGTCGAGTTCGGCGGCTCGAGCTATTCCTCCGTCTTTGCATTCCAGCCAGTACGTGTCCATTAGTCCTTTGCCCTGTTAACATGAATTCTTTCACTTCTTGGCTTCCAGATTCCGAATGGAGCTGCTAGTTTTACCTTTACATCCACCAGGCCACGATGAACGATCTTGAATCCACCTACGGCTTCCAGAGCCTTCTTCATCTCGAGGCTGATGTGTATTCGTAGAGCTGGAGGGACAAGTTATTGCATCGCGATATTAGTTTCTTTGTCGAGAAGATCAGAGGGAATGCAATAAATCTGTACCTTCTCCAGTCGACTCCATGCGACTTGCTGTATTAACCGTGTCGCCGAAGAGACAATAACGCGGCATTTTGCTACCGACGATTCCAGCAACCACGGGTCCTGTGTGAGCACCGCTTCGTATTTGAAGCCGTTCACCGGGACGTTTTGGTACTTGGAACACCGTGGAGGCTTCCAGGAGATCAAGTGCCATCGTTGCTATCTCGGAGACGTGCTTGTCTCCTTTATCAAAAGTCGATATTAAATTTTGTCACGATGGTAGCATTTATTACGGTTGAACGAGAAGAAACTTGTGAAACGAATGAAAGGATGTTTGTAGTAACGGTATTATTTAATTGGAGAATGATACTTTTACCATTCCTCACTGGCAAACCGGAAGCGACCATGTAAGAATCGCCGATAGTCTCGACTTTGTAGACGTCGTAGCACTCGATGCGGGCGTCGAACAATTTGTAGATGGAGTTCAAGAACGTGACGACCTGGAAAAATGGATGAAATGAAAGATAGTATCTTGTAATGTCTGTCTATCGTGCTTGAAACTTGAAGGACAAACTTCTAAAGGAGTATTCTCAGCGGCGATTTCCGTGAATCCGACGATGTCGCTGAAATATACGGTCACAGCTTCGTAATATTCCGCTGGTACCTGGAAAATTACAATTCCCAGAGAACGTACCACGTTAATGTACTTTCTAGCAGTTCAAGAAAGCGTAATCCGGAAAATAATTAAAGAAGTACCTGTTGAGTTTGCTTCAACTGTTGCGCAACACTCAGCGGCAACATTTGGAACAGCAACGTGTCGCTCTTTCCTTTCTCCTGCTTCAGTTCTTTGGCTTTTTGCGCCAGATTTGCAGCGTACATCTGCAATTCGTGATTGTCAGCGTAACGGAGGAAGAGTGAGGTAAAAAATATCAAATATTTCCCTCGCAAAGCCATGAATCTAAGAATAGAATCGTCAGCATACTCACTTGAATCGTAGCAACGGCATTGCGCACTAATATTATAATTATAGGAGAAACAACGAGCACCAAAACGACTATGGCTATTCCAGCGACTTCCTTGTTGCTCGCATCTTGCAAAGTCGAGTTCACGTAATCCCTGCGAAGAGAAATTAAAAAGTTGCAACCCCCTCGAGCCAACTGTTGCATCATTCCGTGTTTCAGCGAACACGAAGGACTCCAGGAGCAACCGAAGATACTTCCATGATAAGAAACGATAATAAATCGCAAGGAAATCTAATATCATGAATGAAACGTACCTTATCATGTGACGTAACTCTCGCTGAAGTTTACGCAGCTCGTCGACGTAAGTTGCCATCGAATCGAAGTAAGCGATAGCGTCCTCCACGCTGGGCTCGCGCTTTTGATTTAGCAGGATTTCGTCTCTTCTGCAGAAATTGTCGGAGTAGAAAAGCATTTCTTCTTGGAAGAAATATTACGTTTGACTGAATGGAGGCAAGGAAGATTTGAATACCGTAGTACCTTGACTTAATTCTTCCATAATCGGTCATCGTGCGTGTGAGTTCTGCATAGAAATGTTTGAGGGAAGGCACGTATGTGAGAGATCCATTTAAAAGATCACGTCCGAGCGCTTCGTGGCGAACGTAGCTGACGTAATTGTCGCCGAGAAGAATTCCACGTCCGAAGTAATTGATCCCGTAGACCGAAGCGATACCAAGGCTCTCGATGCTTCTCAGGAGATTTTTGAAAGCTATCAGATATCTGCAATGAGAAGTTAGAACGGAACTATTATCATTTAGGATCTTGATAATGATTATACGGATGTTCGTGCAAATTTCAAGCTCGATCAACGCAGCTAACGAAGAAGAATCCGAGCAGAGGACTCTTTCACCCGTTAAATGCTAAAACGAATGCCTTATCTTGGAAATTTCAAGTATCTTCTTGTACTACATGCTTTTGTGCATTTCAGCAGCGTTAAGTTTGCCATAAATGCACAAACATCCGCAGTAAAACGATGAAGATCTATTATTCTTTTTAACACTAGAACTACCGAACCAGTCAAAATGACTGGTACACAATTTTTTCGAAAAATTCTCAAAGATTATAGGAGAGTCATAGGAGAAATATTCTACGCCCAACTCAAATAACATAAATGACCGAATTGATCATCTTTTCTGCCTCTTGATTCCTCTTTTCTCAAAGTACTTACTTTATATATTCAAATATAATAGATTTAACGCCGGTAGTACTAGTGTTAATTTCCTTATCTCAAAGAGAATAGAAACGTGAATGAGATCCACGCGACTTATCGACGCTCTATCGTGCGCTTCTATTAATTGAAAGAATTCTTCACCTCCAGACACCGCTGTTGTCCGTCTCCTTAATCTGATTAGTCAGGTGGTCCAGCATAGCGGCATTAACGCTCGTGTACCATGCCATCACCTCGGTGATGCTGCTCTCTTCTGAGCTGATTTTTTGCCTGCGAAAAAAGCACGGACTTTGTATTCGAATGGCCGCAGGAACGGATCAACGCGACGGCACAGGTGGTCACTTCCGGTTGCGGTTGTTGAACTTGTATCGGCGCTGCTACCTCGACGTTTCCTCTTAGCTTTGTTATACACTTTGTATATTTGTAATTTAGAAAAAGAGTCCCAATAAGTGGCATTTTGAACCTTCGACTCGACACGCAACTTGAAAGGACATTCACACTCAACTCTTCAAGATCATCTTGAAGATCATTCATGAAAATGACTCCATCAAAAATGTACCATACATAGAAAAGCAAAAGTTCTCTCGTTCGGTGAGCTCTACAACCGCGGAACTTGGAGTTCGCATTACAAAACATTGACAAATATCTGTTCGATTACCCTGCTCGTCAAAACCACGGATCATCGAATACAAAGCAAGCTTTTTTATCGCCTAACGTAAAACTATCTCCTTGGACTGCTTCCTAAAAATAATCCACGTCAAAGAGACGTCCCATTCGTCGAGCAGCATCCCAACAACAAGAGGGGTCGAACCGAGACCCCTCCAGCACATCAGGGATGAAGGGAGGCTGTCGTTGATCTCCTTAAATCGCACTTTCCCCGCTCGATCGGCCAATTGAAATAAGAAGCTCGCGATAAAGCTCCACTCTGACTGAAGTCGCAATATCGTCTCGCGTGTCGGGCCAAATGGTTTATCGATGACGAGCTCGTGGCCGTTGAAGAGAAAAGGGAGGAGAGAGTGGCGGCGGTGGTTGAATCGAGTTAACGGGAACATGATCTGGCTGTTTTATCGAGCCGGCTTTTAGTCGGCGAGATAGTTGCACAGAGGTACAACGAGAATGCTGACAGAGGAGGAGGAGGAGGACGAGGGGGGAGGGCAGAGGGGTCTAAAAATATTGTCCACTGCTCCAAATGGGCGACCACGCGGTCATGTGTGACAACCTCATCCATTGCTCATAAAGGTGGTTTGACGGAGAAGAGATGGACAGATGGAGAGGCGAAGGGAGGATCTGGAGAGAGTTGGAGGGAAAAGAGAAAGAAGAAAGGTGAGAGAGAAGGAGGGGTGGAAGGAAAAACAGCTTTGCATGTATCATGAACGACCTGCATACAGTGGACTACTGTATAACGCTCCAAAAAATTGCAACTGGTTCTCATACAACGCGATAAACGCTAAGATAAATTCTTTTTTTATTATTAAGTCAGTGTATTCTGTTTTGAATGCTTTATTAAAAGCAACTTTATTTGAAACAAGTTAGTTACGCACAACACATGGCGCAGAAGCTCGTTAACACTAGATTTACGGGCGTGAAATCTGTCAAATTGCAATATATTTAATAAGGACTTTGAAAAAAGGGGGATGAGGCAGCAAAGATGGTAGTTGGTTAAGTCATTACTGTATTATAAAATACACGTGAAATATCTACTGTATAGCGTCTCTACAAATTTGAGAAATGTTTATAAGGCAAGCAGGAACCCGTCAATTTGACGGCTTGCGTGAATCTAGCGTTAAAATCGAAACGGAACAGTTAGAGTCCTTATCAGTGCTCGTCACCGTTCGGGCGTCCTCCTCCATCTAAATGAGAACCTGCAGGAATCCAAAGACACCTTGTACCTCAAACGAAGACCCCTCGAGGTATCAGTTTCTCCATTGGTTTCCATCGTTACCGCTGGAATTCTGGATAATCGAATTAAAGTCTCGACTACTCGATAAAATTGAGCGCTATTGCCTCGCTCTAATTGCCAGTCGAAGCCTTTTACCTCCATACCGAACCGTATCTTCCATCAAACAATTTCTTCTCCCATAGAATCGATCCAAGTCACCTCGGCAATATCGCCAGAAACGTTGCAACAGCCGGCAATTGGGTAAAATTGAAGAAGACCATAGAAAGCCGCTGGTCGCACGGGCGAAACGGTAATCGTCGAGACGATCCGCCCTAATTAATTCATCCGACGGAATTCGATCGATCGTAACGTCGGGATTAATACGCGACTCCCTGGAAATCGAGCGGTTTTATTTCATCCGAGATGAAATGGAGTTAAACCTATCCGTCCGTTCGTCCCGTCATTTCTGTCAGGCTGATATGATATCGCTGGAAAAAGGAGAGGATTGTTAGCGGCTTGTTATCGCCGTTCCCGCTGACAGAAATGCGCCAACCCCATTGTCTCTGCCACCCCCATGCCCGTGTGTACGTGTACAATGGTAAGCGTGCAAAACCACTACAGCCTTTTCTTCGATCGATGGAGAATTTGCCCATAAAGAGTGCTCTTGGAGGAATCCTCGAGCGTCTTCCGGTTAGAGGGAATTTCACCGCGGAGGAAGAAAAGGAGGGATCCTTTGGGACGTTTGAACGTAGTTTCCTCGATTCGACGAAGTTTCCGAGGGCATTGCGATTAACGGGGGTCACAGGGGTCGTTTGGAAATGAGAATAGTTTTGAAGAAACGCTGTGGAAGGGGAGATTCTAATTTTGAATTTAACCGGAGAACCGACGACGTTGTGTCCGTTTTATTTAAATGCAGCGAGTAAGTACTTTGGAAGAGGCTTCAGCGCTGAAACCAAGTTGGGTCGAAGTCCGCGAAGATGAGGACCTTTGACCCTTTGCAACCGTCGCGGCTGCTTCAAATAGCCACTTTCCAAGGGCGCACGATTTAACGGAGGATTAAATACATTGACTAATTCCTTTGAAAAGGGAGAAATCAGGAGCTAGAAAAGATGGTCAATTAAGTAATTTACGTTTCACAAGATAAAAATAGAATATCTACTTTACAGTTCGCCAATCAATTTGCAAAATTTTCGCAGAAAAACATTCACCGATCATTTTGACCGCCCTGGCAAATAGTTTCACTGTTACCGACCTTATGTCTATTACATTTAACCCCTTGCCCTTCGATTTCTTTTGTGACCACATACGCAATAACTCGGAATTAATTGGCGAAATAAAAATTTCTCCCCGATTTCAGATATACCGTATAATCTAACGCAATATTAATAGTACAGAGATAATTTAACTGCCTCGTAACCCACTGGTATTTTCAATTTAATAGTTTTTGGTAAACTTGAGAATTTTCCAATAGAAAAAGGGTTAACCCCTTGCCCTATAATAACGAGTGACACTCGTGATGCGGTTGCGGTAACAGGAAATTTTGAAGCTTCTCAAAAATCGTCAAATTGAAAATATCAGTGAAATACGACACGATATTGTTTCTATGTTATTAACACTAGAACTACCGGCGTTAAATCAATCATATTTCAAAATATTAAATAAGTATTTTGAAAAAGGAGAAATCAAGGGGCGGAAATGATAATCGATTCGGTGATTTATGTTTTTTAAGATGGACGAAGAATATTTATTCTAAGACTCGTCTATAAACTTGGAGAATTTTTGGAAAAAATTGTGTACCAGTCATTTTGACTGGTTTGGTAGTTCTAGTGTTAATATTGCGTTAAATTCTAAGATATATCAGGAATCACTGCCATATTTTTATTTAGCAATTTAATTCTCAATTATCGCGGAGGCAGCCACAAAAGAACTCGTAGGGCAAGGGGTTGACGAAACGATCGTAACGCCATAAAATCGAGAACCCCCAAGGAAATCCAACATTCCGCCTCGTAATTACTGGCGTTAACCGATTCCGCTACATCGGCGCGGCTATCCAACGAAATCTATCTACCTTCCGGTCGAGGAAACATGAAAATGGATATTTAAATGTCGACAGCGGACGTCCGCGACCACGTGGAGGCGATAAGTTTCCGCTGCATTAGCGCGTCAGAGCGTAGAATTTGCACGGGAGATACGGGGGTGCATTTAATTACTGTCGTTCGTGGCACCGTTACGACTACGTGACTTTCTACCCCAACCATTTTCCCATACTTTCTTCGCCTCGTCATCGTGCAGTTTCCAAGCGTCGTTAAGGAATCGATAACGCATTCTATATTTACGCGAAGGAGAGATTAGAAGTACGAAGAAGCGGCGGCGACAGTTTGACGTAAATTCGCCTCAATTTAGAGCGAGCTATTTTCTGCATTCCGCCGGGAAGTGTTCCTCGTCGGACGTTACGAATGCACCGTGCGGATAGCGCGACAGAATTTTCCATATCGATAGTTCGATCGGCTCTACATCGATTTATCGGCTATTATGCGCTGGGCGAGGCTGCTCGTCGTTTTCACTTCGGCGAAATGAAAAACGTGCCTTCTATAAATACTCCCCGGGCATCGCGGATTAATATTGTTTCGCCGTGCGTTCCATTTGCAGCAATTAAAACTTCTGGGGGAAGGTAATCGTTTTTTCTTCTCATTTTGGAAAATTATTCGGAGAGCGTGGCAGTTTTTCGGAATTTTTTGGCGGCTCTTTCGAAATCTTTCATCTATAAATACTCCCCTGGCATCGCGGATTAATATTGTTTCGCCGTGCGTTCCATTTGCAGCAATTAAATCGCATGGGGGAAGGTAATCGTTTTTCTTCTCACTTTGGAAAATTATTCGGAGAGCGTGGCAGTTTTTCGGAATTTTTTGGCGGCTCTTTCGAAGTGGAGAGAGCTCGGATCGACGCCCCTTGGTTTAACCCTTTCGAGACGGATTTTTATATTTAATTTGAAACAGAGTGTAACATTTTTTATTAATGTTTTGGATGCAAGATAAGCTTGTCGAACAGGATAATTATATGCTGCTGTTGGAAATTATCAGAAGTCAGCTTTTTATATTGGGATTATATAACCCAGCCGTTTAAATGATCATTAGTTTGGGATATATCGTCCCGTTAGTCTCGAAAGGGTTAACGGTTATCAAATGTAGTATTTTGTGGGAATTTGAATCAGTCAGGCTATGGGATTTACTAGATAGGTGGATATTTCAATGGAGAACTGATTTTAGCTAGGACTTTCGATAATCGAGGCTGTGAAACGCCCTGGTTAATTAGTTTCTCAATAAGGACCAAATGTTCTTGGTACTCTGAACCACCGTGCCTTTGGAATCCGCTAATTAATCAAATATTAATATCTCTCAATATCTGCAATCACTTTACACTTTTCGAAGACCAAATTGCCGAACTTATCAGAACTTGGGCCAGATGGTTCCTCGAATGTTCAAAGTTCCAAGAAATTCAGAATTCTTTGACTAGGACCCAGAATTCTGAATGAAGAAACAGAGCTAATAAAAATGGAAACCCTGAAACCTCATTTACCATACTCGCATTACCGACAGAAGTAACGTGATCAACGGTCCAACCAAGGGCGGTAATACCTGCGATTAATTAGCTCGCGATGAAAATAAACATCGAAGAAAAGAGAAATAGCAAGCCTTCCGTCCTGCGTGCTTTAATAAAGCCGTGGATCGCGACGCGTCGAAAGAGGTGATATTTCATTGCTAATATTGCGTGCGGAAGCGAAGAGGGGAAAACCCCGAGGGGGTTTCCGTGGGCGATGAAGAAAGAAAAACAGTTGCTTGTATATCAAACGGAGCATCAGCCATTAAATAACACACCGAGCAAGATCACGGGATTCCAATATCTTGATGAAGCCAAGGGCAAAGGGTGGAGCACGTTGCCCTTGTAACATCAAAGGGATGAACATTCTTCCGAGGACTTAATCTGCCCTCCTAGAAGATCAACGTTTCTTCCGGGATATTCTGTTGTTTCGTAGCTTCTCCTCCGGCTGTTTCTTGCTTTTTCACATAATATATTCTTGTGCAAGAATTTTCATATCTACGGAGCTCTTGAAACGGATATTTCGATGTGAGACAAGAAAAGAAAGACTCTGCTTTTTCTTCGGAACGTGGAAAGAAATATATCGATAGGATTGTGCGAGTGATATTATTATTGCAGTAGCTTGCAGTAACAGCAAGTCGGTTATTATTCCTATATTACTTCTTTTCTGTATTTTTGTTATAACTTTAAGAAAGCTCTATGTCAAATATGTTTACATAACATTTTTTTCTTATTCAGTGCCGTAGAATATACTGACAAAGTTTCAACATTTTAATTGGGACACCCTGTATATGCAGCAATCATATCACTCACACAATTCTATCAATATATTTCTTTCAACGTTCAGAAGAAAAAGCGATAGATACGATATATCAAGAAACACTAATCTAGTTTTATTTTAGCAATTAAATTCTGAATTACTGCGGTGGCAGCTACAAAACAAACCATAGGACAAGGTGTTAATAAAGCTCTGTGTGACCTATGTTTGCATAACATCTTTTTCTTGATTAGTGCCATAGAATATACTGAGAAAGTTTGAACATTAAAATTGGGACACCCTTTATAGAAATCATAGGAAAGTAGCGATAAGTTCGGCCAGCAGTAAAGACTTCCAAAGGGAGCGCTCTAAAGCCTTGCCCCATGAAAGTTAAGCCCTCCTCGTAAAGGTATTAAGCGTCCTCATATTAGAACACATAAAGTATGAACGATCAGTATCGGCAATAGGTATAGATTAACGTATTATACGATTCCAAGATATCTTTTTAATATCTTTCAAGTGTCCCCGCGGGATCCTCTTCAAAGATACGTCGCTCGATACAATTAAGAGATCGATTCTTCAAATACCACGGGGTGCCTGACGTTCCACGAAGCTCTATTTACAAAATTCCACGTTGCAGGAAAATTTTGCAAGTGGAAATTGCTCATTTGATCATTTCTAGAATGCATCGTTCAACGAAACCTGTTCTCCACTAGAAAGCAATTCGGTCTGCCGAAGAAACGTTGCAAATAGAAATTGGCCGTCGATTCAAGTAAGAAAGAAGAGAAAGAGGGCCGATGAATTTTTATTTAATAAAATGCAAAAGTCCTTGGCGATTAAAAAGTGTAGATCTGATCAAACAGCGCACTGTTTTCTTCAACTGATACCACGAAACGGTTCAGCCGTCCGAAGAAACGTCGGACGGAGGGGTTGGCCGTCGAACGAGGGGAGGAAAGAGGGTGGAAAGAGGGTCGATGAGAGAATTCTCCCCGTCTGAATGGAAATTCAACAAGTGTCGGAACGAAGACTCGAGCCAGTGGAAGCCTTTTCCGTAACTTTCCATACAATTGAGTGCCAGCCGTCTGCTGCCGGGGCAAACGCGTCATTGTAAGCCGGATATGGATGGCACACCCATCCGGAACATTTTTGAATTTTTTTCCCCTCTGTAATTTACTTGCTGACTTCCTACTTCATCACATTTAGCATTCTCCTTTCCGTCAGGCTTCAATGGAATTTAGCATCTTATTTGAAAATTGTATTCTACTGTTTTCTTAGTAGAAAGAAGACATATTTGCAGGGGCGAGGAAGTAGTTGGAGGATCGTGGATTTTTCTAGTATTTTTTGCAATTATTATTGACTCTGAGAATTAGAATGCTTTTGGTGAAATTAGGTAGTTTTGATAACTGAATAATTTGAGCGCAATCGAAGAGGTAATTTGCATCCGTGTTACATCTTCCGCATGAAGTGGAAGTTGTAGGAGGTTCGCGGAAAAGGCGCAGCTTTCTTTGATTTCCTTTTTGAAATTGTGAATTGTCCCGTCGATTGATAGCTTTTTAAAAAAGAAACGCGTCCTCTGGAAGAAACTCTTTGCACGATCGCAACCAAAGGAGACATTCGAAGAGGCAAAGTTAAGTGGCGCAGCCAGCGTAGCGAAAGAGCATTCGTCTCAATTAGAGTTAATGAAAAACTTGCGAAAGCCGGCATCAAGGAAACACTGAAAAACTACGAGCTTGAGCTCTGTAATTGAAATAGAAAACCAGCAATTACTAGAAAAAAAGCCTGCAGTTCGAAGATACACCTAATCCTCCCCAATTTCGCAACAATTAAATGCACCCTGTGCGCACAACTCGAAGTAGAAACAAATACCGATTCTCACCCTCATAAAAAATAAAAAAAATGCCAAAAACTCGTAAAACTATGTCCCCTAAATCATTGAAATTCCTTCCAGTCAAAACCCACAAATTCACCCCCATCCTCACGATATCGTCCCACCATGCGCCGCGTCTACGTCTATGGGACGTTGAAGGAGTTTCAACGAGAAGGAAAAAGTGTATTTGCAGTTCCAAAGTTTCCCGTACGAACGAAGTATAAACGTCTGATCGATCAGTCGCGTCGAGGAAGTTCCTGCAATTAACGCGAAGCCATTAAACGCATAAGGGGACCTGACGTCACGTCGACGTGTAAAAGTGGCGTTGACGATCCACAATGGCGTGGAGTCGTAGGGAAGACCATGGCCGTTATGGCGATCGATCGGTTTACCTGAAATCCTCGAGGCGTGCTTGGAAGGCCTCCTTGCTGACGACGTCATAGGTCTGCGTTTTGCTCTCGTCCCTCGGCACCGAGACCAGGGGCCACGTAGTCATGTTATGGAGAGCCTGATCCGTTATGGCGAACCTCTGCGTCAAGTTCGACCTTGAACAGGTGCGAGGGAGCATGGTGAATTAGTTCTGCGTTAACGAACGTCTGGGTGCTTTGATTTCCTCTACATTTTCTCCTTCTTTTACTAATTTCTTTCATCGATATTCAAATTTTAAGTTAATGCGACCCAATTGGGTGGAATTTGTGTCAACTTTGACCTCGAACAGGTGCGAGGGGGCATGGCGAATTATTTCTGCGTCTGGGTGCTTTGATTTCCTCTACCTTTTCTGCTTCTTTTACTAATTTCTTTCATCGATATTCAAATTTTAATTCAATGCGACCTAATTG
The DNA here is from genome assembly GCA_963989415.1 of Cerceris ruficornis. Taxonomy (NCBI): domain Eukaryota; kingdom Metazoa; phylum Arthropoda; class Insecta; order Hymenoptera; family Crabronidae; genus Cerceris; species Cerceris ruficornis. Next base: position 19,526,845 of record OZ022524.1, read on the forward strand.
GGTAGAATTTGTGTCAACTTTGACCTCGAACAGGTGCGAGGGGGCATGGCGAATTATTTCTGCGTCTGGGTGGTTTGATTTCCTCTACCTTTTCTGCTTCTTTTACTAATTTTTTTCACTGATATTCAAATTTTATTTTAACGTGACCTAATTATGTAGAATTTGTGTCAACTTTGACCTTGAATAGTTGAGAGATCATGGTGTATTATTTCTGAGATAACGAACGTCTGAGTGCTTCAATTTCTTCTACTTTTCCTGTAGTTTCTTATTTCTTTGAGCGATTTTGAAATTTCTTTTTAAAGCGACTCGATTATGGAGGACCTCTCTGTCAGACTTGACCTTGAAAAGTTTAAAACGATAATGTGGAATTAATTCTACGGTGAGAAGCCATTTGGCTGGCCCAAATTAATCAGCCATCCCTACATTTCCTTTTCTTCCTCCGTCCATCCAAATTTCACGTTCGATTTTCATCCTGCCGGTGATATTTGAAAAAAGAGCCGAGGACGTTTTAAATATTTATAAAAGAACAATTCAGTTGATACCCCACGAGCCTTTACACGTTATGTGGAAGAATCGAAGCGTAAGGGTCGGGTCAATAAGTCACGTCTCACTGATCACGCGCTTCTAATCACGTACCATCTCGAACCACGAATTTACAAGTGGCAGTAATTAACGAACGTAGCTCGGTCGAGCCCTCTCGGTTATTAATACGGAGTAAAATTGATCGTAAAACGTTAAATCGAATGATCATAGAATTTTTAACTACTCGAGAATCCCCAGCGAGAAACTGTATCGCGTCGATTCATTTAACACTAAACCTACCATGGCGGTCAAATGACCGCTTTTTGATTTTTCCTAAAAATTCCCCAAATTGATTGGGCAGCCATTCAGTAAATATTTTAGGTCTCTCGTATAAAACAAAAATTACTCAACTGATCATCGTTTTCACTTCTTTTAATCTCTTTTTCCAAAGTACTTACTTCGTGTATTTTAATATAACAGATATAAAGCCGGTAGGTTTAGTGTTAACCTCTTGACGCCCTTGGCCACATATGTGGACATTTAGGTTTTTACAATTATAATTACTATCATTAATAAAGAGAATACAAATTTGATAATAAATTACGCACTACAGAATCTCTCAACAAGAAAAATAAAAATCTTACGGTTTCACTGCACCGACTGTTATTTCCAGTGTACAGTTAAGAATATTAAAATAGCTTCTATAAAAACAGTCGTCCCTGAAGAGGTTAAACCAATTGCATTGCACCAACGGAGTATCTTAATTTAAATGAAAGAATTTCCAAGGCTGCTTCGAGCAGTTTACTTTTGCATTCTGCGATGCCGTTGTTTCGCCGAGGCGATAGGAAAAAGAAAAAAAAAAACGATATCTATTGCCTCGACCTCTCCGTTGATTGGAACACGGCCTGCTACCCATCTGTTTTCATTGAGCTACGCGTTAAAGGGTTCCACCTACTCGAAAGAATAGCTTTTGTCACTGAGTCACGTATATCGAGAGATCAAGCGGTGTTAAGGGCTCCTAACAAAACACCGACGCCCTTCTGCATTTCATCAGGGTTTGTCTTCCGCGCGCTTCGTGCAAATGCACTTTTAAATGCTACGCTTTGTAAACGTTCCTCCGCTTTGATTTGCCTGTATTTCACGATTTAATTAAAAACACGAGGCTTCGCGATGTCAATTATTTCTTCGATTCGTTGGCACGTTATTAACACTTTACCGACCGGTAGCCTATTAATAGGCTTTTTGTCATCAACGCTTAGACTTTTAGTTTATTAATCGGTTCCCACGGCAATCACTAATTTGTTATTTATTATTGTAGTGGAACTGTGTTAAGGAGTCGATGAGCAGCATTTGTAATTTTTAAAGAGATTGTAATTTTTTTAGGCAATCTAAGGCGAAACAAATCCTTTAAAGTGTTAAAATAAATCCGGTGAAGTGTTAAAATAATATTTGAACGTTGAAAACTCCCTCTTTTTTTCTTCTAATGGAAATTAGAATTATTAGCTCTTAGATCTACTAATTGTTGGTTGTTCTAGAAGTTCTTGCAGCTAATTAACGCTGGATGTACGATGATAAAGTAAAGATTGATTCTTCGAGCCTTGGAAAGAATTACAGTAATTTCTAACGATGCAACAGCTTCGATTTTACTCTGCCTTCCAAACTGAACGATGAAATTAATTTTCATTCTTCTTCTTCCGCCATATTTATCTAGCATGTTTCAATATACCGGATTGATATTTCTCCTCTTAAATACACAAAAGAATCAAATACAAAATTCGATATTAAACTGAGAGAACCTCTACCACCGCTCTGCACAAACTACCCTATATTCCTCCACCCCCTTGATTCCATATTTCCGTTTAAACAAGCCGACATTTAAATACGCACCTGAGAGTGTTCCCGTTGGTGTAAATGAAGAATGCAACCTCCGATCTCTCCAGCTGCATTCGCGTAACCACTTTGCCCAGGTCCGTTGCAATTGTTACCTGAAATCAATTCGTAGGAACGTTTGATCTCGAAGAGTCCGGTAGGGTGAACTAGTCCAATTAAATTTCTCGGTCTTCGTTAAACGTTTGCTAATTAAACATCGTGTCGAGCATTGTCAATGGAAAAACAGTGAGTCCTCGGAAAAATCGTCATAAGAATTGCACTCAAAAAATAGAAAAGGAAGAGAAAAATCCTTGCTGAAATACAGCCCTTAAAACCGAAGAAAAAGAAAGAAAACTAAAGTTTCATCCATCTGGAAATCGATCATTCTTTTCTTCCTTGGCATATCATTCTTTCAACTTTATTCCTACGTGTTATTTCTTATCTTTCTTGCAATAAATAATCGATAGAATGGAAAGTAGTAGGTGAAGGTAAAGTTTGATATTTTGAAAGTACTGCAGGATGCAAAAATGATGGGTTTGGCGGATGATTTATTCTATGGACATCCGGGCAAAGGCGGAACTATTCCGAAGGCAGGAAGGACAAAGTGGACAGGGCAAAGTGGACCGAACACTCGCGAAATATCCATCAAGTGGCTGCTCGAACTTCCAACGAGGGCCTAAATGGCTTCTATTATACTTGCGGCTCTCATCCGCCTCGTCTTGACAAAGCCACTAAATAGACAAAGTAACAGTATCTCGGTGCAACGGGAAAAGTTGAAAAGATGATGTACCAAGGAGGAAATGAACGATCGATGTCTACGTGGATCAAACTTTCCTGCTTTCTTCGGCTTCGAATGCTACGATAATTCCGTCTATGACCCACTGTTTTAGGTGGCTTCCAAACTGTCTGGGCTCTGATGTATTTCATAGGAATTCAAGAGACATTTTCCAGAGGTGAATGGCGACTTGAAATCGGACCCACCGATTTCGAGACCCAGTCTTTACTTCTCTATCCACCATAGCCCCCTATTTTTCGGTTTTAAGTGATGCAGTCACTTCGCCTAGGGTCTACTGTTTTAGATGGCTTCCAAACTGTCTAGGCTCTGATATATTTGATAGCAATTCAAGAAACATTATCCAGAGGTGACAGGGAACTTGATAGCTCCCTTAAATCATCGGTACCACCGTTTTCCGAGCATCAGAAATGGTATTACGAATCAACACGCAGCGAATTTAACGTGATAATAATTTGAAATGATATATCTCTGTAGCGCGCGAGGAAATTGCCAGGAAAATCTATCCTACCTTGCCGCGTAAATCCAAATTGATACGTATAATCTATTATTAATATCGTTCTCCCGTGTAATTCATTTACGCGGCTCTCTGTCAGCCCGTAATTTTCGATAATTCATACATTCATGACACCTTCAACGACTAAACGTGCAAGGTGTCCAAGGACAATTCACCTTCGTCCTTACAAGTGTAATGTACCGACCCACAAGTTCACTCTAATTCTCACTTCAGTTCAATCTCTCGCTCGTAATCTAACTCACTCTCATTATTACGAACTCCAGTGCAAACTCACTCAATTCAACAAATCGATAACTAATTCGCAAGATCATTCTCAAAACTCACTCTAAATCCCACTCTTATCCTATATTCTACGTTCATTCTACAAGCTTAATTCATCACAAAGCTCCACTCAATACCGTCGTGCTGCGCGTGGATCTATCGAAATATACACCCAATTCTGTTTTTTCACGGTCTCTTTTTACAAGGTTTTGATTTTACACAGTCTAGAAAAAAAAATTGATTCCATTTTTACACGATTTCATTCGATTTAGCACGATTAAAAGATCTAAAATATTCTTAACACTAGAACAACCAAACCAGTCAAAATGACTGGTACACAATTCTTTCCAAAAATTCTCCAAGTTTCTAGAAGAGTCTTAGAATAAATATTCTATGTCCATCTTAAAAAACATAAATCACCGAATCGAGTATCTTTTCCGCCTCTTGATTCCTCCTTTTTCAAAGTACTTATTTAATATTTTGAAATATGATAGATTTAACGCCGGTAGTTCTAGTGTTAAAATAAATTTTTTAATAAATGTATTTTAACTATTTTTTACAGGGTTGAAGGATATGGAAATAATCCCCATTTTTCTATGTAAGTCCTCCATGTCTTTTTTTACACTGTTTTGTCTGGAACGTTTCTACCGTGTAAAAACAGAATTAGGTGCACAGTACATTCTAAAACGTAAAGTTCTGTTCGCCGACTCCTGCAAAGCTGTGAAATTCTGAGTTCGCGTTACACGACCAAGAAATCACATTTTTGTGCAAAGACGTAAGACGAATCCTTGCCACAACGAGTGAAGAAATTTCTCAAGGAACTACGCAAAGAGGCTGGCATATCAGCCGGTCGGTTTCCCTATAGATTTTAATTACGAAGGGCGTGGCGTGGTAGCAGCGCGACATCGACATCGACGGGTATAAAATTCTCCTGACGCGCTTACAACGACGGCAAACACCGGGAGGACGTCGCGTCGGAGGAGAACGAGAACGAGGACGAGGAGGAGGCGGCTAGAGCGTCCATTCTTTTCCGTCTATCGTCATGGAAAGCCGCGACGGTCCTCGTCGAATGGTAATTCGAGATAGACCCAATAAGAGATCTTAAGCCACTGTGGATGCAGCGATGAGAAGTCTTCTTTTGTACTTTTCGATTTTAACCCCTTGCACTACAATCACGAGTGGCACGTGAGAGCAAAATCGTCTCTGCACTTTAAAGGCGGCCCTTTTTTCTTCTCTTTCGATAAATTACTATTTGATCCACCCTTCGGAATTGCTTACGCTCTTAATATCCAACCCGTGCGAGTACGCTTCATCCCGATATGGAAATTTTTTGGACGAGGAAGGGCAGAAATTAAGGGACGCCGTGATCCTCCACTTTGCTCCCACCGATCCTTCCGATGGCTCGTGTTACACGAGGCCTGGCCCCTTTTGTTGACAAGATATTAACCCTCGGCTAGGGCGCCAAAGAGGATAAACTTTTGAAAAGAAGAACGCAGAAACTCGGCTAATTGTAGCTCGCGGACTTTGACCTCGAAAATCTGGGACGATTTTGAGAAACTGATAGCTTTGTTGCTTGACGCAATAATAGCATTAATTAGATTTGCAACAATTCAGGGAAAATGTGGCTTTGTCGTTGAAAAGAAACGGGTCTAAGTGTGAATGAAAAATTTGACGAGAACTTGTCACTTATTTTGTGTCGTATTCCAATATGCTGAAGTTACTTTGCAGAAATTTGAAACCGGTATTGCAGCAAGAAAGATTTTGTTTCAAAAGTGGCGAAAAGAGTTTCGTATATATGGCGCTTGGCATTTTTGTTCATCGTAGATTGGAAATTTAATCGCGAATGCAATTTCCTACGATCGACGGTTTCATTAAGAGCACGCACACGTGGAAAAGCATTGTGGAAAACTCATAATACTAGCGTGCCTTCGTCGATGACCGATGCGAATATCGTGTTAGAATAGGAATGCTTCCCTCTATAGGAATCACGGTATGAAACATTCTATCATCGGTCAAATATCCTTGAAATTAAAAAATCCTTTTTCCCATTCCTTTCTCCTTTTTGCCGGAAGGCCGTTGAAAAAATTACCAAAGCTGAAATTTCATCTCGACAAAACAGAATTTCACAACTTACGAATCCATAGAAGTAAGAATAAATGCAATAAGTATTTTCATCGTCCCTAAATGTCCTATTAACCCTTTGAGGACTAGCGACGCATATATGTGGCCTGAGAAAAAATTTAATTGTAGTTTATCGCTGCTTGTGTACACAGTTGGAGTTGAAAAATAGAAATACAACCGTTGAAATATGATTAAACAAATAGTCATTTATAATGTATATACATTAACAGCCTAACTTTCTGATAAAGAGGTGGTGTTGCATCGCAAAGTAAACGGTTATCTCTCAATATTCAAAAATGGCGCCGTCCGCAAAGTGTTAATCCTTTGCCCTACCACAACGAATGACGCTCACGATGCGGTTGATGGAACAGAAATTTTGAAGCTTCTCAAAAATGATGAAATTGAAAATATCAGTGGAACAAAATACGATAATATTATTTCTATGTTATTAACACTAGATTTATGGGTGTGAATGATTCTAAAGAAAGAGGGATCAAGCGGGAAAGATGAAAATTCGTTAAGTCATTATTGTATTATAAAACAATCGTGAAATATCTACTGTACAGCGTCTCTGTAAATTTGAGAAATGTTTATAAGAGAAATAGGAACCCGTCAATTTGACGGCTTCCGTAAATCTAGCGTTAATATTGCGTTAAATTCGAAAATATATCAGGAATCACTAATCTATTTTTATCTCAGTAATTTAATTTTCAATTACTGCGGAGGCAGTCACAAAAGAAATCTTGGAACGAGGGGTTAATAAGTTTTAATCGTCGCTGGCAGAGAATGAAAAAATACGAATATAAGACGCGTACAGACATCGAGTCTTTCCGTATTTGCCTGTATTACAGTGCAAGCACAATAGAAATTCATCGCGCATCCGGTGATAAAGAAAGCGAGAACGCATTAAAAGAGGTATTGAAGTGGAAAGCGAAGAATCGGGGTCAGCCATAAAGGGTCTCCGAGTGATTCAAATTTGTCGATAATTTTCATCCATCTCGTAACACTCTCTCTCTCTCTCTCTCACTCTGTGACCTTAAGAGGGTAACTAATTTAATCGCCGGAATGAAGATCGATGACGAAAATGTGAGAGGGAAAATTCTATTTAATCCCGTAACCGGAGAACGACGAGTTGGCCGGTTGTTTGAAAATTTATTTAACCCCGTGCAATCGAAGTTTAGCGTTTCCCCTCGAAATAATATTATACCTCAATGATTTTCGTACAACTTTGATCCTATAAACACGCTAGGATTACATCGTGACTTTAAACTAAGAAGGATGAAGAGAAACGGGAACAGAAAGTAGAGGGACGTTGTAATACATTGCCATCGTCCCGCACTGGGTCATGGATTAACTTGTCCTCTCCTCTCTTGTTATCGCCCGCACAAAAGGCGCATTCGATAGATAAATTTTCCAATTAGCAGATTAAAAACGCGACGGAGACGCTGACGTAGACGCGACTGTAACCCTTAGCCGGCATTGTGGGCATTAAACGTACGAATATAATCTTTCGTCTTATTAATCTGCCGTTGAATCCACAATCCCAGGGTGAACGACGAGTGAATAAGATTTTACAAGGAATTCACAATTTCACGGAGGTTCTATGAAACTAAGGAAAGTCTAAAGTTTGTATTCAAAGACACCGTAGATCGTTTAAAAACATTTCCTGACGATCGATGCTCCGGGTGTAGAAACAGTCGTAGAAATAAAAGGGTCGAGCGCGTAGGTGCGGTGTATTTACCCATTCTCTCGTTAGTTTTAGATGGTCCGACGATCGATTCCCATTGAATTCCATGAGGTCGACCTAATTACGGCCTTTGCATAATAACTCTATCTGTCTTTGACCATAAACCGGATAAAAAACTATTCCTACTGCATTATATTTCGGCTTGAACTTCCAAAGTCAGTTCGCCTAGGACCCACTGTTTTAGGTGGCCATCGAACCACCGAGACTCATATCCATTAACACTAGAACTACCGGCGTTAAATCTATCATATTTAAAAACATAAAATAAATATTTTGAAAAAAGGGGAATTAAGAGGTGGAAAAGATGATCGATTCGGTAATTTATGTTTTATAAGATGGACGGAGAATATCTATTCTATGACTCTCCTATAAACTTGGAGAATTTTTGGAAAAAATTGTGTACCAGTCATTTTGACTGGTTTGGTAGTTCTAGTGTTAATTATAAAACATTGAATAACAATTTAGAAAACATTTTCTAGAGGCCATAGGAGATTTGAACTCGGACCCAGCGATAGAGAAAGTTTCCTCGATCGACGATATAAATTTTCATTTCACCTGCGTTTCAATATCGGAGACCTCCTGCCGATAGATGAGGATGTCGTGAAGAGTATTGGCCGTCTGAACGATCAGAGCCAGGATCGGTATAAACGGCAGGACCAGCATCTGCAGAAGTTGAATCCGACGTCCACGGCGATGGGCCGGATCGGTGGCACGTGCCCAGCAGGACCTCTTCCTGTGGGCCTTCGTCGCCGAGACATCGTCGGACGAGAGACTCCTCACCGAGCTCACTTCCGCCACGCACGAGCCATTGCGCGGTGACATGCTGGAATAATTGAACCATAAGGATTATTTGCTTGCGGAGACTCAGGAGAGATTGGAGAAATTGGAAAGATAGGAAACTCTTATCAATAGTTGCATTTATTCGATAGTTTTTCCTTGCATGATAATTAAATTGGGGAGAGTCGCGTAAAGTGTAAGTTCCGGGTGATCGTGGTATGAGGCATTCTTTGTATTAAAATCGAATATAGAAAAGTGGTGCAAAGTGTGAGATAGGGGTAATCAGTTCTGATAACAGCTTCAGTTTTTTGCATGGTATTTAATGTAAGAGACTTGTGCAAAGTGTAAGTTAATGATGATCGGTTCTATCTGGCAGTGATGTGAGGCATTTTTCGTATTAACACATCTTAAGCGGGAATTTTCTCGTTAAATTCTTACCATATAGCGGGCGATTTTCTGCAATTCGCGTGCGAATTTACTTTTGCATAAAATAGCCATAACTTTTGAACTATGGGTTATTTTTTAATATACTTTTAGTTCCTTTTTAAAAAATAAATTCCTTTATTCACTTTGTTTTGTCTTCTCCCGCGCTTTAATAATAATGTGCACGAAACGAGTTTAGACGTTTCCCGCTTAAGATGTGTTAAAATCGAACATAGGAGACTTGTGCAGAGTGTAAGTTAATGATGATCGGTTCTATCTGACAGTGGTATGAGGCATTTTTGTATTAAAATCGAACATAGGAGACTTGTGCAAAGTGTAAGTTAATGATGATCGGTTCTATCTGACAGTGGTATGAGGCATTTTTGTATTAAAATCGAACATAGGAGACTTGTGCAGAGTGCAATATAAATATGATCAGTTCTATCTGATAACAGCATCACGAGCTTTTTTGCACGATAATTGAACGAAGGAGAGTTGCATAACGTGCAAGCTTACAAATGGAGAGCTGCCTTCATTGAGGAAATAACATTCTCCAAGAATGACCGTTGTTTCCCATTGAAGGTGCAAAGTATCGATTGTTGCAAAGCGCGTGCAAGGAGCTGTTCAATTAAGCCGTGCGAGCTATTTTGCACGAACATTAAGAAGGGGCTAGTAACGTTTAATTACGTCGCGAACGAGGCTTGTTATTTAACCGATTGAAAGCTTAGGCAGACATTCGAGAAGACTCTGCTATCAGTAACATCGTTACAGATATTCCAAATCTCTGCTCTCTATTCTTACTATTCACTCTATCTCTTCTTTTATCTTGTTACTTTTCTCTATTTTCACTCCAACTGCACTAATCATCTCACGGCCAAAACTGATCACCAAGTCATAACACATTTGGGAAGAGAGTCAGTTGAAAATATGCAGTTGAGTTGAGAGTTCAGAGAGCAAACGACGTAGCGTGAGTGCAGAGAACTTTAATGAGAGATTCAGAGTTAGAGTTATTAAGAATTTTGTATTTTTTATATATATATATTTAATAAAGTTAATCACTACTTTTTAAATTACACGCGTTCAGTTAAGTTTCTAGGCAACGATATTATTAATTAATTTAAGGGAACCGATTTGGTTTCTTCCAAGACGAGCACCGATTTTCTTTGAGGGCTCGTCCGGGATTAAATCAAAGGAGGACCCTATAGTACCGTTGCCACGTCCGAGGTGACTTACGACCTCCAAGGGCTAAAACATTTTCTAAACACCGACAGAATGTTCTCGAAACCTTCGCAAGGATCTCCTCCACTCTGTCCGATAACGCAGAACAAATATCGCGCTCTGAAAGTCCTTCGAACCCGACGGCCATCGGTTTCTATTCCCGGTGCTTCGTTTCCCCTCAATTTCCCCCTAGCGGAGAAACGAGTAACGAGCGTGCAAGCCCTCGAGAAGAGAGAGAAAGAAAGGCCACGGGAAAAAGAAGACGTCGCATTAGAAAGTCCTCGCCTTTGAACGCGCTTTCGTTTGCAGCCGTAGGGGCAAATCAAAAGTCCAAGTTGGTAGACGATCGAACGGCATCCGTTCGTTGAATAGTGGCTGATTGTCGGAAGTATAGGAAACTCGGGTGAATTAGTAACCCCGTTGACTTTCCCCCTCTTCGCAAAGGGCAATCGGGGTGGCGTATGCACAAAGGGACGGGCTTCTTATTTTCTTCCGTGCGCCAGCCAACGTGTAATTGTCTCATTGAGACGCGTACATGATAGTCGATGAGATGAAACGTTATCTGCTAAGAATATCGAGGTCTTTTCGCTATTTTCGCATAGTTGAATTTAGGAGCTGTGGTCGGTGTTTCGAGGGGGTAGGACTTAGGCGAAATGGAAATTGAAGGCGAAGAAAATACTAAAGAAGAAAAACAGCCGCGGTTTTAGATGGTAACCGAGGTCAATGTTCATCGTTGGATCTACGGAAGCCTTGAAATTGATATTAGTAAAAGGCACAGCAAGTCTGAAGTGTCTTTAACACTATTCCTACCACGACCGGTCAAATGACCGTTTTTAAAATTTCGATTAGAATTTCCTATATACAACGTAATTGAATCGCCTTTAAACTTCACGACTTTTCCTCAAATATAAGCATAATACATTCACATTATAATACATTTCTCAATATTCACTTCTTTTTTACTGTCCATTTTCTGGGAAAAAAGTATCATTTGACAAATTCACCGGTTGCGGTAGGAAAAGGTATACGTGAAGTGTCGGTAGGAATAGTGTTAATCTCCCTTATCCTGCTACACCCGTTTTAGGCGCTTCGAATACTTTCGGTATTTTTATTTTTACCTCTGCTACTTTCTGTATCACTGATTCACCCAGCAATAAAGTATTTTAGAATTTTGAAAGGACTTCCGGAAAGAACCGCATCACCCGTGTTCCTCTCACAGTACGGCAACTTTGCGAGTCGGAGAAATGCACTTTTAAATGAAATTCTGTACAGTTATCCGGCACGCTGGCACAGACGTGCATGTTATCCCCGTCCAAAGGGTTAAACTTGCGCGCAAACTCATTCGTCGCACTTCGGAATCCTCGCAAAAGCCCCCGCAACCCTCTCGGGACAACGGCGATGGAAAATTAGAGAGACGCGTTTCACCGAAGTTTCCGAATCGCATTAATTGGTACAATCGACTCTACAGTGCGTTGTTGTTCGACTTTCGAGACGGGGACAAACCGAACACTGTTTGCCAGCTTCCGTAAACCACAGGCGAACAACGTGATCCGTTCTGACACACATCGTCCGTTGTTCTCCGGACAGGATGCAATAAGCTGGCAGGGACGACTTCCGGATGAAGCTCGACGTTTCCGAGTGACACACGTTCACGGAATTCGCCCTCGACCTTTCTTCTTTCTCTCCGCAAACCGTGATTGAATTAGCTGGAGGAAAAGTTCTTCCGATATCTAACAACACCTGTTTCCTTCCTCGTATTTCTCCCCGTCTTGGTGTAGCTTTATTCTCAGATTTTAGTCTCAGATTTGAACTCTACATTCGCCATAGGGTGCGTCACTTCTTTGAGCCGTAACTTTGCCGCGTTTCCACGGAATCGATTAAACTTCTTTCAGCCGAACGTGCACAACTATTCGGTCACGGCCGCGCGGATGAGTTCAACTTTTTCCTCGATCCCGCGGGACGGAGGTCTGTGTCAACAAGTGTCTCGCGTGATAATCATCGCCTACGTTGCTGCATTAGCATAGGTGCATATCGGATGAAGCTTATGCAGGTAGAGCCGCCTGTCGCGTTGGCCTCTTTAACACTAGAACAACGAAACCAGTCAAAATGACTGGTGCACAATTTTTTCCAAAAATTCTCCAAGATTATAGGACAGTCATAGAATAGATACTCTGGGTCCATCTCATAAAACATAAATTACCGAATCGATCATCTATTCCACCTCTGAATTCTCCCTTTTTCAAAGTACTTATTTAACCCTTATAGTGCCGACCAAAAAAATTGATTGAATTAATGACAAATGTAGTTGCGAATAAAAAGAATTGTCATTGGCTACAGTTTCGTATAGAACCAGCCATATAAAGCATAAATTGTGTATTTTCAATTGTCTGTCATAAAATGACTAATATAGTAGGAGAAAGCTAAATAATAATCCCAGGATGCCCGGCGATAGGACTATTGCTATCGACGATATATCGTCGTCTGGCACTGAAAGGGTTAATATATTTAAATATAACAGATTTACCGCCGGTAGTTCTAGTGTTAACGGCAGATCTGCCGAGGCAGTCGAAACTGCGGCAGTCGGTGCTTTTTGATGTGCTTTTTGAAGTCATTTGATGTCTTCGCTAAAGATTGACATATTATCGCACAATATTTCATTACATCGTCAATTCGCAAATAATTAGCTTGTTTAGAGTAGTTATCACATCGTGTGCCATTTATGGTACTAATAAATAAATGAATAAATTAATGAAATAAATAAATTTTACAGAATTAAATTTCCCATAAAATATATGCTTTCACCGCGTTAAATAAATATGTTCGCGTGTACCATCTATGGTACACGTGGCACGGAATGTGTTGATACACCATAGTTTCAGTGTTTCGGCACCTATCTAATGCAGCAGGTCCTGCGGAAACGATCGTAACAGTTTTCAGCTAAAAGATACAAAAGAAGAGGAAGAAACAGCTGTCTATCTGTCCCAACGTATAAACTCTTCCGCTCGAGGGGTAACGTCGGCAAATAGGAGGACGCGAAGGAAGGCAAAAGTGAGGACAATCCGACGACTCCCCTTCTCGCTCGAGATTGCTTCCTCTTGCAGGGAGAATTCCGAATGAAAACGCGTGAAATCGGTGAGATCGAAGAGCACGAATGGAATCCAATGTAAATCCAGGACGAGGTACACTCTGACTGTAGGCAGTTCGAATCTGAGAGCTCGTTTCATGGGTGAAGTGACGGGAGTGACGAGGACGATATACGGATGCGAACGAAGGCAAGTCTTGATCGATACTTTCGAGCCGCCTCGAAGCGACTCCGTTGGAAAAAAGGTAAAGCGTGAATGCCAACGATGCCAGAAGGAATATTCCTTTACAGGTGCCGAGGGAGAAGGTTGCACGGGTTTGCAAGCCTGGTGCACGCTTTGGAATGGATTAGATCGTAGTCCTACGGTGTTAATTAATTTTCAGAGATTGATGACAGTGCTGCTCTCGAACGGGGGAAATATAGATGACTGAAACGGAGAGGAATGTGGGGAATAGAGATTGAAAAATAATAGAATTATCGGGTGAGCCTAAATCGATCACTGGCGGAGAGGAGCGATGAAGGTAAAGAAAGGTAGAATTCTACCTGTTGTACCTTACGCAAAAATCGCACAGTGAACCAACAAAGCATCCGCGAGTCATTAACACCGTTAACGGTGATCAAGTATGAACTAATTTACTTCCATATACAATTGTCCGAAAATATCTGCAAGGAATTCCACCCCCTTCGCGATTCTTCGCTCTTTGCTTCCACCTGTTTCTCCCCGGGCACGAAGAAGGATCTCTACAGACTCCCTAAAGTAATCGATGAGCTTGTTATCAGTAATTAGCGATGGTAATCTATTCCGCATCGTCCGAATCGAAGAGCACAATCCAGTCTCCATCCGGCCATGCCACAAAGTCAAAGTCCATTATTATTCGCGGTATTCGTGGTATCGAACGCGTGCATATCGAAGGACGCTTATTTCGACGAGGCCAGAGAGCAGACACGGGCTGTTCTTGTATATATGTATATATATATGTATTACATATATACAATATTATATGCTGTTTTTCTCCTCCATCCCTCCGGGCTGTTTGCTGCCGCTTCGACGATCGGAATAACGCTGCGATGCGGAGCCGAGAGCACGGTGCAATTAATGAGCCACAGAGGGACGGGATGGCGAGGGCGGATGGAGGAAAGGAGGTTGCACCGGTGCCGAGAGCCGTCCCTCTAACTGTCCCATACTTGTCGCAGAAGGCAACGCGCCATTAGATTATATGCTTCTCTTCTGTAGTGGTTTATTGCCGTGTTACTGCAGGAGATACAAAGGAAATGCACGTTGTTCGCTGAGAGGGCGGCAGCCATCGCGGCGTCCCCTGTTTCCGAAGAGCCGTATCTTTCTTCCTTCTTTTTTGCGGAGGCTATTATTATCTTCTCAGTGCTAAGGTTCCTTTTCGTGTGATTTTCCGAAATGGGTTACTTCGAAGGTACGTGAGTTTATTTTGAAAATATTATGGGCAGAAAAAAATTCCGGGGTTGAAAAAATCCGGGGGAGGATTTGAACTCGGACCCTGCCGATTTGTAGTGCGATGCTCTACGCGCGTTGCCACTGTAGCTTAAGGAAAAACTACGCTATTAAAGTGTCTTTTGATCCCTCTTTTATTCTTTTTATATATTCCTCCCCTGTTCTTCCGTCTCTTCTTCCCTACTTTTCAAACTTCTCCCTGAAAGCGACGGCTCTTTCCTTCAGAAGCAAGCGCACCCTTCCTCGTCCCTGGCTGCTAATAATGGATGATCGATGAAAATCAGAATCTTTTTATAGAATCTACCATGACCAACGACGAGTGGATGTTGAAGAGGCTGAACGTCTTCCCGGTGGTTCCACTTAAACGTGATTTCCCACGAAGAAAAGTACCGCGAGCACCGTGTCCCCTTGCGATACAACGTAACGCACGATAGTTCCTGTTACGTTAACTTAATAAATGCGTAATTGCTCTATTATTTGTCGACGGGTAGCCATCGGCCAGCGGAAGGGAAGCGATGCAATTGAATTATAATCGTTTCGTGGTAATAGGTGTGCTTCCAATATGTGGGAAACCGCCCTATTAGAAATCGCATGATTATTATTGGGAAACCCTGAGGTCTCCCGTTTACGAGGCTGCCCACGTACCGTGCGCTCATGTGGGATTACCCGAGACCCTAAATGATCCGTAATACCATAAACTACTAGACTTCGAAATTACAAAGCGTTGCTATCGAGGCATCGATGTGAAAGCGTGAAAAGTCCCTGGTTACCTGTGTGCAATTATTCTCCCGTGCTCGTCGGCTTGCAGCGTTAACCGTTTGAGTGCCAAGCAGCGCGATTGCGCTCTTTCTGTTCAGTAATAAAAATGCCAAGCTGATCGAAGAAAAACATAACGTTCAGGCCACTTGCATTTCTCATTGCAAAACGGAGAATTTTTGAAAAATGCATTGTGGAGTTAAATATAGGCATGTTAATATCATTTAATTTATTATAGCGTGGGGCGTGGACGCGATCATTTTGTTGCGACTGCCTTTTGTTCAAACAATAAAGATTTTAATTCGGTCAGCCACTTTTTCGCGCATCGTCGAAGAAACAATTACTGTTTGATTAAAGCTGGTGTTTATTTAATTCAATCTCTTTCTACAGTCAAATCAGTGCAATATAGAAAGTAAAAACGGCGAATATGTATCATACGGCAGGTGTAAATCTATTTGAGTGCTACAGACATAATAATTTAAAATCGTTTAGTTTAAAATATAATGTTTATTCTCTATAAAACACTCTATTTTTATTTACTTAGATTTTATTAAAATGATCATGTAGGAGCGTGCAATTCGTCTAGCAGAATAAATGTTCGACAATATGATCACTAAAATGATTTCTCAAAAATTAAATTTATTGCTCTGTTGTCTAATGCATATTGAAATCTGCACCCTTTTCTCGCTAATTATGGTTTTGCACTATTGCAAAATAATAAGTACATACGTTAAAAAGAAATTTATATTCAGCCTGAACGGAAAGTCTTTAAAAATGGTCCGGCAGGAAACATCTTAATATATCCCGATTGCGACAGTATCGGTATAATATAGACAATATCTTCAACTGACAAACGAAACAATATTTACCACTTATAACCAGAAAAGATCGAAATCTTAGTTTGTTGCATTCCTCGATGTAAAACGAAAGAAGCGATATTTCGCTGCTCGGCGCTTTTCGACCTGCTGTTCGCGAAGACCTCTGGCATTCAAACGGTTAAAGAAACAAAGAGGAAAGTGCATTGTTTAACCCCTTGCCCTACGGTAAGTCGTGACGCTGTGAATGGAGCAGGAAATTTGTAAGTTTTCCGAAAACTATTGAATTGAAAATGTCAGCGGGTCAGGAGACCTTGAAATTAATTCTATGCTATTAATGTTGCGTCAAGTTACACGGTATATCGGGAGTCACTTTTATTTCAGCAATTAATTCTGAGTTATTGCGCATTCAGTCACGAAAGAAATCGTAGGGTGAGGGGTTAACCATGAATATCATTAACGCTAGAACTACCGGTGTTATATCTATTATATTTAAATAAGTACTTTAGAGAAGGAGAAATTGAGAAGTAAAGAATACGGTCAATTAAGTAATTTAGGTTTTATAACATAAATGTGAAATATATATCGCATGATTGCCCTATCAAATTGGGTAATTTTTGCAAAAAAGCGGAAACCAGTCGCTTTGACCGCCTTGGTAGTTCTAGCGTTAACAGCGCAAGAACTTTAGAAAAGTTTCCTCGCATCGACTACTACATTTCTGTCCCATTTCACCTGGGAAGGTAATAGGTCAAAGGGTTAATTCGCCACAGAGAAATTACCCATGTCCAGAAATCATTAAAGAACCCAGAAATCTCCATCGAAAAAAGACGAAGCGAGAGAAAGTTGCACTACCAATACAGCAGCGAAAAAGAAGCTCCGAGGCGAAAGATTCCGTTAGAAAAGTCCAAGAACGAAAGTCCCTTAGAAAAGTTACCCTCGTCCGATACCTAATATCCGATCCCCCCGCTAGACCGATCACCCTATGACCTCCCTCGATAGAAGTACTGCGAGAAGCTCGAAAACTAGACAGGCATCAGCATAGGCGAACATTTCCCCTCGGTAAAGCTCGTAAACGCGCGAAAGCGTGTAACGTGAATGCATGTAGATCCGATCCGAGATCCGAACGCCGATCGCAGCTACTTAGAATCGCATGCAAACCGATATACTCACTCGCTTTGTATGGTGAGCATGACTGCAGGGGCCACGATCGTCCACCCTCACCTCGCGCGATCACTCGCGATTCGATGGATCCGACTTCGGGCCTGAATGGCTTCGGCACAACCAGGCGTATTATCTCATAGAGGAGGCTGCTCTCTCTGTCCATTCAGTCTCGATATAAAGATACACGGGGAAGGGGCTACCATAAAACCGTCTCAATGGCAAGCGACTACAAATAACGTACGACCGCTGCAATCTTACGTATGTACCGTGCGTTAAGAACCTGCCTTCTCTGCGAATATCAGATAGAACGGTACTCGTGTCCTCTATCTCTCTCTCTCTCTGTTCTTTTCCTCTTCACATGTGATACAGTTCGTTTTGATTTTACGATTTCAACGAATCGAGCTGATGTACTTGAAAGTGGTACATGTCCCTGTGATTATGCTGAGATATTTGAGGGTTTGGAGAAAAGCTTTTGGTAATGTAAGATCGAACTGCTTTTTTTATTCGGATTTGGTTTACTTTGAGATTCAAAATGCGAAGGAAGATACGTACTTTTAGGTAAATGTAACTTGATGGTAAAATTACCGAGGCGCTGAAAGCTACCGGTTCCCGGTTTTGTGTGAAAATTTCCCAAATTAATAGGACAGACGGGAATAAAAATATTTCATTAACCCCTTGCCCTACGATTTCTTTTGCGACTGTGTGAGCAATAAGTCAGAATTAAATTGCTAAAATGAAAATTTATCAGTGATTCCTGATATATCTTACAATTTAACGCAATATTAATAACATAGAAATAATTTTGTTGTGTTTCACTGATATTTTCAATTTCATCATTTTTGGGAAGCTTGAAAATTTCCTATTCCATCTACCGCATCACGAGCCTCACTCATTATAGGCCAAGGGGTTAATTAATAAAGTATTTAGTTCCTCATCTTCTTCACCTCTCGATTTCTCGTTCCGAAGTTCTTATTCGGCATATTTAAATATACTACATATAACGACAGTAGTTCTAGCGTCAATCGCACATTTACCAAGAATGGACTTGTACCGCTTTCAAAAATGGCGCCTTAATTGTCGTTTCAAGCGGGAAATTCGAGAAATCGATCATTAAGAAACTATCGCAAAGATAGATAAGATTCTAGGATTACCCGGTTCATCGATACAGAAATAGATTATCTGGCATATCGATAGAGGAATAACGATTTGTCGAGCAATCTCGTTTATCTTATTGAACTTGAATTCGATCTCTAATTCGATACGCGACCATCCCGCGATATATTTCGAGATGACGATTCGATAGTGAAAAAGAAACGGATTAATGATTTGCCAAGCAATCTCGTTTACCTTATTCAACTTGAATTCGATCTCTAATTCGATACGCGACCATCCCGCGATATATTTCGAGATGACGATTCGATAGTGAAAAAGAAACGGATTAATTCCGGCCCGGTTGAGACTTCGGCCATCATTGAGATTGAGGATCACCTGCAGTCTAGTACCTCCGTACTAAAATGCTATTAACTCTGGCGTAACCTCGCTCAACTGTACTTAAACGACACTTAAATGTAATGTCTCAGAACGTAAAGTAAGCGTGTTGGTTGAAAAGAAGGGAATTTTCGTGTTAAACGAACGGCAGCACAGCTGTATCTGACGATACGGCGTTTGAAAAAAAAATATATATATATACAAAGGCAACTAACGAAGTTTACGTGAAATAAATTGTACATTTTAATGGCACGGAAAAATATGAAGCGACATCGAGATAACTTGACACAAGCGTGGCTGATTGGAAAAATCAATAGGGCATTTACGGAAACAAATAAAAAGCAATTGATAACATCATCGACACCTTCGCGCGTCGCTCGAAAATTTCAATCGCGTTCAATTAATTAACGAACGAATTTCATCGAAATTTCTCCGCGATACAACGCGCGCAAATCTAAACGCAGTGTCTCTCGTATCGATCGACAAACGGAAAAACCAACTTTCCCATTTTATTTCCGGATGAACTTTGAACTCGTTAAATTTCAGATAAAAAAGGAAGACAATCGCGCTCTCGCTGAGACTCCCGTAACATTCGTCGAATAAAACATGCAAAATCCTAGAATCCCACTCGAATGTCGTTGAACACATATCTCGGTTGCATGCAAAACACGAAGGGGGTGAAAATGCGAAATGGAAGTCGAAGAAGAGTGAGGGACGAGTGGTGGAAAGGACGTTAAATCGATTTTACGTCGATCTCGAGAAGAGAGCATGCAATCGATACAGATTCGATTGGAGGATTACGGCATGCCGTGGTCGATCGACGTACGAATTCCATGGAATTTTGCATGCCAAGGAAAGAGAGAGAAGTGTCCGTCGATACAAGAATAAACCGGCATGTACGTCAATAGAGAAAATTGCTCTTACGCGTGTTTAAACGAGGGCCACGAAAGACACGTGGTTGAAGTCACGAGGACGTTCCTCTCGCGCGGATAAACTCTCCGTCTCCTTCACTCTCTCCCCTTTCCTTTATCTCTTCCTCTCTTTCTTTCTCTTTCCTCTACTTCCGTCTCTTTTCTCCCCGCTTAATGATCCCTCGCTCTCCTGACCGTCTCTTTAACAGCACGAGTACACGAAACAACCGATGTTATCTGTCCTCCTTTCCTCTCTGTCGTTCGTCGCCGAAATACTTGACACTGGAATTCTTTGATCTTCCGATTCTCCCTCTTTCTCGTCGTTTCTCTCGTATTTATCCTTACACGATATCTCGAAGGAAGATTAAAACGTATTTGTCCTTTCGTATCTCGATACAATTCAGATAAGATGTTTGTTCGCTTTTCCGAACTACCCTCGAGCGTCTCTGTTTCAATCTCGTGAGGATCTCCTGCGCAATGACAGCGGTATTCGATGATTCTCTCCGTCTATCGATACACCTTCGAATAATCGCTCGCTCTTTCGTTCGAGCGATAAAATCGACGGATGTGTTGGAATGTATTTAAGATTCTCTTTGAACGGGAGAAATATCGTCAGGCAACGAAGTGTTTTGCACGTTTTGCAACGAAGATGGCAATGGAAGAAGTCAGGAGAGCAAACAGGTGTTCCCGCATGGAATGCGCGACCGCATACTGACGATGCGATCCAGGAACGTCGGCGTCGACACACGAGAGAGAAGCTCTCCGTCGGCTCCTTCGACGCCCAATGCGCATCCACGACAAGCCCTACTGATCATCGACACCTTTCAACCCCCTTTTCACTGTCTCTCGTGTCTATAGTTCATTTTTCAATCATTCTGCTCGCAGGAATCGAGGTATATCTCGAAACGTGTGCGAAACAATAACAAAAAAGCATTTGATTGTATTTTTACTAACCCCTTGAAAGAGAAGAGAGCCGCATCAGTTTTCTCTTTAACACTAGAACTACCTGATCCCGACACCTTTCAACGCGCTTTTTGTTGTCTCTCGGGTCTATAG
The DNA here is from genome assembly GCA_963989415.1 of Cerceris ruficornis. NCBI lineage: Eukaryota > Metazoa > Arthropoda > Insecta > Hymenoptera > Crabronidae > Cerceris > Cerceris ruficornis. The sequence goes on from OZ022524.1 coordinate 19,547,827, forward strand.
TTCATTTTACAATCATCGTCCTCGCAGAAATCGAGGTATTTTTCAAAACGAATGCGAAACGATCAAACAAAAGCATTTGATTCTTTCTTTTATTATCCCCTTGGAAAAGAAGAGTGTCGCATCAGTTTTATATGCCGAAGTCTGACGGACTACGTTTATTCACGTGTCCTGCAATTCTCTTTAAACTAGAAATTTCGGCACCTTATGTACGGTTATTTGAATCGTAGCCATTCATATTTCGATTCGATTAGTCGAATCGATTCTCCCGCTGTGTCACGTTCGATATCGATCATTTGCGCGGGAAGGAATGCCGGTATCGAGCGAGCAAAAGATCATTGCGATATTTATCGATTGAATCGATAGTGTCTCGATTCCTCTATAGATGGTTCTGCGTCGACGAAGCAGATAATTCAGGAATTGCGCGGGAATTCTTATAATAATGCAATTTTGAATTATACTGCCGGGAGGTTATGGACAATCTTATCTGGCTGTTTGCTACTTTTTCGATGATATTTCACTAATTATATATGCTTAATTAGTTGACAACAGCGACAGAATTATTGTAACGATGCAATTTTGAATTATTTTCACTATAGGTTATCTAGCTGTTTGCTATCGTCTCGATGGCATTCCATTAATTATATATGCTTAATTAGTTGACGATAGCGAAAGATACATTTTATAGCGATAAGGAAAATTATATAAATCTTACCATTGTTAATATACGACAATCTCCATCGCGTTGTACAATTGATTTCCGTAGAAAAAAGCTTCGTACAGCATTCCACTTTGCGACTGCCAAATAGCAATTAACACACGCGGAATTGAAACTTAATTTAGTTGTGCGATTTTCACTGCACGCTTTGTTCGCCGTAAAATTTGTATCACAGTCAAGCAATTATCAAGCGAATTCGTTTGTAAACGGATAAGTATTTCATTTCCATGGAAATTATTAATAAAATTGCACTCTTACGTGTTGACACTTCACGCGCGTTTTAAGACTCGAACCGCAACTGCATTTCGTCACGTTGCAGTGCCATCTGCTGAGCTGCGATGCACTTAAAGATAGAAAGTTTTTTAACGTCGATAAAAATGATTTAACGTGGTGCTATCTTGTTTATCAATCTCTAAGTAAAATAAACACTGATTTGTAATTTTATCAGCGTCACTTTAAAATAGATAGATCACTGTGAATTTTTAATTTCATATCTTACGATTCACAGATACGATGAAACCTGCATGCCCTCCAGAAATATCTACTTATACACGTTCAATTTATAATTGCAAATATTTTAATGAATATCGCTAATTCGTCATTGTTTATCGTTAATTATACGGAGCGCACCTATCAATGAAAAGTAAAATGAAACCATTAAAATTATTGATTTAGATCGCGATGTTTATTCATCGGCAGTTTTGCTTTTACAAACGACCACAGCAATTAAGCAGAGATTCAATCTCTTGAGAGTCTCACTTTCAAATATTTCTATCGCGTGCTAATAGCTTTAAATACTAATACCGCAACGTAACTGTAATACATAGAAATTTTTCCTTTATTACGACATAGGGTCGAACGGTAACACGGTAATGGTCGTAAGTGATTAGATAAAAGAAGACGTTAAAAGCAATGTCTATCCGATGTTCCTTCAGTCCTTCCACCGATCGCAAACGGCGTAGGAAATCATTTTGGAAAGGAGACATTGAAAAAGAGAACGCACAGTCTGTTATAAGCCACGGAGAACATCTGGTATTGTTACTCGTGTTAATACTTCTAAGTTATTGTCAAAGTATTTTTCCATTGCTTTTGCATTTTAAAGGCAATAGGTACGATTTGTAATTGCCATACTTTTTGGCTCTTCTAAAGTTCAATTTTCTTTGACTTAGTTAAAAGTTCTTCATAGCGGACATATGTTTAGTAGATCTTACTATCACTTTGTGTTTTTGTGCTGTTGTATCGAAATTGCATTATCATCTTGCATCGATAGATCGATCACCATGACTACCTTGGAGACAAGTCAACTAAACATCGTAAAAAGACAGCTACATGTACCTGGCCTTGACGAACTAAAGAATGGTAATGATCTAACAATATTGTGCTAAATGTCTACAATGCAGAACATAACATGGTTTTGTTAACAGTGTTGAGGGAAGGATTGATGAATAACTTTGCCGAAGTCCAACTGGAAATCGTTGATTGTCCGGATTTGACGCAAGAGCCTTTCACGCTTGCTGCTGCTGGTAAAAACTTGTACTTGTAATTTTATGATCGCAATTGATTGGCATCGTGATAACTTGTTATTGTATTAATATGTTATATTAAAATTTCAGGCCTAGGAGGTTCTGCAACGGTTTTGGAAGTCGGTGGCCCATCTTTCCTTCTTCCTACTGTACAGAGGGATAAAGTGTACGACATTGAAACATTAGTAAAGGACTTGAAATTATCCGAAAAGTCGTTTGTTATTGGAGCAGGTGCAGGGCCATGGCCTTTCTTGACTCGCAACTGCGAGGTATGAACGTTAACGTATAACTCAGAGGCTCGGTATTAGAACAATTTAGTTGCATACATTTAATTCCAGCTTATGATGAACACTGTCATCTCGCCAGCAGAAACAACACAGGGAAGTCGTATCGCATCGGTGGATACAACGAATGAAAATTGTGTCCTGCAAACTTTACCTGCCAATGAAACAAGGTTTGCACTTCTGGCGAATTTGTTTTCTAGCGAAGGTAAGCCCGGGAAGGTGATAAAAGTACATGCCAAGAAACGTACCGGCGCGGATGATTTTATTGCGTCAATGCAGAAAGCTATCGCGCAGCGATACAAAGACGGTCTCGTCGGTAAGTACATTTTGTACGCGACAAATATAAAAGATCCGTAAAAAACATCGTTAATTTTCATTCGTAGGTTTAGGCGGAACTTTCTTAATGAGCGATGGCAAAGTTAAACAGCACGTTATGAGAGATTTCTCAACCGCGGCTCTTACTTCCGAGAAAAAATTGAATGAATGGCTGCGTTTTTATAATATGACGACACCTCTGATCGCCGTCGGAACATTTGTCAGCTCCGAAAGTGTGAGTAAAACATTAAAATGTATACACATCTGTATATGTATACATGTATAGCTCTATATTATATGATTCATTAATCGTATATTATTCCTTCAGGATTTGGATCTCCGTGTCCAACATTTCCATAGCTTCTCTCATCATGGAGAAGGTGGTCATTACCATATTGATACGACTCCGGAAACGATTGAATATTTGGGATACTTCAACTTGGGCACAACTTTATATCGCATAGATAAACCGGCAACCGGAGTGTCCTTCGGAAAAGACTAATTACGTCTTGCGTATAATCGTGTAAATACGAATTAAAATGTACGAGTAAGAAAATCTTTACGCAATGCACAAATATCCGTATAAAAAATTTGTAAAAATTCGCTCGATTACGTTTGAAAAAAGTTTATAGCCAGCGACAAAACATACATGTATTTTTCTTCGTTTTTTTTTAGTACACTTCGTTATGGGGATACAGAGGGAAAGCAAACAGATGGAAGGACGTGAGGAAATATGTAAGAATACTAGGCAATTAGTATGCGACGCTGTCAAGTTTAACTATAATTTTTCGATTATATAATAATACTAGAGCTGTCGCGCCGTATACGTCAAACGTGAATTTATTACGGACGACAAATGAGATGAAATAAAAATTTGAAATCTACATTATACAAGAGCCGACTGAATATGTTTATGCATTTATACGTAATCTTAGTAACAGGTTTTATCTCCCTTCGGTGCCGTGTTTATATTTCATCATTTGCTGAAGTTTCACGTTCTATTTAATATGTTGTGGCCGTTCGGGTGTCGATCTTATAGCCGTTACATTTTCCAAATCTCCCTACTGCCATTAATCCCTAATAAGCTGTCTGACGTGCAAAGCCTGATGTTAATTCTATCAGGCAGCAGATGCGTTAACCGGTAAACGGTAGTAGTACATCGCAAAGTACTCTATCTCGGTTCGTCGTAACTGTGTATCGTTTGTTCTTCGAGCTAGTCGAATAATGAAGTTCAACATTGAATCTACGACTTCGTATAATAGTATACACCCGGCGTACGATTATACAGAGCAGTTCGCAAGTAATGCGCAAATCTACCATGAGGGTACAAAATGGTTTGGCATATTTCTGGCATTTATATCAGGTACATTCTTTACTATTAGCGCTGCGTTAGTGAAGGCAGTGCGAAATGTAGACCCTATGATATTGCTGATTATCAGAGCCATCCTGCAAATGTTAGTTATGGCTGCAGTAGCGATTAGAGCCTCTAAAAATCTTCTTGGTCCGAAGGATCAAAGATTGCTTGTACATCTTCAGGTAAAATAATTGGAGATATTTCAATTCCCACGTTCTTCGTTATGATACCATTGATTTCAATGGAGTAGAAACACGAAAGAGAATACGAATAAACTTTCATGAGTATCTGTATTTTCCAGGGAATAGTGGGTGGTATGACCCTTTCGCTCTTGTATTATAGCTTCCGGAAATTACCCTTGGGAGATGCTACTACGATTATATTCAGTTCACCAGTGATCGTCATTGCATTATCGTTCATTTTCCTAAAGGAACCGTGTGGCTTGCTACGCCTAATAGTTGTATGTGCACTTTTCACCGGAGTCATTTTTGTTGCTAGGCCGCCCTTCATATTTCAGGTAAGTAATCATACGGTATATCATTTCCGCTGTAGAGCAGCTAAAGCGTACTACCTTACGGATAATAATATTTCAGGTACACAAGACTGAACCGTACAATATCGTGGGATACATATGCGCTCTCCTGGCTACTTTATTCACTGCGTTGAACATAGTGGTTATGAGGAAGTGTTCAGAAATTCATTATTCCGTAGTAGTCTTCAATCTATCTTCGTGGTCGCTCGTCACTGCAATATTATTTTTCTTTGCCGTAGCAGATGGACATGAGCAAAAGCTGAAATTACCGCACGACTGGATTACTTGGGGACTGATAGTGTTAGTGGCATTGACAGGATTGTGCGGTCAGGTATTAGTGACGAAAGCATTAAAGATAGAAGGCGCGGGAAAAGTATCGGTAACCAGATCGTTGGATATAATTTTGGCATACATTATACAAGTATACTTCTTCGGGGAGCAACCAACGTCGACCAGCTTGGTCGGCGCTTCATTGATAATAATCTCAGTTATATGTATGGGATTTGAAAAAGAGATTTATGGTATTTGTGACTTTATTCCCTAGTCAAAGATACAGTATCTTAAATTATTTATCTGCTCTTAGCTTAAAGATCATTATTATTATACAGATTCTTACGAATGGTGAAAACATCTTTATTACTCTACTAATATGATTTTAATTATATAAAGTTTCTCAAAACTTTGCATAGTGTAAAGTCAAGTTATATGCAACTACCATTCATTTACATCGTTTTCTTCCTTTTTCTTTTTTATACCGCATTTTGTATCACGCTCGATTTTTCCACGAGCGGAAAGAAAATAGAACTTTACTTGGTACGTCTATAAACACAAGTCTGCGTTCCGATTCTCGCTCGAGCACAGAATTGACAATGAAAACGTACACGGAATTACAATTCCGCTTTTTACGTATGATCCATTTTTTTTAGAATATCCGAAATTCCACGAAATACGAGACTGAATACAATATTTACAATTTGTACGCGAAACTGTTGCGCGCACGTACTTCATATTGAATTATCCGTGACTTTGTGCGGGTGTGGGTAGTCATACTTTTCGTAACTATCGATGATTTATTTAAAAAAAAAAGAAAAAAGAATACAACTACGATTAACAGTAAACCGCCGTACCATATTCAAGAGTAATATTATATACAGTTTCCTTCCTTTTCTTTTTTTCTCTTCGCTACTTATACATATATATATATTTATTTATATATATACCTAGGCGAATACAAAACGCCTATCAATGACAATTCTAATTTGTAATTAGTTCTTACAAATCTATACATTATTCATAGAGCTTAGTATACAACTGAAATAATATACGTATAATCAGAATTCTTCAAACTGTTTAAAATCTTATCATGCAACACATCTGGGATATACGATAGACTAATTGTGTTTCGTTATTTCACTTATCGTTAGAAAGAAGCCACGGATACTTACATGCGATCTGACGTATCTTGCGGTCGAAACAAACGAATTTGTGTGCATGTTCTCTTACATATTCTTTCCTGTTTACGTTTTCTCTCATGACAATCCTTGTAGTGTTCTATTTATTGCCACTAGCACTGGCTGCTCTATGCACGCGTTAACTAAATAAATTTAGAAATTCCGCCTTGCGACGCTTAAAAAGAACATTTTAAAGCTACAGTCAAACGGGAATGTAACTGCGCAACGACGTAATCGCCAAGATGAAAATCATTTGTACATTAATACATACATACATACATATATGTAAATCAGTTTCTATATCATTTTTGCGAAATGTCTTATGTAAATGTATATATATACCTATTTACATATACTTTGCCCGAAAAAGTTTGTTTTTACTTTACATTGGTCGTATAGTCAGTTTCCTTCGTTTAAATTCTACGTATAATAATTTCGAAACTGTACAAAGCCCGACGGTCTTACGAGTGTCCATTATAAACTTGATGATTATATTACCACGAATAACAATAACATAATTACACGCCGATCAGATTGATTATCTCGATGTTATTTACATGAGAATTAATAAGTTCTTAAGATGCCGCCCCGTGTACAAACTTTACGTAACGCACATTGAAATCATCATCGCGTATGTTTTTCCCTTAGAAGATAATGTTTTAGAAAATTTTAATGTTTCTTATACATTAACGATCGAAACATTCAATTAATTTTATACGAGAAAATATAGAAATAAGCTGGCAACAGGCACTACGCGTCATACTTTATAGATCGTGGATCAAAGACGTCAAATAATAAAATATATGTATATGTATATATATATATGTCACTTTTACTTTTGAAATTGCTAGAAATATGTATCAGAATTATTTTTTTATATTTAAGATATCTCGGCTAGAAAAATACGGCGCACATTGCTTTTTGATTGATTGCCTTGGCGTAATGCTGTCGGAGCACAATAACTAGTTTTCCTTTGGAACACATACATTTGTGTATACATTTTCCACGAAACTGAAAAGCTCACTTGAGAATTCTTTCGATTTGCTTGACCTTTAAAAATGTTTGAATCGACCTAAAGAAGTATCGTGTTATTTTATCGCATTAAACGTATTGGAACATCTAAAGAAATTTTGCACTGTGCTGCATATACAACCTAGGTAAATTCTACGATGCTAATGATAAATTTCAAGTAAAATCTTTTGCTTTTATACAGTGTTGAATTTTATGGTTTCGTAATATCTGGAACAATGTGACGCCTTTGTACGAATTTGGATTAATATTTGTATGCACTTAACAATCAAGCTTTAAGGTGTATTATGAATTTTCTGAATTGAAAGATCTAGGAGTCTACACGAGAAACCTAATAATTCTTTAATTTGCAATGAACAGATATCGAGATATCTGTGCTTTTCAAACGTAAGAATTAAAAAGCAATATCTAAAATCCGTAACAGTTCTAAGTGTTTTATTTCTCGGAATTATTGTAAGGAAGTTTAATTGCCTAATCGAAGTTTTTAAGGCTTTTCTTTACAAATAGAAAATAAGTACTGAAATTCCTTTTGCCGATACATCTACGATCGTGACATAATATTACGTACAAGAAACTTTATGGAAACCGAAAAAAATGGAGATCTTCGGATATGAACATAGACTAGTATCAACCTGCTTTTAACATGTTTATGTGTTTATTTAAACATAAACGAAATTAATGAAACGTTTTTAGCATATATTACAATTGATACTACTTCGTAGTATTCGACGGTGCAGTGCAGCACCCGAAAAAAAATGTAAGCCTTGATTTCTTCTGCAAATATAGACAATGCGGTAAGATTAATATACATAAAGGATAATGAACCTTTTTACATATGCGAATTATGATTATATTAGTTCGAAGTATCCTTTCTAATGTAAAACAATGTAATTGAAAGTTAACGCAAGTATACAAATCTAAAACTTATTAAAAATATATACATAATTTATTCTTGTATGTATATATATATATTTTTTCATACGTATATATATACACACGTTAAAGTAAATGAATCTTCAATCTTAGTTTTTAAAATGTAAAATTATATATTCAATTATAGTCGATTTATGAGCATACAAAGTAAAGAATTTCAAATGTTCAAAACGTTCAGCTTTTTAATTGTTTCTTCATCCATAAAATTCTACACGTAGTATTTGATACAATTCGTCATTTACAATATCAAATTCAATGAAACAGCTCTGCGATTAAATTTGGCAGAACCATTGGATATGTTAGTATAAACAAGGTGTACTACAATAATGAACGTGTGTCTTCATCGTAGGATTAAATTACCAATTAAGAAACAATAAACTTTTGCACTTCATGAAAACAGGAAAAATCTTTTGTAACGAGAATCAAATTCTTTATCAAAGAATTCACTGTGCAACATGTGTGTATCTGTGTTTGTGTCTTGTGTGTGTGTGTGATGTGTGCAACATACGTTATAAGGGTTTTTTTTTTAAGATCAAGATTCTTCCATTCGGAATAAATTGGCGTAATCTTTGAGTGCCATCCTTCAAAAACGAACTTTCAAACGTAAGTCAAGCAATTTAAAACGTATGCCTGTTTCTGATTAAATGAATTTATCAATCGTACTGAGATAAAAATCATGAATTTCCGGTGACTTCCATTGCGTTCCAGATTTCTCGAGTACTCGAAGGATCGCGCAGTTTATAAAAATTTACGAGAAACAATCCCCCGGGATAGGTGTTCACGTAACACAGAAGGTTTCCTACTACAATAAATTCAATTCGTCGCTCGTTTCGATCGCTTAGGAGCTAAAAGCAAATGTACAAAATAAATTTAATTTTATATAAATGGATAATATTACAGAACACGCTCGCATCAATATTTTAGACTGATTTAGTATTGTACATACAGAGAAGTGTTTCCCATTTCTGCTTCTGTCTCTTTATCTCTTCCTTCGTTTACTCATAAAATTCGTGGGCAAAGTGGCAAAGCCTAAAAGGATCTCTTCCATTCCTTCTCACCAAGGTCATTGAATTTTAATCATTGCAAATGTATAAAATACTTTAAACACTTCCCGTCTGTTTTCTTTTCTATCGTGACTTTTTTTGAGCCGAATGACGCCCTTCCCTTTTCTCATAATTTGTTCCTCTTTTTTTCTTTTCGTTTCTTTTATTAATATACATGTATATAGAAACACGAGTAGTATAAAAAAGGGGCATGATGATATCGTTCGTTTGCTTTGAGACCGTGGACTACGTTCGAAAGTTTTTCTCCTACATGTACCGATAGAATGACCGCGATAAACTCAAGAGACGGCGTGAAACTTTGAAAATATTCGAAACACAAAGACGTTCTAGCACTTCATAGAGCAACGAGTAGAGGATATATCTGATTGGCAACGATAACGCGATGCCAATTTCAAATGAAACACGTATAAACTTCTTTTTTTGTTTTCTTTCATTGATCATGTTAAAATATTGCTTAATTAAAGAAATATGCTTAGGAATAAGAACAAATTCGCATACCTTTCCTTTTAATTTCATCAAACAAATTAAATCAAATGTGTATCGGAACATGCACCAATAATTCTGCACGGCTGGAGAATACTGCGGAACACATCTCACATGTATATTCCACAGTATCCGGTATTATTGTTTCTGGAATATCGTCCACAGGTGTTATAACACTATGAACAGCCAACATGCGCTGAGGCGCCGATTCCACCTTCACACTAAGTTTTACATTTCCAGTACCAACGTTCCCGGTATTGTTTACATCACCACCATCGGAAAGCATACTCTCCTCCTTGGAGGTAACACTCGCCTCGAATGCTACCTCCAAATTGCTACCATCCACAGCGTGTTCCATTAATCCAACGGAATTCGTGTTCTCCATATTATTATTGTTACGCATCTCCACGTCCTCCAGCGGCTCTTGCTTCACAACGTGTTTCTGCTTCTTTATCTTTTTCATCACGCCCGATCTCTTCTTAGGCGTCGGCTCGATCTTGTCGTTGTTAACGGCAAGAATATTGCCATTGTTGTTTCTATGATTATTGCTCGTACCTCGTACCTCGTACCCCGGCTCAATCTTCAGATGTGTCAATGGTAACGGGTGATGCGCCGGTGTCACGGATTTCGGAATTTCCTCCTTTGGCTTTGGGAATGTTGCTGGTGTTGGCTGAAACTTCCCCTCGATGTGATAACTAACGTTCTTTGTCCTCGGCCTATTTCTCTCCCCGCCCGGAAAGATACCTAATTTATGTTCATTTGGCATCACTTTAGGAGTCCTTGTTACCATGGTCTTCGTCTTTTGTCCTTTCTTAACCCCGTCACTACCTATCTCTACAGGCACTCTAGTCTTCTGCGTGTGTATCATTTTTGGTCTACCGGGTTGACAGGAGGATTGAGCCTCGTTTTTCTTGTCCTCCTTCCTAAGCTTCTTCTTCGAGAGCTTCGATTTCCCCGGATTCAACTTCGAATTACTAACGATCGAGTTTATATTCTGCAATGAGCTCTCGAAGCTCTTCAGGACATTCTGATAGCCCTCCTCGACGTTCGAACGGTGCTGCTTGTTCTTTCTGCCCAACTTTCTCTTCGTGTTATCATCCGAATCGGAACCACCCTCGAGCATATCGTACTGATCGGTCATTCGCAGCATGGCGTTCGTCTCGTGCGGCTTGAGCTTACGTCTTCTTTTATATTTACGCGGCCCGGTTTGCGGCTGGCGTCTCAGCGCTGTATTATCATCACAGTGTTGCACGATATGAGCCACGATCTCCTCCGATGTCCCGTATGCATCACCGCATACTTTACATAGATACGGAGTGATGCTTCCTACGCACTTAGGATCCGGTGCCGAATGGTGAGCACGAACGTGTTCTCTGAGAACAACCTGGATTCAAAGTAAACGTGTAACGATCGAATTCTAACGTATCGCAACACGTGCGCTAATGCGTCGTGTAATACGCTGCTCACAAAAAGCAGGGGATACTTCAAAAGTGCCGGAGTATATGCAGGTTTCCTGATCTTGAAGACGCTGCAATTTCCCTGACTGCCTTTCTTTTTACATTTATATTCATTTTGAAAACTCCCCTAATTTTTGTGAGCAGCATGTGAAATTGCGTATGGGAAATCTTACTCTTTGATTGAAAGCACGAGGGCATATCGCGCATCCGTAAGGTTTTTCGCCTGTATGGATACGCTCGTGTTTTCTCAATGTACCACCGTCGGCAAAGGCTTTCCAACAAAACCGACAACCATACGGCCTCTCGCCGGTATGGATGCGTATGTGAATTTGCTGCGAGCTACGACTTCCAAATGTCTTTCCACATTCTCGACAGGGAAACGAACGGCCACCCAAATCTTTATTATGCGAGTGACGATGGCTGACGAGTGCCCTGCCATCGGGAAATTCTTCGCCGCATTCGTCGCAAGCTACCATTTTATTGCGATGCGATACCATGTGTCTGAAGGATGATACAAGAGATTAGCAACATGTACTTGAACGCATATAAAGAATTAATGTTCGACGAATACCTCCGTAATCTTGCTTTGCTGTGAAAACGTTTTCCACACTTTGTACAGCCGAACGTTTTATCGACATTATGCACCCACGAATGCTTCAATAAGCTCCGTTTATCTTTACAAGTTTTACCACAAAGAGTACACGTATTTGGTGGAGCATCCTCCGCGTGATTTTGCCGAACGTGTTCCGCAACCTCGGCATCATCGCGACACCTTTCTCCGCATAACAAGCAACGGCGGCTGGGTGATCTGAATGAAATGTTAAAAGTTCTTTCTCACGAATCGACAAGTTTCTATGCAGAGTATTTAAGAGGAACCATGGAAAACCTAATAAAATACGATACTTGTAGCTTGGATTTATATAGACAGTACCTAGCATGAAGTTCAGCATGTGCTAGCAATGCTAAAGCTTCTTCGAACCATTCTCCGCAAACATTGCAAACGTGATGTTGACTCGAACCTTCCACTGTATCCACTTCTTGCTTAATGTGAAGCCTAATGTAATCAACATTAAAATTAATATCACAATGCAATCAAGTTTATTCGCAAATCTGTCGGAACATTGGAAAGAAAAATTAGAAACTTTTAATTCGTCCGTAACAGCGACAAAATGGGCTACGTTTTTATTTCAAACTTGCTGTCCTTACTTTTGATGACGTTTCAGCAGATCCAGACGTTGGAAAGGAACGCCACATGTATTGCAGTAGAATTCACCGAATCTTTCGTCACCTGTATAAGTGGCGTCGTTATCATATTCCTCATTGTCTGATTGTACAGCACCACCGTGTTTCACGCGCACGTGTTCCCTCAAACTATTAACATCCCAGAACATATCACCGCAAGAGGTACATTCGAACGGACTATCGCCGCCGTGAATGCGCGAGTGAGATGCGAGTGCCTTTTCCCTGGCAAAACCTACGCCGCAGTACTGACATACGTATGGCTTTGTCGGATCGGTTACGGGCCATCGCGGGGCCTGTGGCTCGGCAGATACCGGTGATATTTGATCGTTCCATCTTGAACTCGATGCGTAATTGCCACTGTGTGTAGAATTTCTAGTAGTCATTTCTTCCAAAAGTCTCATGTCCTCGTCAACGTAATCGTAAGATTTATTGACGTACTTGCCCATCTCCAATTTAATATCTTCGTTGTTACGCTTCGAAAGGGCGGCATTGTTCTTGCGCTTTCTCGGCGCGCTCGACTGTACTTTTTTGCGTCTACCTTTGGTAGATTCCTCCTCTTCGGGTGCCAAGGGATCTTCGTCGTTTAGATCGTCCTCTAAACCATCTCTGGATGGTGCGTATGCATGAATCTTCAAGTGGTTCATTAGATCACATTTTCGTGCATAACGTGCACCACACAAATTACATCCGTGAGGCCGGTCGGTTTGATGTGCAACCATGTGGTTCATCAAGTTTGCTTTTTTCCTGAACCTTCGACTGCAAAAATCGCACGGATATGGTCGAGTATTTGTATACGAATCCTGATCGATAGGTAATGGTATTTCCATGTCATCGTACTCCAGCAAATTGTCGTGAGATACTTTTGCCTCAGGTATTTCCACCCTGTACAATACGAAATTTAGTCAGCGATATTAACTTCAGCATTGCTAAACCTTTATCGACGACTTACCCATCGTCCGGACCGGACCTATCCCAGTTATCTGTTATTACTTCCTCCGTAACTTGTATATTCAAGTAATCGTGTCCTTGATCTTGCGGTACTATATAAATAGATTCCATATCACTGGCCTGAGGCACCATTAATATTTCCGACTCGGCCGTAGAAGCAACATGGGGAACGGTTACTACTGTCTCCTCGACCGCCACTTCCTCGCATGCCCCGATGACCTCCTCCTCTCGGGCGACTAGCTCTGCCTCTAACCCACATATCACCTCCTCGTGGATTACGTTTCCTACCTCCTCCACCCATTGTAATGTTAGATCTCCAGCAGCATCCATTTTATTGTAATATGAAGTTATTTAATCACTGAAATCACTGGAACATAATCATATTTTAAGTTCCTAATACTCTCGTCAATTATAACTTACTCTAATTGATGTTTATGTTAAATTTCCATGCACTCCTATGTGTAACACAAACGATTTTTTATTTTCGTAAATATTCGATATTTACACTGGAAAAATTTTGCGAAGTACTCACTATACAGACATAACACTCATAAATTAAAGTCATTAATTAATTACGGTATAAAATACTATTAATCTTACATTGTATATTCGTCATTTCAATGCATTAAATATTCCCTCAAAAAGAAAACAAATAAATCGCACATATTTAGGGTTACAAGGTAAGAAAAGCTGACAACATGAATTAAAATAACCTTATCAAATGATTTCGTTAAAGCAGAAATCGACAGCGATGTACAAGAGTTTAGACTTCCGTACAACATATTATTATTACAGCCATAAATTTCATACAGTTACATTTAATACCGATTTATCAAAATAAATAGTAATCCCCGTTAATGTAACACTCAACATTACAATATGAAGTCATGTAATTAATCCTAGACAGAAAAACATACAATACCACCGAAAAATTCAAATCGCTTCGCAATTAGTTTTTTCGGAGTTCACGGAACGTTCCGCACTTTCTTTTCCATTGACTAATATTTAAAATATTGACGTCTAAGGTTATATCATATAGGTTATGACTTTAGAGGTTATAAGGATCATTACAGGCTGTAAAATTGTTTTGCATAAGCGAATCAAACGAACGGAGTGGCGAATGAAACGCCGAGGGAAAACAAAGAGTGGCCGATCGGACAATAGTATTTTACATATGATCGAAGTAGTAGCCATAGCCTCTCTTATGCCAAGCCTCCTTCCGTCCAATTACACATTAGAGAAGTAAGCTAAAGCAGTCCACGTTCATGCACCCACTGGAATTTCCTATCTTGACTCAACGACGATCCAAATCGCGACGATCATAATGTTTTACTTACTGTTAAATATCTTCTACACAGCTATTAACCTAACCAAAAATACTTTATCGAGATCGAGAACAGCGTCGACCTTCGGTTGTTTTCAATTTGGAGGGGATACATTTAGAAATAAATTTTAACAAAATGGTTGACGAATCGCGGCTTCAAGGTATAGCCAACTGTAGATAAGAAATATTCGAGATACTTTTGCATTTAATGTACCAATTGCACGGGGTACGAGGATCCAATCGCATGAAACGTTAGAAATTTAAGCGTTGAATCCCTTGTATTTAAATATGTTAGATAAGTACATTGGAAAAAGAAGGATAGAGAGGTAAAAAAGATCATCGATAGAATAATTCGTATTTTATAACATAGGCCGGGAATATCTACTGTATGGTCTCCCCATGAATTTTGAAAATTTTTAGAAAGAATTCGGATCGGTTAATGAAGTATAACTGTTATGCAGCAATCAGTGTCAACGTCGCAGAAGAGTTCAGTTATTCTACGCCGGCAGTCATTTATTAAATAAATAATTTGTAGCCTTAGAAACGTATTTTTTATTAAATCGAAAACATTCATTAATAAAATTCCGTATTCCCTACAAATTCCTAAAGAGCATATCCTAATTATGAGTATTTATAATTTAAAAAACGTTAGAAACATATAAATTTCTGAAAAGTGGCAAAATATCAACGTTGAGCACAGAAATTTTGTGTTCAGCTAGCTATATATTGAATCTCTTGATCCATAAACTATACAAATGGTAAAAGAGGGGAAACTCGCTGCTTTCAAGGTGTTCTGGCGCCACTGCTTTCAGCGCCATCTAGTTTTTTTAATTTTTCTGTATTTTCTCTGGCGGGAAACAACCCCTCAATGAAAGACGTATTTTTTAAACAGTAATATCTCGCTTAATTCTTGACCGATTTAGATGCGGTTTGTTTCTGCGTCTTACTTGGAGCCTAAACTATCGATGTACTAATGGAAAATGCTGAAACTCTACTCGTTTGTTTGCTGTAAGTAAGGAAGAGATTCAATGTATAGCCAGCTGAAAACAAAATTTCTATGCTCAACGTTTATATTCTGTCACTTTTCAGAGATTTATATGTTTCTGACGTTTTTTAAATTATGAATAATTAGGATATGCTCTTTAGGAATTTGTAGGGAATACGGAATTTTATTAATAAACGTTTTCGATTTAATAAATTCTTTATTATTTGTATTATGGAACATAAATACATGTGATATAATATTCATAAAATACAATTGTGCGTTTCTAAGGCTATAAATTATTTATTTAATAAATGACTGCCTGCGTAGAATTACTGAACTCGTCTGCTACACGGTCGATACTGTCGATACCAGTCGATACTGTACGTTTCACTGGTTTAAATTTGCTACGCACCCGAACTCTGGATACGTTATGTTCATTTACGGATCTACCGCATTATACTTTATGACTATAGTCCGTTAAATATATTTGAAACTGTAAAGCGGGTGAAACCGTTGTAAACTGTATTCGGATTTTTTCACTGAAATTGTATATAATACTTCTATTTATTCTTTATTTAATAAAACGAACTCGCTCGTTCGCGTGAAACGTTCGATGCAGTACTTTCATTCACGCGTTATATGCGTTACTTCAAAGTAGAGTACGGTATCGTTCTGTAAATATAAGAATTTGTTTGAATGTTTTGTTGGCTGTAATTGAAGAATAGAGAAATGGAGTATTCCGTTAAGACATCTACTAGTACAGTAAGAATATACGATATGTTATATTTGAAATTGGTACAAATCTCTTGCTTCTTATGTTGAGATATCTGTGAGTTCGTAGAAACCTTTTCATGCTGTAACATCTAATAGTTGAAGGTTTTTGGATGATGAGGATATTTCATTTTATTTACTTTACCACTTCAAATGCGAAATGAACTTTTATAGAAAAGTTTCATAAAACGTTGCAATGTAATTATTATTATAATCTTGTGTACAGGGCAAAAAGAAAGTTAGGCCAGTTTTTTCATCAAGAATGACAGAATGCGTATCTTATCCAAGGCTCGTACAAACGGACATCAAAAAGAAAGGTAATTTAACGGATGTAATTTCGTTTTTTACTTTTTAAGAATTCAAATAAACATTCTTGCATTTTACAGAATTTGAAAGGACTAAACCGGTGAAAATAGCTGAACTTCTTGGGATTGAATATTCAAAAAGTGTTCAGAAAGAAGCCGGTCAGTTTGGATATATTCCTGTATACTTTGCATAAGTCTTGTTGTATTGATTAAATGTTTATAATTATGTATATTTTAGTCCGAACAAAAATGCAGCCTGAAAGATTAAGGGACAAAAGTGTGCAACGAGGGAAGGAAGAACCTGGTTGGTATATAATTATTCCTATTTTAATACCTCTTACCATTTTTCATACTATCTTTAATACCATTTTACAGAAGCAATTAGATTTGATGAGCCCACAGCTACTGGAAGATCCGTTCGTAGGAATCTTAAATTTAACGAAATATGTGGCAACCTACAAGATAATAACAATGAAAATTGTAATGTGCCAAAGAAAGTTACAGCCCTTAAATCGGCTTCCAAAAAATATCCTCAAAATTCCAGTAGAGAAACTCTCCTTGTACAATCTAATGCTGCGGAAGAAAAGTGTTTGGAGAAATATAATGGAAAAATGAAAATCAAAGCTTCACAAATCGATAATTGCACTGAAGATATTAACAGCCAAATTTGTCCTAATGTGATCAAACAAAACGGCAATATACAAAAGAATAACAATGAAAATAATGTAGCAAAAAAAGTTACAGCTCCTAAATCAGTTTCTAAAAAAGATCCACATAATTTCAGTAGAAAAAGTCGTCTTGTACAACCAAATACTGTTATGGAAAATTACATGTCGAAATGTAATGGAAGATCGAAAAGTTCGAAGAAATTTAAAGCCTCACGGATCGATAGTAGTAGCAAGGAACATCTTAACAGCCAGAATTGTCGTAACGCGAAGAAAGATGCCAATAAATCTAAAGTTGTACGAAATATACTTCCCGCCATAATGGTTACAGCTACTTCTCCCGTTTTTGCTAAACATATTCCACATTCGTGCTTACCAATGGAACGTCCGAAATCATCAAATGAAATTGGAAATAACGAATTCTCTGAAGCTTCAAACCTCACGAAAGTTAATCATGTTAAAACAGCTTCTCAACAGGCGAACAATAGTATAGTTCAGCTTGCCACAGAAGATGATACATTCCCAAAAACACCTATCACGAATAGCATGACGTTACGAGAGGCAGAGGAAAAAGAGCGCGTAGCATCGAAAAATCCGGAAGCAGAGTTAACAGTACAAAGTGAATATAAAGATCAAAATCGGGTGTCTACTCCTTCCACGATGATTTCTGTGAACAGAGAGGAAATTATCAGTTTAGAATGTAACTTGAAACATTATATATGCACGATGGAGGAAAACCTCTCGTATTTAAAATCAAAATTGTCGTACGTTACAAAATTACTATCGCTGGAAGATAAGGAAGAAGTACGTTCGAATGTTGGCTCAGACGATATTCGAGACGCAGATGTTGAACCTACAATTACGAAAAAAGTTATGGTAGATAAAGAAGTTCAGGTAGAAGAAGTAAAAGATGATTCTATAGAACCTGCTTTACCTGTCTCAAAGACGAAAAGTATTGAAGATTTGAACATAGCTCGATCACCTCCGGAGACTAAAGAGAATAAAGAAAATATTGAGGATTTAAGTGCAAGGCAAACTTGCACTTACACCGATGGAGGCAATCATAGTTTCATAGAGCTTGAAAATCAACTGGACATCACACACGCTCAAAATGTTACCACGAACATAATTAGAAGAACTCCTGTAACTAAAAAACGTGAAACAATAGGATGCGAGAGATCGTTAAGAGAGTATTTGCTTTTGAAGTCAAATATGACCTTCTTGGAAACACCAGATGCCAAAAAATTTAAATCTAGGTTGAATAATGCAAATAATGCGGATGAGCATGCTGCTATTAGTAAGCGACTTATATCGAGTAAGATTCTCATGGACCTTCAGAATTTATATTCAGACTCACCGGAATCCTGACTGGAGGTTTAATATAAATCAATGATTGTACAAAGATTCATAAGATTGCATACATGTATATGAGGCTATAAATGTGTAACGTAAATTATTATTTTAAATGATCTTCACTATTTAAATTTTATCTCGTGAACCAAAAACTGTATGCCTTAATTTTTTTTATATGCGATTGTAAGATAACAATGAATTATATATATTTTTTGTATATTAAAGACATCTATTATTTATGTACAATAATTTTTTATTATTTTCCCATTCCGGTTTCGACAGCTGCGGTTATTTCGCTCAGGGCCTTTAATTCAGATGGATTCCAAAAAATCATATCCACGTCAATTAATTCGCATTAGTCAATTATATTCTGTGAAATGATATTCTACGAATTTATGCCTTTACGGAAAATACCATAAAGTGGCGCCACTCATGAAATCTTCTTCTGTTTTATCGGCTGGATTAATAGGAAGGCGCCATATTTCAATTTCACAAAAGACACTGAATTTGGTGACGCTATCGCTATCTACCGTCTGCTATAGATAATAGATTCGGTGAAGCTGCCGCCTCCTACAAATACCAACACGAAACATCTCTTGAAACTTTGGTAACGCTATTCCCATTTAAGCTTGTACTCGCTGGGTTAAAGTAAGTGGCGTAGGCGAAAGTGCATCGTATGATTGCGTGTCTTTTCAGCGATGTTCAATCAATGGTGCGATGATCTATCGTTGCCTCGTTTGGTATGACTCCTGTCATGGTGAAATTACCAAGGAACGTATAATGACAAGGGCGGAAAAGTGTTTTTATTCTTTCAGTTTCATTAACGATAATTACGCTTGAATTAAAACGATACGCGTACATTATGTTCGACTTTTTAAGTGTCTTGTAACGAGTTCGAGTGACCGTGTGTCCCTACGAGAGGCAAAAGGGTGAAGAGAATGGCTCGGCCGAAGCACAGAATTAACACGGATATATGCGCTGACTGTGGTGCACTCGGTAAATACATTATAATATACTCCTTCGATTCAACGATATACGATGCCCGACGCATTCTGATCGCCCGTGAATATTGCATAATCGAAATGAAATATTCGTTCAATTGTAGTAAGGTTAATATTAATTATGTATTTATACTCTATGCTCGTCCGTGTCTAGTCTCGGACTTATTAATGCACGTAGATTGAATCATTCGAACGTTCGAGGAAAGCCGCGTGCATTAATGAGCAAAGTTTCTATGTATTTGTTTGTATTGCTTTGACAACTATTAAGTAATCTATAAAAATAGATATTACTGATTATTTTATTTTGAATCTCATTTTATTTTATTTCTTTTTTAAAGAAGTACTCGTATTATTTTTCGGATGACTTCGATCGATTGTTAGGCTGAACTAGAATTATTTTATCTGCGTTACTTTTTTAAACTGATCCCTTTTCTTTTCTGATTTTGTTTCAGAACCAGGATGGGCTTCCATAAACAGGGCTATTTTGCTGTGCGACGATTGCTGTGGAATACATCGCAGTCTAGGGCGTCACGTATCTCGTATAAAATCTCTTCACAGAAGCGTTTGGAATATAAACTTGCTGAATGTTAGTAAGGACCATATAATGAATACAAGGAATAGAACTTAATTTGTTAATTGATGGGAATTTTGCAGATGGTGCACACGTTAAACGATAATGGAGCAAACAGTATTTGGGAACATTCCCTTCTAGATCCTAGTAATTCCAAAATCAGTAGAAGAAAACCACAGGCTAAAGATCCCTTGCAGTGCGTATACAGTAATATTTACTTGCGTTTGAAGTAAAATAATACAATAATAATGGCATAATTTTATTCCAGCCCTGTAAAAGCTGATTTTATAAAGGCTAAACATCAACATTTGGCATTCATACTACGTCCGAGCAAAGAAGAATGTTGCAGCGAGGAGGAATTAAGTAGACAGCTGCACAGCAGCGTGCGCACGAGCAATTTAGAGACTTCTTTGAGGCTGCTCGCGCAGGGGGCTAATCCAAATTATTTTTACAAGGTCTTTTTCTTTACAATCATTTCCTTCAAGATAGAATAATAACTGTTATGACTATCGTAGAGATATATATGGCAGTACGATTTAACGATATCAACGCAAAATTACAGTATACAATATTATAGGAAAAAGGAACGACACCTTTGCACGTAGCGGCCCGCGCGGGACAAATTTTACAGTTAGAACTACTGATAGCCAATGGAAGCAATCCTAGCATGGTTGATGCAAATGGACAAACGCCCGCTGAAGTTGCGAAGTAATATATTCTTCTATGGATAGAGCGATATTCGGAATTAGGGAGATCTTCTCTCCATTTAATGATATGCTTTTTTAGAATGGCAGGGCATATAGATTTATCGGAGCGCATAATAGAATGTATGTACGAAGTAACGGATAGACTCAGCTATTACGTATGCTCTCGTAAGCCGGATCACCGACTGAACGATCATTTAATTATTCCTGACTGCACTTCTGCATTAGAACAGAACGACCTGTGTTTAGAAGGAAAAAATAGATTACAATTGGTACGTATTCTCGTTTAGAAGATTCATATACATGGTATAATAGTCTAACGAATGTTTGTATTTTTTTTAGTTACCAAATCATTTATTGGAAGAGTTGGCAATGGACGTTTACGACGAAGTAGATCGCCGAGAAAACGAAGCGAGTAAGTGAATCACCGTGATTTTAATGTATTAAGTATAGTTTATAGATATTAGTACATAGAAAATACTAGTGCGTTATATCTGTAATTCATGTTTTTTACACGTAGTT
Organism: Cerceris ruficornis; assembly: GCA_963989415.1. NCBI lineage: Eukaryota > Metazoa > Arthropoda > Insecta > Hymenoptera > Crabronidae > Cerceris > Cerceris ruficornis. The sequence continues at coordinate 19,569,358 of OZ022524.1, forward strand.
GCTTCGTATAATACATCAGAATACGAGTTAATAAAAAAGATCAAATACGATACAACTAACCGAATACATGTTATTAATCTACGCTCTTTCGTTCATTGTTATTAATACGCATGCATTTTCCATTGCTTCGTTTCTAAGGAGAGGTGAGTTGAAAGATAAAACTTTAGTTGTTCAATAATAGCTAGTAAGTTACATAGAGTCTATAATTTACGACTCTTCGTTTAATCTTAAATAGAAATATAATTGAGCAATGCGTTAGACGTTATTACAGCCATATTTAGTTCGTTTACCGTTCTTTTAATAGCCGATAAAGTTTATCCAGAAATTGTTTAATACAAAGATATTACCATTACACAATCACCATCCATTTATATATTACGTATCCTAACACTTTTAATTTCGCCTTTTTTAAACAGTTTGGTTTGCAATTGCATTTTTGCCGGAAAGGTGTACAGTACCCTTTTTGCCAGTAAATCCACAGCTCTCGTCGACGAGAAATCAAGGTAGACAAAAGTTAGCAAGGTTTACGCCAAAGGAATTTGCGACTCTTATCATAGATCTTCTCATCGAGGCTCGCAGAAGAGACATACTTGCGAACAATTCGCCATTGCAAGGTAGTAAATAAAGTGCTGACCAAAAGAATACGCAAAAAGATACATCGAAGTTCAACGATATATCGTATTAATAATTATTTCTTCCCGCAGCTTCTATGCTTCGTAAAGAACAGCTGAAGAAACATGGATCGCAAATGTCCGACGACGAGCCTCTTTACGACAGTGTCGCTTCCGACGACGATTATACTTTGACATCGAACGACAATACCACGACTGAATATTCGACGCAATTTAAACTAGACAATCAGGTAATTCAGTAGATTTAACACATCGACATACTGTAAAAAAATGTAGAAATTTAAAGCAATAGATCACACTTCAATACCTTATAAATCGTTACATCACGGACACGAATAGATAAATATAATTGCCAGGTATTACGTTTACATAGAATAGAATATTGCGAGAGATGTTATTAATTGAGAAAAAGAAAATGAGGAATAAGTGAATCCTTACAGTAATATAGTACTTATCGCTCCGCATAGATAAAATTATATGGTAACGCATTAAAGGTACCGGAACTAGTAACGAAAAGAAGAATAAGGAATCGGCTAAGTACATGGCTCTTCTGTAGACAGTGCTATTAGGCAAGTGCACAGGTCTGTTTGTGCATGTGCAGCCATTGCGAAGGTCGTTCACTTCTAAATACTATGTTGCATTATTAATTATCTGTCTGCATTCTTTTCTTTTCTTTTTCTTTTTTTTTTTCTTCTACACCTCATTCATCTACACATAATAATTCACTAAAGTCTATAACACAGATATTCTGACAATGTATCCCGTTCTATAACAACCATACTGCGTGATTTTTTATGGTGCGTTTTTATCTCACGGAGTTGATCTCCAGGCAGTGTTTCATGTGCCGGTTCGTCATTTCAGGAAACCCTTGCACCACTGGCCAAGGGACTACCCTCTGTCGTTGAAGTATTGAAGAAACAGCTAACTCTCTCCGAATCTACCGTTCGTGACCTGAGAGACCAGATACATACTTTACAGAGCACCGTTGAACAGCTCACGCAAGAAAATAACGGACTGAAACAAATCATTCAGGTATACCCCGAATTCTTCTTCGAAATACAGTAAACTCTTGTATAACGCGATTAATATTTTGTTCTTAGCGTGCTGTGTTTTCTTGCAACCATCAAATTTGTTGTCTATTTTTCAAAACTGTACTAGTTTCATTGAATTCTAACGCAGATGAAAAATTCCACGGACGGAGTGATAAACGGCCACGTTGGTGGAGAACAAGAGCCAGAATTGGAACCTGTGCTGGACATCAAGACGTCTCTAACGAGAAGCAATCAAAGACCGGCTTCCATGTACGAAACGAGAGAAGGTTTACGAAAGCCTGCACCATGGTCTACCGGTATTTGTCAGGTATGCACGTTACGTGTATCAAGTTTAAGAATTTATCCGTATGATTCGTACGTATTACCATTCTTATTTCAAAGACCAAGCGGGATCCGGAATCGATATCTCGAAACAACACGCAAAGCTTGTGGGAATGCGGTGCTCCCAATCTTCCACCGTGCGAAGAAGTCACGCGGAGAACCGAACAAGTTACGAGAAGAATACAAGAATTATGGATGGCAATGCAAGATCCAAAGCAGCGGGAAGCTTTCGTACCCTGCGCTGAGAGGATTCGCGTTGCCGTTGCCGAGCTTACGGCCATATTTCCACAAGTAAGAAACTTACAGCGTTGAATCCTATAAGATTGGGAGTATTGTGGGAGGTGTGAAGTTGTGGGTACGAATTTCGAATCGGTGGGCTTCAGTTCAAATCTTCGATCACCTTAGGGAACTGATTCCGTGTGAAAGATATCACGTAGCTGTGATTCGAAACCCTAGTTATGCCTAGCACCGTAGTAGATTCTAGGTGAAGTGGCCAATGGAAGCCGAAAAGGTTGCAAAAAGTAGGCCCCAGGTGAAATGATAATTGTTAAGACCGGAAGGATAATCGCGAATTCTCTTGCAGAATCCTATAGAGGAGAACATCAGATCGGCGTTACGGCAATTGAATGGCAATACAGGGAGACTTCAGGCCGAATGTTCGGGTCTTCAGAGATGTACCAGCGACGCCGAGCACATGGACCGATGTCTTCAGCAAGTGCGTTCGTGTGCTTACGATATTGCCAAAGCAACGAAGCTTCTCGTTACCCAGTTCCAAACGTAAATAGATCAAAGGGAAAGTAAAGTATTATAAACTCAGTTAATTCTTTCATAGTTAATGGGACGTTTTTCTGTATATATAGAAATTTGTACAAACTTTGAATGGCAATACTCAATGGAATATCACGAACGTTTTACAAGTATTCGTTTTTATATCGATAGCTTTTGTTCTTTTTCTTCGTCGAGGAAAAGAATTACTTTTTTTTTCTCGCTTTTAATTCGATTGTAAATAGAGGGGAGACACTGAACTTTGGTGTTCGTTGCAGCCCATTATTGAAAAATGAAACATGACATTTTTCACATTCTTTTGTTTTTTGTCGTTGAAAATGAAGTATGTATTCATGTAATTTTTAATGTTTGACAAAGACTGAATAGCCATAAACCAATGAATTTTAATGATACACAATTTAAGTTTATGAACTTTGGTTTTACGAAACGACAATGTCCGCTCGTTTAAAGCTGTTATGAAATTGATAGTATAAATTTTGTTAACGCCGGTCTTCGTGCCGAGCGAAATCGGCGAGAGTAAATCGTGTGCAATAATGAACGAGGAAGCATTGTTATTTATATCGGATCGTTCGCTAAATTCGCGAATTTTACCTCCAGTGAAAATTTATCATTGATGTCAATCACGTAACTTCAAATTGTCGATTAATGGTGTATGTTGTTAATTTATAATAACGAGCGTATCGCCGAGAGGTTACGCGAAATAAAGATGAAATATCTTCTTATCGTTAATCCGTAGATAATAACGAAGTATTTGTAAATAATTCGATAACGTTTATATCGTGAAAATAGGATTTTATTAATGGACCAGTTCTGTGTCGAAGGATTAAATCGCCGCCAGTAAAAAGTATTTCTGTAATTAATTCATACGACTCGTATGCCGTGCATTAATGTCTCGTAATTAACATTAATCGTGACTTTTAGCTAGTATCCTTTTGTTGTAACATTAACCGTTAACGATACGATGTTTAAACTATACATAAATAAATAATAAAAGCTACTTTTATGTCATGACACTGTTAATCAAGATTAAATCGATATAATTGTCGAAAAATATAATTGTTCAAATTGTTGTCAGTTCTTTTCTTTTCCGGACGTATACAAAAAGAAATATACAATCCCAGAGAAACCGAAAGCTTACATAATTCAGATAATATTTGCAATTTATATTTCTTTTCATTCATACAATATATAGTACGTTAAAGGGGAAAAAATCAGAATTATCGTCAATTAATTGATACGTCGGAATCGTATTTGAAACGCAGACCAAACATTTCGTAATTCGCAAAATGCGATATTTCCACCAGAAATAGAGAAAAAGAAAAGTGCGACAAATCGTCGACGTCATATCCAAGGTAAAAAAAAAAGAAAGGGAAAAGAAATTCAAACTTTAACCTCTCGTGAAAATAGTGACTCAATGAAAATTAGCCTTAAGGGGGGTTACTTTCTAGTGAGTTTCTCAGGCCAATGATTTAAAAGCGTTTTCGCGCTACCTGTTATGAAATCCTCGACGGATGATACAAAAACACGTGTTCTTTCATATTTTACCTGTGAAAGTTTCGATTTAATCGTCCCAATAAGACGTTAGTACGTTAGAAGGATAAGGGAAAGTAAAGGGTTCGCGTTAAAAGTATAGTTTCGTGTAAGTTAAACGAAGTAATACGAGCATTTACGCGGATGATTGAAGGGAAAGTAGTCAAGCAGGAGAGCGGCCATTTTATGTTAGTATGACGTAGAGGCTGGGTGTAGCTTCGCGTTCAACCGTCCGTGTTCTTTGGAAAAGGCGAGAAAATCCGAATTCTGATGCTGGGGTCGAGGTAAATGCACGTACCACGCAGTGAGGGTGTGAGCCGTAAATTAAGCCGAAGGAACGTAAGGAGAAATTAGTTAAATAAGGGAAGTACAGGGGGTAACGAGAGAGAGAGCGAGCATGAGCGAGGAAAGCAATCCGCGAACGCTCTATGTGGGAAATCTAGACGCTTCGGTATCGGAGGACCTTTTGTGCGCACTCTTTTCGCAAATAGGTGCCGTTAAGGGATGCAAGATAATACGAGAACCTGGAAACGATCCTTATGCGTTCGTCGAATTCACGAATCATCAATGCGCGGCTACGGCGCTAGCCGCCATGAACAAGCGATTCTTCCTGGAGAAAGAGATGAAGGTTAACTGGGCAACGAGTCCTGGAAATCAGCCGAAACTGGACACGAGTAATCATCATCATATATTCGTCGGCGATCTATCACCGGAGATCGAGACGCAAACCTTAAAAGAGGCGTTCGCGCCGTTTGGTGAAATTAGTAACTGCAGAATCGTACGGGATCCTCAGACCATGAAGAGTAAAGGATACGCTTTTGTGTCGTTTGTTAAAAAGTCCGAGGCCGAGGCGGCAATAGCGGCGATGAACGGTCAGTGGCTCGGATCAAGAAGTATCAGGACTAATTGGTCCACTAGGAAACCACCTCCGCCAAGGTCTGAAAGGCCGAGACATTCGAACAATAGTAAACCTAACTACGAAGAGGTACGTTTCAGAGGTTTCGTAGGTCAAGATAGTCTGGGTGTTTGAGTACTCTATACGCTCCGAAACACGGAGTATGCTCTCACGTGTTTATGTGTGAGAATAGTGATATGGTTCGAAGTTTGTAAATATATGCCGCTGCCTTTTGTTCGATAAGAGTAATATTTGTGAAATATTGGAATTGAGAAACGAAGAAAATTTGTATTTCAAATCAAATATTTATATCCGAACCTGGTTATGTTGTCGGTTATGTACGATGCAATGTATTTTATATCATTTACGCTTTCCATTGTTAACAGGTGTACAACCAAAGTAGTCCGACCAATTGCACCGTATATTGTGGAGGTTTTACAAATGGTATCACAGACGAATTGATAACCAAGACATTTTCTCCATTCGGTACCATTCAAGATATAAGAGTATTCAAGGATAAGGGATACGCGTTTATCAAGTTCACTACTAAAGAAGCAGCGACACATGCCATAGAAGCGACACATAATACAGAAATCAATGGTAGCATCGTCAAGTGTTTTTGGGGGAAGGAAAACGGAGATCCCAATAGCGTGGGTCCAAATGCAAACCATCAAGCTCAACAGGTTATTTTTATACATATATGTGTCTATATGTATACATGTATTCGATATTCTATAAATATGCATGAGCTTTTTGCAAAAGCTTTTCATGACCCACTTTGTCCATCTTGGTCATAGGATATCTTAAACGTTCCTTTAAATTTCCATTCCGCATCGTACCATAATTTTTATCCAACATTTTGCCTCATAAAAATAAAGAAAGGCATCGTTGTTTCTTCATTTCTTGCAATTTTCGTAGACGAACGTTCGATCTGTTGAACCGTACGTTGAGACGTGTATCGTTTGTGTAACAGGTTACAACAGGAGCCGGTCAGTACGCGTACGGATACGGCCAACAAATGGGTTACTGGTATCCTCAGGGATACCCACAGATGCAGAGTCAATTTTTACAACCCGCTCAGTACTATGGCCAATACTACGGACAGCAGGCTCAATATATGAATAGCATGAGAATGCCCGCACCCGGTGCGGGTACATGGCAGCCCGCGCAAGCTACTGCCGCACCACCAACCGCGACCGCACCTTTGCCACCAGGTCAGCAACCGACGATGGTAACATATACCATGCCACAGTACCCTACGCAATGAAATTGATCATTGATCGGCATCGACTAATTGTTACATACGATACACATTTGCCCCCAGGGGCCTTTTGCAAAAGCTGTTCCGTCATATACCTATTCCAACAGATTTATTCGGTACTTTGACCGTGTACAGACATAGAGATATTCTGGTTTTCACTTTACCGGGGTACTATATGCCATTAAAAAAAAAAAAGATCACTAGGCTCGTATTTTCCAAATATCGATTGACAGTAAGAAACCTTTTTTACAACATGTTATTCGGTGGAAAATTCAAAACTCCTGTATATTTATATATACGTACATATATATCTTTTTCATACGTTTTGTTCGACAAGTGCCAGAGAAACGTATATACGAATTTTAATCGATGCGAGTTTCACGATCTTGCATCGTTTATTAAAGGTATTAAGAGAGGACAAAAAAAAAAGTAAAGGTAGAGAGTGTGAGAGAGAGAGAGGTGAGAGGAAGAAAGGCAAATACAAAATTTTAGCAGTCAATCCATCTGTGTGATATATTAAAAACATTCTCAAAACAATTTCTATTCGTTGTATGTTGAAAGAAGGTATATCTCCGAACTGTCGATTGCAGCCCCTCTTAGCGAGCCCTGCATACGTTACGCTGCGTAAGGTTTAACGTATGTATGCGATCATTGCGTTGTTATATTTTTTAATATTTTTGCCACAATCTCCCGAATTTCTTAGTTTACTTTCGATAATCATCAATGGACAACGTGACAAATGTTCATTTATGGTAAACATGGAGTACGATGACATTGAACATAGTATAAGATATAGAGAGTATAGAAGTATAGACACGGCGCCTGTGATGTAGCTAGATTTTGGATGCATGCTTTGACGTATGCAGGGCTCTTAATAAAAGAATGAAAGAAAACAAAAAAAAGAAGAAGAATAAACTAAATGCGAGGTCGACGAACGAGTTGTAAAACTTTTTCTCGTTATGTGATATTTATCGTCGGTGGTAAATGTACAAAACTTTCCTACGTGAATTTTAATGAGACTATCGTTTCCGTGGATGTGGGTATCAAAGGGCGAAGAACGCTTTTTTTACATCGATTTGACGCGATTTATGCATGTGTTTCATTTCCTTTATTATATCGCGGTGGCTCTTCTCTATTTGTATAAAGAAATAGCGAACCGAGGTGTAATTGTTAAAAAAAAAAAAAAAGTAACTTAAGGATAACGATTAACGGTAACAATAAACACGCAGATACTTCCATTAAGAGAAAGAGTCGCTATTATTTCACCCTTTTTTGTTTTTCGTCCATAAAGTTAAACGGTGCATAATCAGAAGCAAAAAAAAATAATAATTGCCACGTCTCAGCCGTTTCATCGACGTCAATCATTTTTCTTCGACTTAGTAGATCGATTGACAATCAATCCTGATATTATCCGATATTTTGGAATTATCGTAGTCATCGCATATGGCACGATATTTACGTCTTCGTGTCTTCCACGTAAACACCTCATGGAATCTTTCTTTCTTTTTTTTTTACACGATTTGAACGACGGAATTTCATTTCTTAACTTTCTACGAAGTCGGTGTACTCATGATATATTATTTGACCTTGAAGATCCATTTAAAGAAAATCAACCCCGGGAAATAGCGCTTTGCCGAGTTTCATTACCGATGAATCGCGTGATAACTTAAAGTAATTGATATGAGAAAGAAAGAGAGATTAATGAATTTCTAGAGTGAGTTAGAGCAAAAGGGAACTTGTATCGACACCTATATCGCTTCACCACCGACGATAAAAAGCCATACAACTTTCAAAACCAATTTGTATAAAGTCAGTACTGAACGTAATAACTGAAGAAACACAAAGTCGAATATAGCAATGATTCATTGACTGCGATAAGTGATATCGAACGATGGTGAGCCAATTTAAGGATAAAAGAGGAAAGGAAATAATAATAATAATAAAAAAAAAACAAAGCAAAGGAACCTGTCTATGAACGAATAATAATCAGAACCGATGGAAGTTGCGGAAAAAAAGGGGGAAAAGGAAAAAAGAAAATGTTATATAAAGAGTAATTTAGGTACGGCAAGGGTGTGAAACCCTCGAAGATGCTTAGGATAATGTTATCTTATAATAAAAACAAATTGTCCTTTGAATGAAAAAAAAAAAGGAATAAATATTTAAAATACACAATATTTTGTATTATTTCATAGCCCACGTTATTATGAAGTAGGAAGTTATGAAATAATATCAAAAGTGGTTTTATAAAACTTAAGATAATGAAACAAAACTGAAAAGTAAACGAAAAAAGAAAGGTAACGCCAACAACAACAACAACAGGAGAACTTAAAGAGTACTTTTCGTGTAACAACGGCGATTAAATTTTGTGTAAAGATAATATAAAGAATCTTTCATTTAATAACGTTTACGGTCATTTTATTTTTACAACCAATTTATTATTCTCTCACGATTACAAACAATAAAAGGAAAAACGCATTTGCGTTACAACCGAAGGACCGACCGATGGCTACGTGTATCATCAGTTTGTCGAATGATTTAAAAGTATTTTACTTTAGGTATCCTCTCGAAAATGATTGCAATTCGATTGATTTTGAATAATTAAAGGAAAAATAAACTTAATATAATATTGAGCGGCTGGAGCCAGTGTTTTTGCGAATAAAAAGTGGGGAGAAAAGGGCAGGACAGAAAGAAAAGCCTCTCTGACGCGCGTTCCATCGCGATTATAGCTCATATTTTTTGTACGACACTAGTAATTTTAATGAATGCGTTTGTTAATATCGACCCCGACGAGACTAAATGATGCACACGACCTTAGAACATTAACGTATATAATTAATATAGACGGAGAGAACGTTACTACTTCTACGAGACACTGTACAAAATGAATACAACAACCGTAGAAAAACGTTCGCATTTAAATATCACAGAACTGAGAGAAGTACAAGATTTATAAAGACTTATAGCATTTCCAACTGATTGTTGATTTCGAGGTTTCCTCGATGACTTTCTTCCTTTTTTTTCATTTTTTTTTAGGAAAACAGAGAAAAGAAAAACGAAGGTATGAAAAAAGAGAGAGAGAGAGAACGAAAGTTGAAAGGCGTTAATAAGTGATTTGTACTATACATTTTTTATTATACACGATACATGCGTTCCTCGATCCCCCTCGATAATACACAGCGGCAAAATATCAATTAAACAGGATATTTTATATTTCTGTACAGTAAATAACGACTACGATATATTCGATCACATTAAAAATGACTATTATCAATCGAATAATGTTACTGACTATCAACATTAATTAAAACTGTATCTGTTAACTAGTTTCTTCTTTCCTTATTGAGCAGAGAAAGTAAACGCCACGTGTTTCATTAACGTGTTTAATGTCGGGAAAGAAAATGGAAGGAAAACAAAGAAAAAGACAGTAGAATAAAGAGTCGCTCAACGAAAACAAATTTCAACTCTACGTGTATTGCTCGTCAGCTAACGTTGCTGTTTTTCCTAGTTTTCTTACGTACTCCTATCAAGTACGTAAGATTACTACCGCAAAATGATAAACAATTTCAAACCGTTTTCATTTGAGAATCGTGCAATCGGATTGTAGAAATCCACGTGAAACAAAACTAGACGACGGTCGAACGTGACTCGTTAGAATTGAACGTGTAAACTCATTTTATTTAATGGCTATATCGAAATTGCAAATTTCCCGACGGTCGTTCGAGTCGGCGATTTTAACTGCCGATTTTAACATCGTGTCGATGGATTTCTACAATTATTGCCGTTCTTTATAATAATTAAAGTAAGTAGAAGGAGAAAGTGTGTGTGTTTGTGTGTGTGAGAGAGAGAGAAAGACAAAAATGTCGAAACGTCACAATAGATATATATTCATATATATGCGTGTATTTATGTGTATATATATATATATAGATATATATGTATATATATCTGTCGAAAAAATACAACTCGCGCTATCATTTCTCTTCGACAATTAACCCGCAGTTTTGTTACATTTCTTTTTAGCTTAGATCGGCATTAATTAGTGTTAGCATTATCAACTCGATTTTATACCGTTAAGAGACTCCCCTATTACGAGTTTTATAAAAGTAGCAAAATAACTTAATCGAGGCTGAGCGTGTTTCATTTTTTGTTTCATTATCCGTTTGTTTGTTTGTTTCTTTTTTTGGTTTCTCCTTAGACTGAAAGGCCAAGGTCGTAAATAGTTGTATATAACCATGTTGATAACAGTCTGTTGTGCAAGGTCGTCGAACAGATTAAAGATTAAAGTAATTTCAATGTAGTTCGTTACTACGCGCGATGATAATTCACACTTATATTACCGTCAATTTCCATAGTGCGACGATTAAGTAGAAATATCGACGAAATAGAGAGGGTAAATATCACAAAGTAATTCAAGTTTGAGCGTGATCGATATGCGATTACAATTGGCACTCACTTTCTTCGAACACAGAAACAGATCAAAAAATTCCTCAACAAGTTACATATTCTTCTTCGAGCGTTCCTTCCTTGCAAGAAACTTGCCGCATGATATTCGAACCGAACAATCGACAGTTAACGTTAATCGGCGATTCGAATCGGTTTATAATATTAGCCGTTATTTTTCAAAGTGGTGTAAGTCCATTTTTGAGAACAGGTTGTTTAACACTGAAACCACCTTATGTCTATTATATTGAAATATACCGAATGAGTACTTAAGAGAAAGAGGAATCAATAATTTAGGTTTTATAAGACAGACGTGGAATATTTTCTTCGTGGCTTTCCCATTAATTTGAGGAATTCTTTGAAAAAATTGGGAAACGACTTGGTAGTTTTAATGTCAAGTTAAATTCAGCTAAACGTAGATATCTTCTTTCGCATTTCAAATGGCAAAGTAAATAGAACGAAGTATCTTCATGATTACTTGTACCACTTTCAAATATAACGGCTCATATTTGCATCGATGACGATATACAATTAATTACTTCTTATGGTTCACTGCAACGGGCATAAGTTTGAAGAAAGAGAATGTATAATTACGATTCGTGCCTACAAATGTCTACAGTTTTGCTGAGACTTCTAACGTTTAGCGAGATTCTTATCTTAATTTGACAACGTAACGCAAAAATTCTAACACATGAACGAATAAAGATACATTACTTTTTCTTTTCCATCGTAATTACGTGGCTGGAATTAAAGAATTTTTGTAATACGTCACATACAGTCTATATACGTGTGTGTGTGTATATATATATAAATATATAATATATAGAATGATTCAACTACCATCGATCACACTGGAAAAGCTTAGACTCGTTGCATCAACTATCGTTAAAAAATAAATAATCGACGAATCACCGTTGAGAGGCAATAATTGTTCTATGCTTCTATCTCGATAATTAACAATACATTATGTTAAGATCAAATGAATCGTAACGAGGACGTTTGCGAATCTGAACAAAGTTGCGATAATGCTTGGAAGCGTTGAAGTAATACTTTTTCCGGTATGAAACGCAAACATCAAACGAATCACTGTTATTTATCGTACAAGCACAGTTATCTTACAATTTGAGCAGTGGAAGCGATAGACAAACGTCGTAAAACTTTTATATATGCGACATCTTCATTTTTTTATATATATTTATATAGCATACACGTTTATCGTAACAGTACTTTTTTCCATCGTTAATATTTACTTACAAATAATAAATATTTTCAATTTTACGAAGCTCAAATATATACTTCCAGTTCGTTGTATGTTAGAAAACTTTTCATCGAGTCAGGCTTTAACATTTTAACGAATAAAAAGTGCTTCTATCGAAAAGGGAGAGAGAGAGACAGAGATTTCTAAAGCACGTTACCGTCTTTTCCGTTCTTTTTTTTTAACAAGTATCAACCGAATGTCTGAGATCGACGTCTTTAAACGTTTCACATCGTCTATGTGTGCAGTTCCGTTGTTTTTACAAAATCTATTATGTGCATAGAACGAATTTTCTGCGTGTACTTAATTAGCGTGTGCTTGTACAAGATATATATCTTCAAAACTCCTCTACTCTGTTTCGATATCTACGTTACTAATTTACACGGCTAACGGTGAAGATCAAAGTCCGTACGTAATTCCGATTACATTTATTTCATTTTTATTATCTGATTGGACGTGTGCTGTTTCGTGTGCAAACGCAGTCTTTCTACTGATATCATTCCAAGTAAATTGTTACCCGATCGGCAATTAAATATTTACAACATTCTGAGCATAAAGTTGCATACGATTATAGTTGACCTTCGGACGAAATCGTCAACTATTTCGTTTCGCTTCCTTAAGTCGCACTAAGAAATACCTAATCAGCGAGCAAAATGCTATCTATAATCCGAAATATTCTCGGGAGGAGGGAAAAAGGAAAGACGCAGGTTCTCGATAAAGAAGGAATGAAATTAACGAACTAGCAAGGTTCATACGTAACTAGGAATACTGGAGTACTAATTATCAGGCTAGCACGATAAAACTTAACTCTATATACCTGATTATTGGATGGAGTATGGAATGTTACACATACAGTATAAAGCTATTGCTGTTTACAGTGTGTTACAACTGTAATACCTTTTAAAAAAGAGTACCATTAGCGAGTGTACCATTCGCTGATTATTAACACATCCTTGTCTCTTTTTTTGGTTCGTTTCTTTTTTCCCTTTTTCTATTACGCATAGATGTGAATATCGTTTATAAATTAGCTTAGAAAATGTAAAAGCTGCCGTATTTACACCCTTGTAATAATTAATATCGCAGAAATTCATTTATCCAGGAAATCGTTATAGCTCTTCTTTCTTTTTTTCTCTTCTTCGTCGGATTTATCCGATAGTCAAAAAGGTATGATCGTAATATCTAAAGCCCACCGTTCGCCGGGCCCTTTATTGCAAATCAAAGACTTACGTCGCCGTACTCGAAGCTCCATTTCTCGTAAGCAGCCAAGCTCGCCGGTGATACGGATCTGCGAATTCTCTTAAGCGAATCGCGAAAATCTTGCATTCTAATGTTCCGCACGGAATTAAGATCCAATTCCTTCACTTGATCTGGATTCAACTCTGCGGAATATCAGTGTAATCTCATCAGAGTCTATCAGATATCATGTATTTTGAATGCTGTTTGTTAATCTAACATTAGAATAATTGCAGAAACCAGCTTTTAACTAGTAATACAAAAAATTATAATTTTTAAACCGGTAAACCGATCATTTGACCGCGCATGGCACGGTTAGTGTTAACAGGTTCATTTTGAAAGCAGTGGTTAACTCGATCGAACGAAGAGAACACCGTAAAAATGATAATACTAGAAGTTTTAGCGTATCGCCGTGAAGATTGTTACCGAATCAATATCTTTTATCGGACTGACTGGTCTAACTTCTAATGTCCATTCAGCCTTTGCTACCAGAAGAATGTAATGTTCAAAGATTCCTCTTACCTCTGATAGGACCAAGAGCTGCGTCTTTAGCCAAACCTGTTAAATCGCTACCGGAGTAGCCTTCGGTCAGAACTGCCATTTCGTTCAATTCTTCCGGCGTCAATGGATCATTGTGTTTCGCCAATAGTCTCTTAAGCAACATAATTCGCGTTCGCAAGTCCGGCAAAGTGACGTAGACCCGTTTCGTGAATCTTCTCAAAGCTGCCTCGTCTAATTCCTGCGGTCTGTTCGTAGCTGCCATAACTAGAACTCTTTCTTCGGGATTACAGGGCAAACCATCGAATTCGACTAGAAATTCCGTTTTCAAGCGCCTAGAAGTCGTTATCCATCGATTATGATTAACAATTACGTTTATTACCGTACGAAAATGTTATCCTACGATAATACCTCGAGGCTTCATGCTCATTATCTCTGCGTTCACTCAGCAAAGAATCGACTTCGTCGATGAAGATCACGGATGGTTGCAATTCCCGTGCTATCGCAAAAAGAGCTCGTACTAATTTCTCACCCTCTCCGACGTACTTTGACGTAAGGCTGGCTGCGGATATCGAGAAAAATGTCGCGTGGCATTGTGTAGCTACGGCGCGTGCTAGCAACGTCTTCCCATTTCCTGGTGGACCAAACAGTAGCAATCCTCTTGCCGGTGTCCGTAGACCGGTAAACAACTCTGGTCTCAGTGAAGGTAAAATCACCATTTCCTGCAGTGCTTGTTTTGCAGTCTGATTTCCAGAGAGATACGTATTAGTAACAGTGTTTTTTTGAATCTTCGTTCTTTTTCGAATACGGTCAACCCTCCTATAACGCGATTAATTCGTGGCGCGTAATGAGAAACTGCGTGAATCAGATTAATTCGTACCGCGTTACCAGGAGACTGCATAATGAAAGTACAGCGTTGCAGGAGAATCGTTACAATTATCGCTGCAAGTTGCATGGAAACTGCATTATAAGAGTACCGCGTTATAGGAGGGTTTACTGTACGCAGCTACGAAAGACGTACATCTTGACCAGCAATGTCTTCCCAATGCACAGCCGCTCCTCCTTCCAGAATTTCATCCAGAATAACTTGCGCAAGTTTCGGATCCACGCCCTTTAACATGGGTACCTTCCTGGTAGGAGTACCCCTGTTGCTACTGGAAGTTGTGGGTGTTCCTGGTCGTCGTATGGGTGAACCATTTCCAGGTACGGAAAGTTGTCTCTTCACGGAAGGCGGTGTAGAGGATGGCTTGATAGGTGTAACTCTGTGACAGGGTTGAACAGGCGTCGAACGTCCCATACTACGCGGCAATGTTTGACTCTTGCTGATGGCCGTACCCATTCTTTTCCCTGGTACGGATAATTTTCTTCCCGATGCTGCAATAGCACGATGGTATTAGTTCTATGAAAGGTGAAAGATATATGTCGAATTAACGAGAACTCTATTCGTTTACTGTAATGCAAATTGTAAATAAGTCAAAAATATAGAAAAAAACTGTCTCCTAGAAGGATAAAGTACAGAACAAAAAGTGTTAAAGATGGACTAGTAATAAAATGTAATTTTTTAAAGGAGAACGATCAGATATGTCGGAGATATAGTTTGATTTAGTGTTTAATGTCACATTAAATATGTTAACGTGTCTTTTATAATATTCTGTTTAATGACAATTAATTAAACAAGCTTCGTTGCAATGATATTTCAGTATACATTTAAAAATATACATTTTATTCGAAACGTGTAAGTTTTACTTTCGTTGTGCTTCTTAATTTGTCGTAACGGAAATTAATCTGCTATAAAGAACTCGAAGTAAGCAATTCTGAATGAACTTTAAAGACATGGTGTTAAGGTACAATTGAAAGTTTCATACAAAGCAAAGATTCATGCAAATATGATAAGTTTCACTTCATGTTTCTGTACGTAAGCTTTTACTCTTATTCATAAGTTATCCTACCTTATGAAAGTATTTGTTAATTATAAATAAATATTAGATGACTAAAACACGAAACAATTACTAAAATTATTACAAATAATATTTATATTGCATGCCTACGTATACTATTTATTGCTCTACATCGAAAGAGAGTGCGTGTAACGACGCTGCAAGAAGTATCATTCATAGGGAAGCAAGTACCGCGATATATAGATCGAAACGATCGATGTATAATAAACATTTGCATTTAAGCCCATAATCTCAGACAAACAATACCTTCAGAATGGGCACAACAGTTTTTTGGAGAACGTGGCCTTAACTTGGGAATTTGGGTACATGTATTTTGCCCTATGTTGACTGTTTGTGTATTGTTTGTGTTTTTGTTATGATTTGTGTTTGAAGGAGATCGAGTTGTCTGTAATGCGTGTATACTGCGACGAGCCCTCAGATGCTTTCCCGGATGTTCGATGTCCGCTTTATTTCCAGGAGCACGATATTCATTGGCGATATCCAGCTTTTTCAGCTCACACACACTCACTACAAAAAGGAAAAACATTCTCTGCCATGCTGCAGTAGGCTAAATAGCTACGTACAGATTGAGCTCACAGATTGTTCTCAGTTTCTTTTTTTTTGTTTTTTTTTTATAGAAAGACTAACTAATGTCAAAAGTATGAAACGCGCGTCCCGATTGCTATAAAAAATGCTGCAATTTGAGGTAGAGCTACTAAAATGTACAGAAATATTGCACTGTGTGGAAAAAAGTAGTATCGGTTGCTATATTTGCATTGGGTACAAAAACAAAAAAGAACAATGTGCTGAAGATAAACATATAAAAAAAAAAGATCGTATCGCGCGCATGCATACACGCACACATACATTCGTACGTAAAACAGACACACTCGCACGCGAACGCGTAAACATCGTAAAACAATTAACACAACATGCTAAATACATTGATATAATATCTTTCGCGCTATTTCCATAATCTTAGTCGAGATTAGCGAATCAGTTAACGAAATAATTCGGAGAAACGTGCGCGACTAGTTTCATCCTTCTTCTGGAATAAATAAAATGGAAATAGCTCGAAACGTTTAAAGTATGTGTACAATGTGAATGTACACACCAAGAAAATCGAGTCTGTCCTTTGCCATTGCCAAATTGGTGCGCATTTTATCGTGCAATCTTTGAGCATGTTCCCATACTTCTCCTCGTCCTCCGTTACACTCAACGGCGATCCCTTTTTCCAGTTCTCCGATACCCTTTTTGTAAAGTTCAATTGCCATTTCTTTCTGTCCTGTTCCATGAAACCAACGAAATCAATTTCAGAATAAAAAGATCGTATAGAATACAAAAGTCCTTATAGCTGTGTCCTGCATAAACTGTACTACATAATACCTTCGTTATCTTCGTCTATCTTGAGCGCCTTGCTAATAAATTCAAAAGCCCTACGATGATGATGTTTCTGCTTAGCGAGCAAAGGATCCCCCGGACCAGGACCTATAGGCCTTCTAGGTACTTGTGACATCGCCTCGTTATCCGGTGCACCGGCACTACTTAAATTTCCACTAAGATTCTCCGGAGACTTCTGACCGACTACGATCTCTAACTGGCAGGTATGCTTGGAAGCTTGCCTCCGTTGTATCAGCTGAGACGCAGACGTATACAAATACTTAAACACGACGAATAACTGATAGAGTAACGTTCGCAGAACGTTGAAAAGAAGTATCAGAGGGAAAGAAACAATGTAGAGGTTGCGTTTGTGTACCGACGGCTGAGTGGTATCGAGAAACCGATGATGGCTATGATGAAAATGATTGTGATGATGGCTGCTACAATTGATCGTGGTCGTTGTCTTGTCGCCGTTTTCGCTCTTCGTCACGCAAAGTTTTTTCGGCGACTTGGTGCCGAACTTCCGTATCGGACGCCCGCCATCACTGTAAGACATTTCCTATCGCGGTTCTTTGAATTCGTCGTACGAGCACTACACTTATTATCGTCAAAGATTATGCGAATCAATCGTTCCGACATCCCCAACGTGCGTGAACATTGAGAAGAAGAGGAGCAAGTCGAAGGAAAGCCGACAAAGATTATTGAATCTCTTCACATCGTTCCTTCAGTGTACATTCCGAGACTTGGTTGACTCTTTCATCGAGGATAATCGCACCGTCCAAAGTGATCGCCTTGCTCGAGGGGAAGTAAGCGGAAGAGAAAGAAAAGAACGACGAGGAAGACGAACGAGAAGACTCCGAATTACGGGACGCTCGAAATCGATAAGTTATGGAGAAAAGCGAGCGCTCCGTGATATTCTTCAGCATCGCTTGTTTTGATTCGCGTTTGACTCCGGCACATCGATCTACAAACATCAACGAGCGTGTATAAAAGCACGTATACAAAAATATATATATACGGAAAGACTCCTGTCCGCGATCATTCTACGTATACTTCAGGCAGAAGCATATAGATTATACCGTGTGCACCTGCGCCCTTTCTTTATTCATCGTTGCACATGCGTGCATGCGGACATTACCGGTATCCTGGCGAATCTTTGCAGTTATTTGTTTACATATATATAGCGATATATGATATAGATTATGTACCGTCTCTTAGTTACCTCTCATTCGTAATTAAACGAGCACGGGATCGTCCGATATAACGTTTGAGTAATTCGTTTGACGCGCGCACGAATCGGAGTATGTAAAATTAACATTGCTTGCGCGAGTATCGATGTCACTCTGGTTTATTAACGATAGATGCCGGAGCTTCTCACGTTCCATGTGATCTTATGCTAATCTAATCTCACGTAATTTCAAATCTTTTCAATTTTTAAATTCTCCCACCGTCGTCGTTGCATCTTTAGATAATTATTATCGATCGAAGATAAAATGGTTCTATAATTTTACCAACTGTGTCGCATGTGTACGATCGGCGCTCTGTAGAGGGTCTTATAGTATTACGTCGCCATTTTCTTCATCAGTTCTGCGTGTTACATTCCAGAGATTGCGTCGAAGTAAAAAATGTCGTCCGCAAGTGGTGATGAGAGCGAAATCGCTTTAACTGAGCTCGGTAAGATGATATTGATATGATAATGCTTGCGAATTAACCGCACGATTTCCCATTTACATCGATCAGCCGCACGTTTGTTCGTTAACGATAGAAAAATTCTGATGCACCCGGCGGCTCCTCGAAGATCTACGAACCGCCATTAAAAGCTAATGGCGTCTCGTGTAGAAATGTAACGTGTAAATACTTATTAAAAATTTAGAGCAATACATTAACCGACTTCTCTTTATTACAGTACGTCGTACGAGATCCAGCCGTGCACGCAAAACGCCCGTGGTAGCAAAAAAGTCTCCCGTAAAGAAACTTTTGGCAAGGGCAACACATTCCCCGAAAAAAGTCCAAGAAATCGAAGAGGTCGAGGTGCGTAAGCTCCCGTGATTCTATAGATAGCACATTGTAAAACCACATGGTTCATTAAAGATTCCTCTTACGGCGTTATCCGTACTATCGAATGAAATTTTATTCTCGTTTCTTTCTTATCGTCAGGAGGAGGGAACGGTACTGCAGGAGGGAATTGTTCTGGAAAGTATTCCAGAGAATGGAGTACAGAGGTATACCGATATTATTATCGAACACAGCACCGAGGACAACACCCCCATGTTGCACTTGGCGTTGGACGATTCCGGGGACACCACCGTACATGAGATCAACATGAATCAAAATGTACAAATAGACAGAGATCAAGAGAGCGTACCTGATCTAGAAAATATCGATTCTCAAATTGTAAATAATACGTCCATCTCTTCACTATCGTATACAATGATTTTTTCAATAATTTTCTAACGAAATCACGCGATTTTTTGTATCCTAGGAACATGTCGTTACGGTACCAGATACTATGATCATAGAAGAAAGTAGTATGGATAAGGTAGACATGCTGAGCGAGCGCGAACAGATTGACATGGAAGGTCAGGACATTAGTAACGACGAAACGAGTCAGCGTGTATTAATAGACTTCCAAGAAGTTATAAATGACGACGGCGATACTATAACTCAAGTGACGGAAATTTTGGAGACGGAAGAGATCGAAACCGAAACCGTTACTACGAATCAAGACACAGGACTCGAAGTTATGGATGTTGATTCTCAACAAGAAGTGTCCGATACAGCGGAAAACGTAATAGAGAAGGTAGAACCCGATATGGACACAGGTGCCGACAGTGTCGATGAGTCGGCGGGAGATTTAGCGGAAATAACAGACGGGGATATTGATTGTTTGCCCGAAGATGCGACAAAGAAAATAGAGCCAGACACGGAAGCTGTTTCCGAGGACGAATTGCCCACGGAGGCTGCGGCAAAGGTTTGTAATTTTTCGAAGACTTAAAAGAATACAATTTTTCAGTTGGCATTAACGTAACGATAACATCTATTCGCCGCAGGAACCGGAAACGGAGGCAGTGTCCGACGAGGAATTGCCGGTAGCTCCTCCCGCAGATTTGGGAGAGACCGAATCAGTGTCCGAAGATGAATTGCCACCGGACAGTGAAAGAAAGAAGAAAGGTGGGATAAAAGCGATAAGTAAAGCTTTGGAAAAGAAGAACAAGACGGAAGGAGCAAGTGAGGGCAATTGTTATGTCTTTTAAAATTTCACGTTTAACATTTCTTACTGTATTTCATTCCAACGAATTTGTATTTAGACAAACGTAAATTAAATGCCGAGGGCGAATACGACCCTAGTTCACCAACCTCCGAAAATAACGATGAAACACCGGCAAAGAAAGTTGCACTGTCAACGGAAGCAGATGTCGGGGATAGTAAGCAAGAAATAAAGCCAGCATCGCCGAAGAAGAAGACACTTCCGGAGTTAGAAAAATATTGGAAAGCTGTTAACGAAGACCCTTCGGATTTTACGGGATGGACGTATCTTTTGCAATATGTTGATCAAGAAGTAAGTTGAAAAATTAACATTCAACGGATACTCGTGACATTAAGAATTATTTAAACGAATTGTCCGATCTCTTTCTCATTGACAGAATGACGCAGAGGCTGCACGAGAAGCTTATACAAAATTTTTGGAGCGTTATCCATATTGCTACGGTTACTGGAGAAAGTTTGCGGATTACGAGAAGAAGAAGGGGAACCCCGATAATGTCCAAACGGTGAGTCAACTCGTATACCATTTTTATTAGGCTACCTCTCATTATGATATCATTTAATTAACGCAATCTAATGAAAATAGCTCGAGTTAGGAAGACGCGTGGGCAGTGTGCACGCACGTAAATATGGTTTTCCCTTCCAACAGCCTAGCACGTCTTGCGGCACCTATACGACTCTCTCCGTTTACCAAATAGCTAGTTACTTAATTATTCTGCGATACATACAATACTATTACAAATATTACTATTTTATCTATAACGTTATATCGATACATTTTACGTACGATACGTAAGTCAAGCGAAGGCTAGTTGTTTCGATTTTGCGATATTACCGTGCAAACGAAAATGATTATGTGTGTAATAT
This sequence comes from Cerceris ruficornis, assembly GCA_963989415.1. Taxonomy (NCBI): domain Eukaryota; kingdom Metazoa; phylum Arthropoda; class Insecta; order Hymenoptera; family Crabronidae; genus Cerceris; species Cerceris ruficornis. The sequence goes on from OZ022524.1 coordinate 19,590,709, forward strand.
TTACTGTAAGCATTTGTACACATAGCTTACTACAGAAAGTATTGTAAACTTAAGCATAAGATGCGGTACCTTACTTAATGTAAGTAAGATTGGGTTGGGTGTTAAGTCAAAGTCAGAAACAAAGACTTAGGACGTGCACGTGCCAGAGAGGGAGCAAGAAAATGTGGCGGAAGATACAGAGGCACCCAGATCGGAACACTCCCTGACTTTAAGGTGAATGCACAATGCTCTGCAATCTCTGTGTTAATTAAATCTCTTTATTTACAGTACGCGTATGATAAGTGAGTATACGTTGCTAAAAAAAAAACCGTAATGCTTAACGAAAGCTAAAAAAAAAAACAAAATATAGGTATAAGTCTACCCACCACCAGCCCAATCAGTTGTAAGCTGTTCTAAATCTCCATACGAATCGTTACTACAGGTGTTCGACCAAGGCTTGAAAGCTATTTCACTCAGTGTCGACCTATGGCTCCATTACATCAACCACTGCAAAACCGTCTACGAAAAGGACGAGGAAAAGCTTCGGGAACAATACGAAAGGGCTATTCAAGCTTGTGGACTTGAATTTAGGTCAGAACTTTGCCTGACGTTCTATGAAATAATGCATTTCTGTATAGTACGTAACGCAAAAGTGAAATTATCATATTTTCTCATTAGATCCGATCGTCTTTGGGAAAGCTACATAAAGTGGGAGTTAGAAGGTAAACGTCTGAGCAGAGTAACATCACTGTACGACCGTTTACTCTGTACACCTACGCTCGGTTACATCTCCCACTTCGAGGCATTTCAAGAGTTCGTTTCGTCGAACTTACCGAATCGTATTTTAAGCGTTGACGATTTCCTCGCTTTACGAGCCGAAGTGAAAGCACTTCTCAAGTCGGACGATGTAACTTCCGTTTCCGCCGCGGACGATGCACCGCCGGGTGAAGAGCCACCTCCTCATGAACTTCCGCCGACTGACGAAGAAACACGAGCCATCAGAGAAAAGATTATTAGCAGTAGACGTAAAATGCACAAGGCCAATGTGAATGCCGTTGCTGCTAGATGGTCGTACGAGGAAGGTGTAAGTATTTTAATGTTTCACGTTTAACACGTACATCTCGGCGCACATTTTCATATTTCGCTTTTATTTTTACGTTTGTATTGAATTTACCGTTTAGTCTAGCACAAACAGAGCTCGTACGATATTGTAAGTTATGGTTTAATTGAATAGAATTTCCCAATTTCTAAATTTTCGGGGTCAACGGTGGCTCATGCCGGGTCGAGCGCGTTGATCAAAGAAAGTTCTAATGGAGTATTGTAGAAGTATAAATGAGAGAAATTCTAACAGAGTGTAATAATCGATAGATCAAAAGGCCGTATTTCCACGTGAAGCCGTTGGAACGATGCCAGTTGAAGAACTGGAAGGAGTATCTCGATTTCGAGATCGAACAGAAGGATCAAAATCGTATAATTATTCTGTTCGAAAGATGTTTAATAGCTTGTGCCCTCTACGATGAATTTTGGATGCGGGTAAGCGACTAACGAGTATACGAAAAGATATGTTCTTCGTGTTGCACGGATTGTCTCTAATGTTTTCTACATCTTTCATAGTTTGTTCGCTATCTGGAATCACTGAAAGGTGATAACGTAGAAAAGATACGAGACGTGTACTCCAGGGCGTGTATGGTTCATCATCCGAAAAAGCCGAACTTGCATCTGCAATGGGCGACCTTCGAGGAAGGTCAGGGGAATTTCGAGAAGGCAGCGAACATACTGGAAAATATCGATAACGCACTACCAAATATGTTGCAAGTTGCATACAGAAGAATCAATCTTGAACGTAGACGGGGCGATTTAGAGAAAGCCTGTACATTATACGAGAGCTATATTACCAATAGTAAAAATAGAACAATTGCGAATAATATCGCGGTGAAGTACGCACGATTTCTGTGCAAAGTTAAAAATGACGTTGATAAGGCGATTAAAGTATTACTAAAGGTACGTATTCCTTCTCCGCGATCATCAATCTCGATATTTTTCCGCTTACGGCACTGTATCTTTTAATACTACGCTACTATCTCGTTTTAGGCTACGGAAAAAGACAAAGACAATCCAAGACTGTACTTACAACTAATCGATCTTGGACTACAAAGAAATCCGGTCGATACTCAAGAAATTGTGGGATACATGGACATGTTCATCGAAAGAGAGCATGCCGATCTCGAGCAGAGAGTACTTTTTGCACAACGTAAGGTAGAGTTTCTCGAAGACTTCAGTCCGGATATCCGACAAGTGTTAAAAGCGCACGAACAGTTCCAAAAGTGCATCAAACAGGCCAAGGAGCGAAAGAAGACGAAAAGTGACGATACCAAAACGTAAGCTTGCTGATACTTTCGTAAGAAAAATAATAATATAATCTCGAGGTAAACATAACTTGCATGAAATCAAACTTTGCATTACAGAGATGCCTCTCCGCCAAAGAAAGTTAAGACTGGCGATCAAACAAATGTACCACCACCGCCCTCCGTCGGTTCTCAGTCGTCTTATCAATACAGCAGCGGTCCAAGTGGTCCTTATCAGTCGCAACAACAATTTCAAGGTGGCCAATACGGTGGCCAGGGTGGATATCAGCAAGGTTATCAACAATATCCGCCTCCTTCTGATCCGAATTACGCGAATTATCAAAATTGGCAATACGGCCAGGGTGGACCGCAGGCATACGGACCGTACAACCAGTGGGGATCCTACAACTATTACTAATCGGGTCGTACACGAAGTTTTCTTGTATTGGCTTTCATTGCGTTACAGTGTCCAATGTACATTTTTATCATATTTATCCTTTCCCTTTCGTCCAGAAAGAATGTTATCCGAGAAAGGATAAAGCGAAATTGTTTCAAAGTTTCGATGACACATCAGTAGCCTGACACGAAAATCACGACATTGTCATACTGATGTTCTCTTCCCTCCCTTCCCCTTCGATGAGAGCTGCGGGTTCTCGGCATGGAAAAAACAAAACAAACGAAAAAAAAAAGAGCTGTCTTTTTAAGTATTCTTAAGTAAATAGCAGCATAGCATAAAGTCCATCGATTTTACGGCTCTTTTGCAATTGCAGATTACTACGATTGTAACGCGATGCGTGCGTAGCTTCGAAGTCGTACAACACGAGAGAGAAAGAGAGAGAGAATATGCTATTATCCATGAGAATATTTTCCAGTTTTACGTTGGAATATAGGATATGTATGTATATCTTGAACTTAACATTGAATTCGTGTGAAACAATTCTGAGAACAATTTCCCCCGATATGTTTTTTTTTTTTGTAATATTTTAATTTCGTGACATTGCGCGTTACGTGTCTCTATGAGAAGACAAAGGAAAACGGAGTTATTAGATTTCATTTCTGTAAACATCCAGCCCACGTTTATATCACTTTTATTGTCGTAGTATTCCCTCTTTTTACGCGTACTTAGTTCCAATTTAATTGTATGTGCCCTGCTGATCGTAAGTTCCGCGTAAATGAGCAATAATATCGCAGTCTCTGCAGACGTGCATTAAACGTGTCGTTCGAAATAGAAATTGGGAAATATTTTTCATTAAATTCCGACGTTTCCAACGAACGAGAATAAGAAGGACGTTGGCGTTCTTTTTTTTTCCCGGTTACTTAGGAGAAGCTAGCAAGGATGCGCTATGGAAAAATCTTCGCGGAATAAATATTGTTAATATTTATCAATGCAATTTTGATAAACGGAATATATCTAGTTGTAATGCGACGACCATGTTCGATAGATCGTTCGAATTTTTCATTGTTAAAAAAGAAAGAAAGAAACAATGCAAAGGCATTATTCTCGGCTTCGCATTGAATCTCTGAGTTACAGAAAGTTTCGTGTTGTTTTAATTAACAGATAACGCGTTGTCATTTTTGCATTTGTACCTACGACTTTCACGCAAACTGATTGTAGAAAAAGACAAAAGGAAAATACACATCAAAGACGTTTTCTCTATGTGAATTTTCATGATTTACAATAAATGAAAAAAACAAAAGGACTCGATGAACACGGATAACGAAGGATTACGAGAGTTGATTTAACATTTCAACAATATATGTATAATAAACATATTGTCGAAAAAACTATATCGTTTTAGGTATTAAACTACGTTAAAAATCGATGTTTCCATTGATCGAAACGTTAATTAACAAATTAGTCAGATTGCTAAAAAGGTTCGTAAAAGGTTGGGTGATCGAAAATAATAGGAATATAATTTTCAAACGGTTGCGTGGTCACGATCGAACGATCCAAAGTGTAATAAACATTACTCTCTTTATTATAAAAAAGATAACTCTACAATTGCCCGTCTTTGATCGCAGCTTTAACAATTTCCTTACGATTTTTATCTTTTAACATTATCACGGATGTGCTTCTAGGATTAAAAAAAAAGTGCACAATAATTATTGTTATTCGCGATTTTTGTACATTAATCGTAGAATGTAAATATTCTGTAAATTACCAGCGGCATTTGAGATAATACTTCAAAGATTAATCACTCAAGCGATCAGGATTACGTAACATGCAAATATTATGTGTTAGAAAAAAGAAATATAACTTCATTTATGAAGACAAATATCCTCAATGAAAAACGCGAAAACATTGGCGATATTTTTGTTTTCTAAGCGATAACAGCACTCGAAGCCATTTGATTGACTCCGCAGGTACCGTCTCCTCTGTAAACCCTATAATAGCCTTGTTCGCCCCATCGTTTACCCCAGCTATTCTTTATTATCCAGTACGGCAGTTCCTTGTGGAATAGAGGATACTCTGAAACAGAAAATACATTGTAATAATGACGAAAAATGCCAATAATTATACCGCGCACAAAAGTTAGAGGACGTTTCAAAATGAATGTGAAGCGATGAAAAAAAGAAGCATCTGATGTTTGTTCTCATTAAACAACAACATCGGAACAGTTCGACAAGCGAGAGGAAGTTATTCCATTATGCAAATAAGATGTAAAGTCAATTATGGTGATTTGATAAAACAAACTGTTATCTTCCAATATGCAAAAACGTCTCTGTTCGCAATGCACTGACGAAAGGAAAGATTAAATGCTAGCTGCTTCTTTATATTCATTTTGGAAATATCCTTAAATTTCTCTGAGCAGAGAAGAGGTGAAGTTTTTACGTACTGCTTATGCCGTATCCTACGATAAGAACACCATGATCCAAGTTCTGCGGATCGCACAGGAAGTGGAAAGGATGCGATACACCGCCAAAGTAAAATTGCATGGCATTGGCATTAATACCGATAGAAATAGGGCCGTTCTTGACTAGCCATTGTGCCATTTTTGTTTCGTTCGATGTTATATTTACAGCGGAAACAATTTGTACTCGGACTTTTTTCTCGTTAAAGTGACAACTCTCGTCCTTTGCATCGTAAGGGTAATCCGATTCCAGTTCCAAGCCGCCTAATGTTTCTATGGCTCGATAAGCGTTATCCGGCAAGCCACCGTTACAACCCTCGTCCAATGTGTCGCAATCGACTAATTCTTGCTCCGAAAGGGACAGCAATTTTCCATGTGAAATTGCATTCTGCCCTTCGACGTTCCCAGTTACAGAAAATGCCCAACAGGATCCGCATTGACCTTGATCCTTTACAGGTGTGACCGCATTGTGATCACGCCAGTCGAATTTAGATGGTAATCGAATATCTGGTATCTCAGCCTCCGACATGGGGATATCATTCTCCTGGCGCAATTCCGGACGTAGACCTAAATAACGTGACTTGAATTCATCTCGGGTTAAGTCTGCAAACTGCGTAACACCGTACTCCGCCGTTCCTCTCTCGAATTTCTGCAATGCATCGATCACCTTCAAGTTTTGCTTGAAGATTTCAAAACGATTCTTCTTCTCATTCTGTGACGAATAGCTCTTGTCGTACTTCTGCATGAAATCGTCGAATAATGTTTCACTCTCAGCATCTTCTACCTGTTTCAACATTTTGCTACTGTAATTAACGCCACGCAATGATCGTTTCCTTCTATTGTTTCCGTCGCAATTGATCGTAACTTGTGGATTTCCGTGATCTACCCACGGTTGAGACCATATCGTGAACATGCATTCCTTGATGTCGCTTCCGGATTTCAGCTGGCAATTTTCTTTTGTACCTTTTGGACAATCGCTCGTACCTAGCTTGACCTTGATCTTGTAGAGGAGCCCGGAAACAACTTGGACAGAGGCTTCGGTGATCTCTACTATGATCGGCTCGTTCGTGCCTTCGGAATATTCGGAAAATTTGCGTAATCCAACTTGGGCGTATTGTTGGATCTCTGGATCGTTGATGTCTTTGCCGCTGGGTGCTCCGACTGGCCGTGTCTGTCTCTTTCTTCTTTCCGTTGCGTGGGAGTCAGAAGTATCGAAATATACAGATTTTCGTCTTTTTGGTATTATAACTTCTTCCTTAACTTCCTCTCTATTTGCATCGGCATTGTCTGTTTTCGGTTCTCTCGTGGGTATGTCGAAATCTACCAAAAACTCTTCGAATTCTTTGACTTTGTCGACAAACCCATGGGGTTTTTCGTCGTCCGCGGTTCTGTTTAGGACGATCCTCACAACAGGATCTTCCGTTACTACTACCTGTTCTTGTTCCTCTGCTTTGGTGGACGTGGCATGAGTAAAGTTGTCCAAGATAGTTTTCAAATTTTCTAAAGCTTCGTTGTACTTCTCATAGCTGGTTTCTTGTTTGCTGTGCGTGGCCGTCACGAACTCTTCCTCTACATTTGGACGCGAATTGTCGCTTGCTTCGTCTTCGTTCATACAGTTGATCTTTGTTATTTCGCAATTGAATTGTTGCTCAGGTTGTTCCTTGAACGTTACCGAGCATATTTTCATCTGAGAATCAAGACGTACGGAACAATCGGACTCGTCCGTTACGGAATTATTAGAACAGTCAACATCAGCAACGCGCATCAGGATTCGATACCTTATCACATTGGGGGAATCTTGTACAGAACCGATAACTTTCTTTATAGAAACGACCTTGTTCTTGTAATCGTTCTGTATTACTTTGTGGATCAACCTCGACAACTGTTCCCCGCAAGAAGCAAATCCAGGTAAATTTGAATTAAGCTGATCCGAGCATCCAGGAACCAGGTCGGAGCTGGTTGCTCTCATTGCTATAAACGGTCTATCATTTTGATCTCTCGTTTTTTGAATCTCATGATCCAATTCCACTCTCTGGTTCTCAACAATCTGTCTATCCACATTTTCAACAACATCCTGATCCTGCGCATTATCCTGTATATCCACCATGTTATCCTGTATAGACTGAGGGTACAGATACATGCATTGTATAGATTCTTGCAATACATTTATGTCGCCGAGTTCGTGGTGCATCACTTTGACGGTGCATGCTTCACGAGGACAGGACTCCAGCCCGTCCTTACAAATGGGATTTAAATCGAAGGTGAGCCTGTAAGTGACGTACGGTGGTTCCACCTAAAAAGACAATTCAATAACAAAAGAATTCGTTGGATTCTAATATCAAAATAAAGGCTGCAATAAGCGATTCCAATTACTTGTTTGTGCTGTTAAATGAGACTCTTTCTAAACTCACCAATTTCTGAGCGCTAATCAGGTTACCATCCTTGTAACTGTGATTCGTTGGCGAATTTTCATTTAAAAAATTCAAGGCACTAAGTATTAAAGGTTGCGCGACACTTTGCACGGGCACGTTGACGGGCGTGGAAAGCACGAAATTAAGAAAACATAAAAATAGAAAGCGCGCTACGAGCAACCGTAAGCCTGCCATCTTTCTGAATGTGCGTAGTTGATTTGACCACTGCCTGACGCGGCCAATTCCTTTATGAGATCACCGAATCGAAAGCGATAATCACAATAATCCTTAAGTCTTTCTGCGACTCGCACGTTTAGATCGGCACGATATGCATCCAGCGTATACGGAAGTGCAATTCGGAATGATTCGTCGTTCTCCTTAAATAGAAAAAAACCTCGGGAGAGGCTGATAAAGCAAATAACATATAGAGCTAAAAATAGAGAGAAAAAAAAAGATAGAAAAGAAGAGATGTTTCCGACGAACAGAAACACATAACGAGTTCGGGGAAACGATCAACATTCCGAGAAACATATTTTTTTCTCGTTGAGACAACGATAAGATAATCTCTGCAATTTAATTGGCATAATTTAAAAGTATACATATATTGGCCGCAAAATAAATGAACGCTGTGGCAATTTTGACCGTCGACGAAATTTTTGCGTCTGTTTTTAATTTACACGATTCTACGTATGTCTGTTTAACATGCAATGTTTATGAGTTTTGTCAACTTTTCAATTATTTTACACTTTTTTATAACTGTCTAGTGGGTGTTAAGCAGGTATATGACGTGATGAGATCATTATTATAAATGTTTACGTTTGAAGGTGTGCAATCCTATGACATTATAGCCAGATAATGCAGTACAGAGAGATAAAGAGCATATGAAAACTAAGTAACTCTATATAATGTAGATAACAATAACGATTGGTTTATCAAACAGCAATTAGCCTACTAATGCTGTGTGATAATTACGTGCCAAGCGCAACGCTTCTTTATCAATATGATACATAACATTTTCAATAAACTCTGGCAAATTCTACTCAGCCATTGTCTTTAAAGTGAAATAAAAACATCATTAGCTTCAAACTCATACAATTTAAAAGAAAAAAACGCTTCGTCATTTCTCATATTAGAATTTGTTTCAAAATTATTTGACCGTAAGGAATTTGTATTCTCCATATAGTTCGATTTGAATTTTCCCGCCATATTTTCAAACGATTCCAACCGTTGCTATGTTCAGATTGTCAGAAGAGGAGCAGCTGTGTTTCGCAGTGTCGAGGTAATCGCTCGTGATAACTGCAGTGTCCCTGACGGGACGAAATTTTGGAAGTTTTTCGACCGAGCTCGACGATCATTTAACACTGTAGCCGTATGGGACATCGTTAAGTCGTATCGGTGAGTAGACTTACGATTTATTTTAATTCGCGTCCATGGAAAATTCAGCGACTGGGTGGCACACATGCAGAAGGCAACACATTGCGGTGAAGTTGTATCGATTTTCTACTTTACGCTAGCTATCGTTTGACCCGCGTTGAAGTATGAACGTTGTTTAGTATAAATTCGAAAATTTTCAACGTTATTGACAAGGTTTCCTCTCATTTCGTGGCGAAAGCGAGATTTTTTCTTCTAATCGGTTATTTCGAGGGTCCAATGTTACTATGTCAGTACACGTACATAGTTACTATGGAAAAAAGATTTCCTTTTCGTTGTAGTTTTTACAATCTACTTTACAATTACGCCTACTGTTTTGTCATTTACTATTCGTTTGAAGTTTTATTGCTAATTGTTCTTTGTAGATTATTACGTATAACCAGGATTTAATTTGGTGGTTATAATATAATAATTAAAAAATAATTTTAGGAAAGTATGCAATATCGAGCGGTGTATAAAAAATGACATTTACACTGTTGTTTTCGAGTAGTTTTTATGTTAACAAATATTTTGAAATTAGTGGAAATCGTCGAAGATCCTTCGTGTCTTTTCGGCAGGTCTCGAGGATCTTCGGATTTCCGACATTCCCGTATCGTCTTCCATTCTTATGGCCGGTTTTACGACATATTACCCTTTTTCTAGGATCTTATATTTTCTTGACGTAATACGCTTTTGTCGTTGCAAAAATAATGACAGTTATTTAATTATCTAACGGTCCTGGTCTTCTCAAAGCATCTAAAAAATTTCGAAGTCCAATCGCTACGCCTTTGACCTCTTGCTTTACAATTCAGTCTTGAGGTTTTGGACGCAAATATATCATTTACTTTCGCATTGCAATGGATCAATTTCGAAAAATAAATATGCCGAATACTATTAAAGAGAATCGCCATACATCGATGAATGTAACCTGTCATACTTAAATTGGTCATAGAAAATCAGCACAGAAAGAGCCGTGCAAATTATTGACATTAACAACGAACAAATATATCTTTATTTACAATATTAGTAAAAATATCGTGCTCCTTTATTGCAAAAGATGCCCGTAAATTTGCAATAATGAGATATATCGTTTTCCCGCGTTTCCCTATGACGACATCTAGCCGCGACTTCCTATTGGTGGCTCTCTCGGCAGTGGCGCCTTCCCCCACCAATCAGGCGGCGCTCGCGACGTCACTCAGCGGCCGCTCGTTGGCCCGCTGTTCACTTCCAATCCTCGCGTCCGAGGCGTCGCATCGCCCATTACGTTTCGTCGCAGTTCCGCCGGTTTGACGTGAAAAAACGTATCAGTGATAGTTTTTCCAATCGTTTCTTCCCCATTTCTACTACGAGACGTCCAGTGTATCATCCAACATCGAAGAAAATTCATCGGCTGCCAAACCACCCATCAAACCATCTACCAAATCATCTGCCGAGCACGGTTAGTAATAGCAATAGGATTTTCTGACGTCGCACGATGTCCTTCGTCTTTCCTGTTCCTCGAATTTCGATAGAACATTCCCGGATATTAATTCGAAAAGTAGCTGTCTACACGGAATACTCGTCGTTATCGTCTTAATTCCTCGTATAAATATTATCCGTAGAGATATATTACATTCTTGCACGATTCTCGTAATACCGGATTTTCGCCGGAGTTTTCACTAGGTCAAGTAATATTTTCTAATTACCGTGCCGCGGTGCGGTATTATGTACCCGAGGACATTTAAAAGTCATCGGTATTTTCAATACGCGTAGAAGCCGATACGATTAAACGTCCATTAGAGAACGAAAGCGTTTGACATTTGCTCTGCTTAATTAACTCTCGAATAATTCAATTGGTTCTCACTTCGTTCCCGTCTACCGCGACTTTCCTTCCAATTAGAAATTACGATTATAATTATAACCACCGCACGTTCTCAAAATAGAACGACATTTTATTTCGTCTCGTTTTATCATCGTCGTCTTAATTGTACAACATTGAAATCTAACGTTAGATCGTGTAATGTCTATTGATTTCTTAATGTAGCGCACATTGTTAGGAACACGCTTCCAAGTCGCGACAGAGAAATACAAATCGTGTTTATGTTTTCGACAATGGGGATTTCGGGTCATTGACAGTGAGTCGAGTCAAGTGTCCACGGAATATACGTTCTAGGAAGGTCGTTTTCGTTCCTAGAAGGTTTAACGAGTCGACGGAATCATTGACAGTAGTCGGTCGACTCGTGAAAGGACACCTGACGTCAAAATGTTTATATTTCGTTCTTACATCAGCGAGAAACGTGGAGATCTACCTTTCCGTTCTTACGATTACAATGATGCATGCGTGAGTCATCTGATGCGGAAATGTACTGAAATATTGATTTCTTCATCTGTGCTATATTTATAATCGTGGGCTTCTATTTTAATGTTGGCTCTAATATTTATATAAAATCATTCAACGTTGAGCATCGTACACCTTTCGTTCGGGACGTAACCTTATCGATTTTGAGGTGGTGCTTCATCATTGGAAGTGGTGATATAATAATTACTTCGATTTGTAGATTAATTTGTATTTATTATTCCTAATTGTTCAAGCTGTCTGACGTAAAATTGTGTAAAATTATTCAACGTTAGCAATCGCGTTCCTTTCGTTCGGGACGTAACCTTATCGATTTTCAGGAGGTGCTTCATCATTGAAATTCGTTATATAGTAACTACTTCGATCTGCAGATTACTAATTTTGATTCTGAATATTATTAGTACTTCAGATATTTATTATTCTTCACTATTAAAATTGTATCACATGACCTGAAAATATTAAGTATCGTCTCCCTTTTGTTGGAGACGTAACCTTATCGATTTGCAGGAGGTGCTTCATCATTGAAATTACCGATATAAGAATTATTTTAATCTATTAATTAATCCTAGGACTACCAGCTTTGTATCTATTTAAATATACCGAACATGTACTTTGGAAAAAATTGGAATTAGGAAATGAAAGAGATTTGTAGATGATTAATGCTTCAAATATTTATACTTCCTAGTTACTAAAAGTGTCTAATATAAAATTGTATAAACTGGTCCAGAAACAATTATTTAGACTTTAGCCTTTTGTGTTGCATTAAAAGGCAGTTTCGTATTATCGATTTCTGATTGCTCTATATTTTAGTCGGCCGAGGGAAAGACGAGAAGATGTTTAAGTTCCCTTAAATACATTTACGAACGATTCCTATCCTTCCGTTTAACCTTAGCTCCTTCAATAACAATGTCGAATGTTTACAGTCGATTAAATCGAAGGAAAAATATCTTTACCTTTGAGAGGCAAAATGTGATAGCTAGATTAACATACAATAGTACCATGGGACGGTGCATTTGAGCGCTATCTATGGGAAGTCGAAGTGCATGGTGCAGTGGTTAGTTGCTGTGCCGGCAGCCGGCAAATCGTGCACGTTCTCCATAAGCTCGTCTACTTTACCATGTGATTTCTCGCATCTATTTCGTAGATAAACAAAGGTGATGCGACTTGTAATTTAACGATTCCGATTCCCATTGAAATTCAGAATTACGTACATATTGGATTGGGGAGTTTCTTCGTATTTTAGCGCAAAAGTAAAACAAGTTTTTTGCCCAGATATCAGGGAAGTTTTGTGGTAAATCGATCACAGCTTTACCTCAAAATTGACGAAAGGTAATTAATTATTATTTAAAAGTCGAGAAAACTTGTATCATTTTTGTGTCAAAATAGGAAGAAACTTTTTACCCTGTTGAATATTAGGTCTAGCGGAAGGTTCGTTCTTTTTTTGAATTAACGCAATTGCATCATAGCTCTGAATATGGCAGAAGTACCGTGCATTTCCGCGCGCGGCAGTTTATCATTGTACGGGGCGGAATATTCCGCTTATGAATGCAAAGTGTTAAAAGAAAATTCTTCATTTTTGATGCATTTATTAACATTTATTAAAGGTGTACATAAATGTAGTATTTTTTTAATACGAACACGAACAGGAACTTTTCGATAGATGTAATATTTAAGGTTACCGAGCATAGATAAACATACCAGGTATTTACACAATTCCACCTGCGATTTCCACCAACGATCATCAAGTGTCGCACGATTACAACGATATTCCACGAAGATTGATTTCGTTAAAAGGATAAACGAGCTATTGCGTGACACGATTGCGTGGTATAGCGCGACGAACGTAGATTCTTATTTTCCTATGACGTAAACTTTCACGTTGAAAATTCCGAGTAAAAGACTTAGGAAAGAGCCAATGATATTTCCGCTGTATTCCCCGCAGTTATTGATTTCTTAACACGATTTCCTTCGAATGCTCTTAATTTCTGGTTTATCGAATGCCAATATCTGGCTTTCTGTTATTGAAAGCGTATATGTGTCGTGTCCTCTGGGTCTCACCGGTCGCCCGTGATCTTGGCTAGGTGCACTGTGACCAGGAGGAGCGACGTGTGTTACCTTTCACCCTGGATACGAGCCAAGTTTGTCTCGAGGGCAAGGACAGACGAGTAGTCAATTGATCTCGCCATAACTTATACCGTATTATACTTACAATATGCAGCTTACACTCTATCACGCTAATGCAGTAGTCAATTGATAACTTTTGCATAATATACTACTTATACTTTGGTATGCAACTTATGCAGAAGCTAATCCATCCCGTCATAGCTTATACTGTATTATACTTACAATATGCAGCTTACACTCTATTACGTTAATGCAGTAGTCAATTGATAAATTCTGCATGGTATACTACTTATACTTCGGTATGCAATTTATACAGCAGCTAAACCATCCCATCATAGCTTATGTCGTATTATACTTTTAATATGCAGCTTACACTCTATTACGCTAATGAAGTAGTCAATTGATAACTTCTGTATATTATACTACTTATACTTCGGTATGTAACTTATGCAGAATCTAATTCTTCCCGTCATAACTTATACCGTATTATACTTACAATATGCAGCTTACACTCTATTACACTAACGCAGTAGTCAATTGATAACTTCTGCATAGTATACTATTTATACTTCGGTATGCAACTTATTCAGAATCTAATCCTTCCCGTCATAACTTATGTCGTATTATACTTACAATATATGGCTGATACTGTAAAATACTTATACAATATTCAATTTGTCTCGCCGCAGCTCCCCCTAGTATATTGCTTATACTTTAGTTATGCAGTAGTTAATTCGTCCCGCCGTAACTTCTACATAGTATACTACTAATACTTTAGTACGCAACTTACACGGCAGTTAATCGATCTCGCCATAACTAATACGCCTATGCTCCAATTAACACCGTACTTTATTTGCATTATTTCGCGTTTACACGGTTTTCGAAATAACGGATTTAAAGAAGAAATGCTACAAGTTAACATTTTTGCTACCAACAAATATGTTGAGCGTAGAAATATCTACAGTCCACGATATCGATTTACACGGTACTTTGAAGAACCGATCTTCCGTGTAAATCGGAGCGTAGGTGTACTTAACCGAAAATTATCGTTCTCGATCGTCCAATGTTTATTTCGCTTTCCCGAGCATATTTTTCGTCCGGAATATAATTCAATTCGTTCCATGTTGACAGCAAAAAGCGAGGTTATTCTGCTTATTCGTGTTCCTTCCACATTAGATACATATCTGAGCGTTACATCAACGACTCGTCCGTAACTAAATTTCCAAGTGCTAATTATCAAACATCTTATCTCGTTGGCGTTGTACCGGGTCACGAAGGTTTTTGTATTTTTGTGCCTACTTGAAAAGGCCTCTTGTAAACCTTGCGCATCGAGTTGTTGAAGGAACGCGAGAATCTCCCTCTTGTTTCGTCGTGTCGTCTTCGTCACTTGAAAATCGATTATCTACCATCTTTTACGTGTTCCCTGCCACGTGAATTTCAATGAGGTTTCTTATCAAATCTCCCCGAAGAATGAGATACGTCGATAAATTTTCTAAGCCTTCGTAGCAGATCTTTGTATTTTTCGGCATAAAAATTCACGATCGTTCCGCCCAGAAACTCTGCAATAATAATAGTAATCCTTTATTGCAAAAAGAATATAGTTGTCACGTACAGAAAAAAAGAGATACGTCGATAAATTTTCTAAGTCTTCGTAGCAGATTTTTCTATATTTCGGTATAAAATTCCACAATCGTTTCGTCCAGAAGCTCGATAATAATAATAATCCTTTATTGCAAAAAGAATATAGTTGCCGCATACAGAAAAAAAGAGATACGTCGATAAAATTTCTAAGTCTTCGTAGCAGATCTTTCTATATTTCGGTATAAAATTCCACGATCGTTTCGCCCAGAAGTTCAATAATAATAATAATCCTTTATTGCGAAAAGAATATAGTTGAGACACGGAAGAGAGATACGCCGATAATTTTTTAACTCTCCGTAGGAGCTTCTCTTTCCTTGCATATTTCGGTACGAAATTCCGTGATCGTTTCGCCCAGAACCGTAAGATTTAGATGGCTCTCGAAACACCGCTGGTTTTCCCAAATCGATGACCTCAAACGCGTCCTCTACCTTAAGAGCTAGCTGCCGTGGCTACTGAGGCTACGAAACTTTCAACGTTTCGTGCAAAACAGAGGATCTTCGGACAACCTTAGAATCGTAGAACCGCGAGGTAACCAGCTCCTTTCGAACAATTTCTCCGTATGCATCGACCTGCATAAGTGGACTTATTCGTGCGCAATGCTTCGCGTCGTTCTTTCGTGCAACCTACATCGAAGAACCCAGCTGATCGTTTCTCGTGGCGATGCGAGTTGCATCCGTCGCCGTGGAAGTTAACCCATTTGCATCGTAGCTCTAAATACGACAGAAGACCCGTAGTACCATGCACTTCCGCGCGCAGCGGTTTAACATTATACAGGGCGGAATATTCCGCGGCTGGTGCTACAAGATAATCGTCATCCGTGGAATATTCCACTTACGAATGAACATGGGTTAAACAGGACCGTAATTTGCAATTAGGATGCCCCCTTTGCAAAATACCTGATACAATCATTCGAAACGAAGAACCTTTAAAAATTCTCCGCAGCGTTTCGTGCCCTCTCGACGAAAGAGGCCGCCTCTTGGGTTACGTTATCTCCGTCCTCAAATCTCCTTTTTACGTCAGGTCTTATCTCTTTGAGGCATGAGATTTCAAGGAAACAAATAGACCGTAGTTGCATAGAAAAATTCTTTTTATTTGGATGTTACAAAATTTCGTTAGCTATGTTCCAGTGTTTTTTGTCATTTAAAATTGTTCGAGTGGGTTTAAAGTGAAACTCGTCATCCATGTTGAGTATAAAAAATACGTAGGACAGTTCGGAGTTTTTTATATGCCGTTGTGTAAAATGTTTCGAAGTAAAATAAGGCTCGTAACGTTGTATCTCTGCGTCATCTACCACATTGTAGAATTAATGCGTCAACGCAACCGCCCACGAGCGAGGACATCTGACATTAAGCCCTAAAGCACACTCTGCTTATCCACCCATGTTAACCCCTTGCCCTGCAATTTATTTTCCGACAGTTTATGCCACATTTAAGCGTAAACTTACGGAAATAAAAAATTATTAATACACTTTGCTATAAAATTGACAATGGAACAGCAATTTGATGGTGCCGCTACTTTTTGCAAATAGACTGCTTCGGAAAATCTCAAATTACTTTGTTCCTTCGAGTCTTGCTCGTTATCGCAGGTCAAGGGGTTAAATAAAATAGTTTTTTTTTCATTCTACGAAACGTATCACTGAACATCAATATAAAAAGGAATTTCGCCTCCACGTTTCAAGCTTCTGGCTAAAGCGTGCTCTCTGGTCCCGTAATAAAAGGAATCCTTTTTAACCTTCGTCAGTCCCTCGGTTCTTTTTTGACCCGAATCGACGCGAATCGTGCTCAGGGAATACTCATTATTCTTAATAAAGTTGGAAAGTGGAAGCAACCAAAAATCTCGTTTTTAATATGATAGAAAACGAGTCGGAAATGTTCCTAGGAACTCGGGAGCGATTTTCTTTGAGGATCGAATGAAGGTTAACGCTAGACCCACCGGCGTTATACTTATTATATTTAAATATATCGACTAACTACTTTCAGGAAAGAGACATCAAGATGTGAAAAAGATTATCAATTGAGTAATTTAAGTTTCATGAGATAGAAGTGCAAGATTGACTTTCACGGCTCCCCTATCAATTGGAAGCCGTTCATTTTGACCGCCCTGGTAAATAGCTTCACTGTTACCGCCCTTATATCTATTACATTTAACCTCTGGCCCTACAATTTCTTTTGTGACTATATACGCAATAGTTTGGAATTTATTCGCGAAATAAAAATTTCTCATTGTTCTCTGATATGCCGTATAATTCATCGCAATATTAATAGTGTAGAGTTTAATATTAATAGTATAGTAATATTAATATTAATAGCAATAGTTTAATATTAATAGCAATATTAATAGTATAGAGTTTAATATTAATAGCAATATTAATAATATAGTATATTAATATTAATAGTATAGTATAGAGACAATTTGACCGTCTCCTAACCCACTGATATTTCCAATTTAATAATTTTTGCTAAACTTATAAATTTCCTCTTCCATTTACCGTATCACGAGTGTCACTCGTTATTGTAGGGCAAGGGGTTAAACACATCGACTAACTTCTTCCAAAAGGGAGAAATCAAGAGTTAAAAAAGGTGGTCAATTAAATAATTTCCGTTTCACAAGCTAAAAATAGAATATCTACTTCACAGCTCGCCAATCAATTTGCAAAATTTTCCCAAAAAAAAAATTATTCACCGATCATTTTGACTGCCCTGGTAAATAGTTTCACTGTTACCCTTACACCCACCGCCCTTATATCTGCTACATTTAAACACCTCGACTAACTCCTTTAAAAGGGAGAAATGAAGAGCTAGAAAAGATGGTCAATTAAAAAATTTCCATTTCACAAGCTAAAAT
Source organism: Cerceris ruficornis (assembly GCA_963989415.1). NCBI lineage: Eukaryota > Metazoa > Arthropoda > Insecta > Hymenoptera > Crabronidae > Cerceris > Cerceris ruficornis. Next base: position 19,608,650 of record OZ022524.1, read on the forward strand.
ACAATATCTACTTCACAGCTCGCCAATCAATTTGCAAAATTTTCCCAAAAAAAAAATGAATAACCGATCATTTTGCCACTCTGGTAGTTAGTGTTAATATCGTACACCGTGTCGTATAAACACGACAAATATTGGCATCCCTCGTGAATGCTCGGGCCAACGCGGTTTTGTTCGCCGCGCAACGCCACCCCTGCAGTTCTCCGGGCGGTCGAAGTGGGCGGTTGTGCGTCCGTGTCCTTTTCACGTGCGCGTAACGTATTCGTGGGTGTACACAAAGAAACAGCGTGGAAGCACGGACGTAAAGAGTGGGGGTGGGGCAAAGTTGTAACGTTTGATCGCGGGACGCAGGCGCCAGATTCGGTCGGTGGGTCGGTCGGTCGGTCGGTCGGTCGTCGCGTATTGATTTTCCTAGGAGGAAGGACTACGTAGCTGGTGCACGTTAACGCGCCGCGCGTACGTGCACGTAGAGCGACGGAGACGGAATCGCTGCCAAAATCCCCCCGCGAAATCTCACCATCCTGGGATCTTGCACTTTTAACCCATTGCCCTACAATCACGAGGTTCGCGGCATTGAAATTGCAATGGAAAGTTTGAGATTTTATCAACATTTTACAGTCTGAGAAGTTAGCGGTATGCGGTCAATTTCGACTTCTTTTCCTGTTGCGAAAAGGAGACTCGGCGGGTGTTTAACACTAGAACTGCCAAACCAGTCAGAATGACTGGAACAGAATTTTTTCCAAAAATTCTTCGAGTTTACGGCAGGTGCGAAAAATAGATATTCTACGTCTATCTGGAAAAACATAAATTACCGAGTCGATCATCTGTTCCGCCTCTTAATTCCCCTGTTTTCAAAGTGCTTACTTAATATGTTAACTGTGATTGACGAGTATACTCGTCATGGAGAAGTGGCACGATTTTGTGTATTGACGAGTATATTTAGTAATAAAATTTACAATTTTATAAAATACACCCATCTTGTTGATCCAATATCTTATCAGCTCAACTTACTCTGTGATTGACGAGTATACTCGTCATGGCTCGATTTTGGCGACACAAAACGGTGCGCGCTCTCAAACGAGGGCGCCACAGTTAACTGGTTAATATGTTGAAATATAATAGATTTAACGGCGGTAGTTCTAGTGTTAAACGTGCTCGCTCCGATTCCGTCTCGTTCCCTCCGTTCACTTATGTTCGCCGCATCGGATTGGCTCGTTCCGGCGCGGTAAAACTAGGAAAACATTTCCAACGATGGAAGATGCATTCGACAGACTTATTAGGGCAGCAGCTCTTAACCGGCGCTCCGCGAACTTAACACATTGAAGACGGTATGCGATAAAACCATATAGCCTGCATTTCCGCATATTTTGTTGAAATTATAGAATAACACTGAATAATAATATATAACACTGAATTAAACATAACGTTTCTTTATTATTCGACTACATAATGCACACATCATCACATGTTTGTTCCTAACAACAATTCTTCGTTGTAATATTTCATTTACTTATAATTGCAGTCTTTTATACGATGTTGCTTGAAACTTCAAATATCGTGAATTAACATCATCCGTTTCCAACGATTGAAACATAAAAAACGTCAATTCACGTCATCCGTCTTCAATGTGTTAAAAAACTATTCCGCCACTTCGTTTCCTGGTCGTTACTTTCCATTCACTGATATATAAACTATACACTGTTCATGTATAAACAATATACTGTTCATACATAAACAATATACCGTTCATACATAAACAATATACCGTTCATACATGAACAATATACCGTTCATACATAAACAAACATCCTGTCTTATTTCACACCTATTCCGCAAGAATCTCGCCAAATCGCAAGTACGCCCTGATTCTGAAACGGTTAAGAATCACCGGTTTACTAGATTTGTTAGGCGTTCGCAGGACTTCGTATCGAAACGTATCGGTCAACCGTTGGTTTATTTATGTTGCAGACCCTCGAGCCTTCGGATAAGGCACTGCCTACAGTAAACACGTAGAGGCGAGGAGGAGGAGAGAAAAGAGAGGTCGCGGAAGAAGTTTGAGGCGACTCAGGCAGCCCACAAGATGCCTGCCCCGACGACAGCAGCGGCCCCTGCGCCCGAAGGTGGCCCACCCCGCACCGAGCTCCAGGAGTTACAGCTGAAGGCCGATCAAACTACAGATGAGGTACATATACGATGTCTTTTCCACATTTTTTGTATTTTTAATTCGATATTAATCAGACCTCGCAGCTTTTGGTCATCCTTTGTTCTATGACCTTGACTGTAATGGTGGTTTTACCGATTGGAGATTTCTAAGTTCGATTTCTTAAGATTTTTAAACGATGATGCATAATAATATAGTAGTGAAAAGTAATCGGGAATTTCGCGATATGTTCAATAACTAGACTGCGGATGTTTATGCAAATTTCAGTTCTGATAAAGGCAGCTGAGAAGGGATAACCCACCCAGAGATTTATAATATTCCAATGAATATCATTTTCTAGATATTTCGATATATTTTTATATTGTACGCTTTTCGTATATTCCGTATTAAATTTGTCAGAAGTGCATGCAGATCCGAAGTCTAGCGATAACTATTGTTATCTTTAGTTCACCGCCACATCGATCACTGCTGACCGTCATTAATTCCTATACGGATAATTATTATTCACCCAAAACCTCGATATTCCGGCACGCTGTATTAAATTTCAGCGAGAAGAATCCAGGCAAATTTCGAATCACCCTAAATTCATAACTCTGCCCCATTCAATTTCCTAATGGCCCCTTCAGTCAGATATATTAAGGCAGAAATTCGATAGAATTCGCACGGCAGTCGACGCGTTAACGTTTCCACTTTGCAAGGACGTGATTTTAATGTAACATTTTCCCTCTCATGCGAACCGAGAGATCAACGGAATGCCGGCATTCAAGGCGTTAATAACGTTCAGGAGACGTCAAACGAACGGGGAGTCGTCGAAGACGTTGCAAATAGAATCACGTTTAATAGAATCACCCCATAATCTCTCGTAATACGCTTGACTGTTGAACCGAGCTGTCGTACTTTCAGCCGGATCGCCCGGTTTTTAAGATCTCTTGGTCGTTAAACATAAATCACAGAGAAAGGGAACATTTTACGACTCCGCCGAATGATTTCCCTTTAGAATTTCTCACTCGGAGCGTTACAGATTCTTTTATTACCATCTACGCCTCCAATTTTTCTTTCCGTCTCTGCGAATATTTCCCTGCATTCCTTCCCGAGATCTCCTGCTCTCGTGATATTTAAGTAGCCATTCGTAGCACTCCAGAGATTTTTTAAAGCGTAGAATTTGCAATTGTTACTCAATGGAAGTTGAGTTTCCACGAAAAACTTGAAAACAGCCGCTCGATTTTCAGAAACGCGCAACTTATCTCTGCATAGTGCGACGAGCATGTTATCAACAAAGTATCTTAAGCTATGCAGATGTCTAACAAAGTGATAATAAGTTGTGATTGCTAGCTTAAGATATTTTAATGTACAATCCATCCATTTCTCAATGTGAAATTTCAGAAAAATCGTAAATATTACGGTTCAAAAGTCACACGAAATTTCGTTGAATTTAATAGCACCGGTCACCGGTGACCTCTGTGGCGTTCGATGTGTTAATGAGGTAGAAAACATGCATATTAGGTTGATAAAAAGATAGGAAGTTTATTTAACTCACTGCGCTGCGAAGACTTCAAGTTTTTACCTCAAATATATCAGAGCTACCCTAACTTTTACGACTATCAGTGCGCGTCGGGGGTTAAGGGTTAATTTACATTGCACGACGGCAACCAACGCGGTAGGTTTCGTGTCGAAGGGTGGTTGGGATTTCGGGTGTATGCTTACGCCATCCTACACGGTTCCATTGAATTTCGAGACCCCTGTGATCTCAAAAAGCCCGAGAATCCTCCTCGTGGTCTTTATTCTTCTACGCTCGGGGTTGCAGAGCCGGCTGGCACGAGTGTCAGCTAAATTGCACCTCATTAATTTCGTTCTCTCATTACTAAGTATAAGCGACAGCCGGTGGCAAATATATCAAATAAACGAGCGAAGAAGACGACCTACGAGAGATGTCATAGCAAAAACATCCGCCTTTTGGAGTCTTACTTGTTAGTCGCGAGGGTCAGAGTAGGTCAAACCACCCACCAGGTTATTTTGAAGTCTTTAACGCATTGAACGCCACCGATATTTCGCTAGTTTCATCATTTTTACGGAAGTGAATTGTTTCCTGTAAAATTCACGTCTTTGCAAAGCAGAAGCCTTAAAGGCACAAAGATATATAATTAGCAGAACTTTCAAGTGCCAAACCCGAATGTATCGGTGAGGCAATACTAATTAGAGGGTCAGCAGTTTTCATTTTCGATTTTTTTTGAAACCGTTGCTAACGTATTTGTGAGATTTTTCTAATTAAAATGATACCAAACACGATATAGTTTGAATTATAATTACTTAATATTTAATAAATTTACTTACTGTTTACATAATTCAAACTATATCGTGTTTGGCGCCATTTTAATCAGAAGAATCTCAAAAACGCATTCGAAAAAGTTACATTTAGAAAAATTAATAAATAAAGAAGTTTGCGCTAGGCTCGAGCCCTAATGTAAACACAGATTCGACACCGGTACCCGATAAGAGCGCTGCTTTGCCCCCGAAATCCGTGCATTTATCGAGGGTTTTCTGTACATCGAAATTCATTTTCTGCAAACATTAAAGTCCTCTATGCGGTATAAAGTGAGGGACCAGAAACAAGGCACTAGGGACGGAAGGGGAAATATCTCTCGCACCGCCTATCCTCGCCATGTCGGTCCTGGAAGCCTGAGATCGACGAATGACAAGCGGAAATAAAACACTCCTCTCGTCGTTTATAAGACGACACAACGAATGTGCGGATCACACTTGCCAATAGCGCGTTAAAATCGAAAATGCATGAGGGAGGAGCATGTCCCTATTCGTTGGCGAATCAGAGCAAAGTACCCCTCAAGCGCCTTGTTTCTGGTCCCTCAGTATACCTGTTGACCGGCGTCGGTAGAGATAGGTATACAAGAAATGTCGGTAATTCTGCTGTTAACACATTCGCAACTGCTGACGTGAATTCACGTCTTTTGAGGTTTCATTCCTGATTGCCGCTGACGTGAATTCACGTCCTACAATTTTTGTTTCTGAATGCGGCAACATTAGGCGCTTTCGGCAATAACCGCTATCTCAGTGAGACAAGTGAGAATGTCTCAGGAAACAAATTTGCCGGTCGCGAATGTGTTAATGAACTTACCGGAAACGTATCGAGGATTCCAACACCGTCGACCCTTGCCCTAAGGGTCGTTTCCGAGGTCCCCGGCATCCTCTAACTCGTCGAACTCGTTCTGTTTCAGTCCCTGGAGAGCACGAGGCGTATGCTGGCGCTATGCGAGGAGGTGAGTTGGTCTCATCCCTTTAAAATACTATTCTCTTCTATTGTACGCATTTACCTTCATCCTCGAATCATCCTCTCGTTTTAAAACTGATCCCCGATTCCCGTTTACTACTCAGCGATCTTCCCGGGGTTCTTATTCTCCCGGATTCGTCTCGTTTAGCATTAGAGATTAATTTCGTCGCTTCCCCGCCGTCGTAGGCGAGGTACAAAATGGGCCCCATGGACTTTGCCCTCGAATAGCCCCGTGGTTTAAGTGAGAAAGGCAAAAAAGAAAGGAATAAACGCGATTTAACGCGCCTTAGGGGGAAAAGAAACGAGGGTAAAGAATTTAGAATAATATAAAGGAGCAAAGGAATAAAAGTGTAGCCATGGAAACGCGCTGGAGAGAGGTGGGCAAAATACTATTTCGTTTGGTGTGTATATTCTAAGTCGAAGGAAAAAGTAAAGAAACAGGGAAGGCTCTGCGATTCTCCGTGACGTCGGAAATTTTACGAACCGCCGGTTGTTTTTTCTTTTCTCGCGAAAGGAAGATCGAGCGAGAAGGGCCAGGTTGTCGTGGAAGATAAATGTCTTGAAATAGTATTTGACCCAACTCTGGCGCCATCGGTATTGTAATACCTCGTTTTGGTATTATTCTCGAACGTGGCGCATCCTTCCACGGAAAGATATAACGGGCCGTAACCCCGGGATGTATGTGTTCCGGATTTGCGACGCGGGTTCTCGAGAGCGAAGAGAGTTTTCTTCTCTCAAAGAAAACAGGAGAGACTATCGCACGGGTGCCAAGAAATTCATATATATATATATATATGTGTGTGTGTATATATATATATATATATATATATATATTTTATTATTATTATTCTACGTGTGCATTGTCCTCGATGAGGAACGATCGTCGCGCAAATGCCTCGGAAGAATTGTAAGACGACGCATCGACGCGGGTCCGAAATGGTAATCCAGATCGGCACGAATGCACGTCGTTCAACACTGAAACTACGGGCTTTGCATTTTTTATATTTAAATATAAAATACGCACTGGAAGAAATGGAATCAAGTGGTAACAAGGATGATTGACACGGTTATTCGTCCATTGCAAGATTGGGTCAGAGTATATTCTTCTACAAATGCAGAATTTTTTTTGAAAAATTAGAAACCAGTTATTTCGTCTGCCTTGGTAGTTCTAGTGTCGAAACGTCTCTGTAAATCTTTCGGTTTGACATTCAGAGTATTTCACTATGAGATTCTTCGAATAATTTGCCCGAGTTCTTTCCATTGAGGTGCAAATTTGTGATTATTTGTCGCCGCAGTGGAAGATTCGGAGATTCAAAGATGAGGTTCCTCCGCGATGAGACGTTTGAAAGTATGAAATTACAGAGACGAACGGAGGAAATGTGCAACGCGTGTGTTCGTGCAAAACTTCGTGTATTCTACCTACGTTCTTCAGCTCCGCATTTTCTTCCCATGCATATGATATCCGTTGTTTGTGCTCGTATCTTCAGTATCTATTCTCGATATGTACATGTACGTTTCTATGGAATGTGTGCGATTATTCTTACTGTACATCCGATGTTCACTCTCTTCCTGTCTCCTACTAACTTGTTACTAATTTGTCGAAGGAGCGAGCGCAATTACTATTGTCAATCGTTTTCACCTGTAATCCGTTCGAAGGTCAAATTAGAGCTGTCCATGCGATAAGAGCAAACCATAAACGATAACAGCAAGAGAACGGCAACGTTAACCTTCATCCGTCCTTGGGATGTTATTTGCACCGCATCGCGATTTAATCCGTATCCAGATGAATTATTATCCAGATAAATTATTATCTAGATAAATTATTTTCCAGATAAATTATTATCCAGATAAATTATTTTCCAGATAAATTATTATCCAGATAAATTATTATCCAGATAAATATTATCCAGATAATATCTGTATTCTCAATAAAGGTATTACACTGCAAATGTTTATGCAATTTTCAGGTTTGACGAACGCAAATACTTAGGACAAATCCAAGCGGAGATTTCTTTCACTCGCTAAATGTTAAAACGACCGCCGCGTCTTTGATATTCCCGATATCTTTTTATACTGCAAGCATTTCGTGTAATTTAGCAGCGTTAAATTCATCGTAAATGCATAAACATCTGCAGTCTAAGCATACCGATTTTTGCAGGAAAAGTGGAAAAATATCAGGAAAGATCTTAGGAAGATTAGCTTGATTTTTCGTAAGGATCGGATGAAGGTTAAAATCAACATAGTCGTTCGTTTCATTCCGTGATTTATTCGAAAGTCACAAGTTACAACGGTTTCGCGCGATAAGAGTAAACCAGAAGCGTAATTGATAAGAGCAGGAGAACGGTAACGTTACAATGGAATCAGCCGATGATTGCGCCGCTCCGTGTCAATTTTCTTTTGCTATTTACCTGTGGCTGCACTAATTAGCACGTCTCGCGTATCGAGCACCGGAAACCACGACGGCTATCGAGCGTGCCTGTGCAACTAACACGTTTGGATGCCGTTTAAAGAGCTACTCGTACGTATGTATGTATGAACCGCCGTTAACGGCGGTGCATCGTCCTTGACGAAGATAACGATGACAATAACGAAGACCGAACGCACGAGCTTGAATGAGGGGCAGATAACGTGTGCGATAACACTCTGGTTTAGCGCTGGGTATCGGTGAACTTGAGAGTTGGACTGGAATCGTGGTGGTTTTGGGTTTTCCGAAGCTTAATGCTCGTCGACGGCCTCTCTAATAGGAAATACGATAGTGTAACTCTAGCGCTACTGGATACACTTCTTT
>OZ022524.1:19617078-19987127 GCA_963989415.1 Cerceris ruficornis
GTTTACGCAGTCGTTTGCACAAAAGACAATTTGGTAAATTGGGAGGCGAAAACAGTGGAAGCCATTGTTCCCTATTTATCAATTGTTCCTTTGCATCGATATGTTTGCCCATTCAAATATCGGAATGATCGGAATAAAGCATCATCGGTGGCGAAGAGAAGTCACGCGTACGTAACAGCGGCCGACAACAGTTGTCGAGGAGAAGTCACGCGTACGTGACAGCGGCCGGCAAAGTGTTAATTCTCTCTAAGTATTTTTCTAAATTTCTGACGATGCCCCGAAATCTCTCGAAGTTAAGTTTACTAATTCCATATTCTTTAATAAGATTATTTATAATAATAGACTCAGGAATACTTAATTTGCCGATGATTTAACCGAGAGATAATTTAAATTTTATTTTTCCACCACTTTCTTCGTTCCTCTTCCTCTGTTTCTCTGTGTAACCGTAAAATAGGAACGCGCAACGTCGTATACCCGATGATGCCACTTCAAAGAAAGTATCGACTCGACGATCGGTGATTAGAAAGAAAGCAGGGACTCCGTAACAAAAGATCCCAATATCCGTTTCGTTTCTTCCTCCGTCGAACAGCCGGACTTAAAGCGTACTCTTGCCGGAGGTAAATAGACGTTAAAAGAGAAGCTCGAGAGAGAGACGTTTGTCAGAGGAACGTTCGGATAAAAATCGACCGGCGACGTTTTCATACGGCACAAGCCACACTTGCCGATTTCTCGTCGTCGGATGTGATCCTTTAAAAAGTATTCGGAGAACATTTCCTCGGAGCCGATCGTCGAAGCGAAGAAAGAGCCCATCACGTCGGAACGAAGGCAGCCTTATAGGGTGAAAAAAAAAACACACGAAAGATGTTAATATTTAATTCATTCGAAAGTATTAATTCGTCGTCGCAGAGACGGGGCCCGATGATGCGGGAAAAGGTAAAGGTGCAGGATAAAAAGAAAAGTAACGACGAAACGCCACGAAAGAATGATCGTTTTGTTTCTTTTTTCTTCTCCGATGGCGAAACGCGATTTCAATGGAAAGAAGAGAGTTATATATAATCTGTATTGCTGCTACCAGTATTTCGTGTATTGCTGGCTGTACCGGGCATTTCGATATTGTCCGTTGCTGATTGTGTATGTGTAACGTGTTCTGTTTCTTTTGTTTTCCTTCGCGTGTGCGATGTGTGGCCGCGTGTGTGTCCGCTTGCCTACAACGACGAGTACACAATATCGCCTGCTCTGATCGCCTGCCTGCTCGCAAAGTTCGCTGAATAAAGACAAGAGGCACCGGAAATTTTACGTATCGATGTGTTTGCAGTCGATATCGTCATTACGAAACGTAGTCCTTGGGGAATTAATACGGCCACGGGGGAATCGCGGTTTTAAACTCGAGGACCTTTCTGCCATTGTGCGGCTGCGGCTACTGCTCGAGTCATTTCAGGACACTTTGGTCGAATAGATGCGTAAATTTTGAGAATCTTGCAGTAGTAGGAACAAATGTTTCTTGAAAGATAAAGATTACTTTAACCTCTTCAGGGACGACTTTTTTTTATAGAAGCTATTTTAATATTCTTAACTGCACACCGGAAATAACAGTCAGTGCAGTCAAACCATAAGATTTTTATTTTTCTTGTTGAGAGATTCCGTAGTGAATAATTTATTATCAAATTTGTATTCTTTTTATTAATGGTAGTAATTATAATTATAAAAATCTAAGTGTCCACATGTGGCCAAGGGCGTCAAGAGGTTAACTGATTAGAAAGATTACTTTAAATGTTCCGCTCACCTTCGTCGAGCCAAAGTTCCAAGCAGTTTTCCGCCAATACAAAATTCATGATTCCACGGTCTTCTACCCGCTCAGCAACAATTGACCGTAAACGGCGAGTTTCCGTGGACTTTTTCACCGTCTTTCGAGTCGGATCGATGCGCCGGTTTACGGCGCGGCGACGAAAGTGATTTATTTTTGCGAACTTTGCTGCCTGCCTGCCTTGGCTGCCTGGCTGCCTGTGTGTGTTGCCTGTCCTTCGCAAATACTATCCAATCTTCATTCTCGGTGCATCGTGTTTGTCACTCTTACGACTCGAGATCATCGATAAATCGGCGATTCTGATCCTGCGTGCACAAACATTCAGTCACGACTCACAGTAACACAATTCGCATATGAGAATATCTCTGAAGAGAGGAGGAAGCTGGTCGATGCTTTCGAAATACGCTTTTACATACGATCATCGAGCAATTTACGACGAGTGATCGCTTTTAGGGGCAAGCTGCATCACTCTTCGCTCGGTAGATCATCGTTTTTATCATTGTCACGTCCCCCAGATTTCTTTCTTCGTTATTCGTCCCTTTCCGGCGGAAATGGAATTGCTTGGGAATGAATTTTTTCGAGACCACATTCTAATCATCTCCGTGGTTCAAATGAACTTTTCCGAGCAATTCTTGGTTTAATCATTTGCGGTGCAAGCTGTTTTGTTCGACGGGAAATATTCAAATTTGTAGGATAATATTTTTTACAGTTTTATCGGTTCGTTTCATGCTTGGTATTAATTTCGAACGAGAGTTAATTTAGAGCGATACGAGACCGCAAAGATTTAAACCTCGCGCTTCGTCGACGACCGTTCGAATTTCGCGCTGTTCGTTTTTCCTTTCAAATTCACCGCGCAAAGTGGCAGCGAGCGCGCGTTTATTTACCCTCCGCCGAGTACCACCCGCTTGATTAACTTCCTATCGGTTATTTATGAACGTGTTTTCCTCCAGCAAATGCTCGAAGAAACTCCCAACACTGCAAAGAATCGCGAATAATATTCTGCTCGGTATAAAAGTATCCGGTAAATGCACGCTGCTCGTTTCGACGACCCACTTCGTAGATTTGATTACTTTTTATCCTGAAAATCTCATGCACATCTCGGACGAATGCGCGCGCCTCTACTTTCAACCGAACGAGGAAAGGATAAATAATTTTTGAAAAATCGTAAGAAAAGATGTCTCATTGTCCGGACAGTCTTGAGATAAGATGCAAGGGCCACTCGAAACGGACATTATCGCCTTTCCTTCCTTCGGTTGCCCGGTCGAAGGCGCAACGCAACTCCTCTTCTTTCTCTTCGCTCACTCATTCGGTCATTCGCTCTTTTCACGCTCCCCCTTCTCTTCCCCTCCACTTATGTGTGCGTGTGTTCTACTTTGCATTTATTTAGGTATTCTCGACCGTTTTGAGTCCCGAGACGTCGACCTTTTTTCTTCTTTCCATGGCAGACGTACTGCGAACGCTGAAGAGCAGCGATAAAACCGTAGAAAAAACAAACATGTCCGCCCTTGTCGAGAAGTAACCTCGATCGCAGCGTCGATACGAGATGCCTCGAGACTCAAGGCGACCAGAGACTTTTTTCATTTGTCTTGCGCACTCGATTTTACCTTTACTTTCTTTCTCGGACTTAAAACTGTGTGACTGTTTCTATACTCTGCGATACTTTTACGTAACATTATAATATATCTATATATATTGTGGGACTTTCCTTTCGTTCTTGGATATACTCCGAATCCTAGAATTTTCGAGTAGCATTCTTTCTATCTGTCTGTCTCTCTTTCTCTGTCCTCTTAATCTCCCTTGCTTTCTTAGCGTTTCTATCTCGTTCGCGATCTGCTCTCCGTCTCTCGAGCGTTCGCGATGGACGTTGGAGAGAGGGAGAGACGGAGAGAAAGGGATGAGAACGAGACGCTGAGAGACGTTACGGAGATTTCTTCCGTCCCTTCGACGAAAGAGCGAGCTTTAACTCGTGAAACGTGCTCGTGAACAACATCATCAACAGTAACAACAACAATAACAGTAACAACAACAAGTAGAATAACAAAAGTACAGAGAAAAAGAATACAATTATCGAGGTATCTATGCGGGCCTTGCTGCCTTAGCGAAATCTCTCTCTCTCTCTCTCTCTCGATTGTAGCCGGAAGGAAGATCCGGAAAGTGAAAAAAAAATATATATATATTTTCGAAACCTACTACAACGGCGACGACAGTCACAGTGCAACAGGAACAACAACAACTACTACTACTATTATTCCTACTATTAATACTACTACTACTACTACTACTATTACTAACTACTACTACTACAACATCAACAACATCGCCATTGATCGATTACAACATCAGGAACAACAACAGCAACAACAAATGCGACAGGCCGAGTCTTAGAGACAACAGATAATAATATCGTGATACTCATTCGAGAATCTATCCGACAGATACGCGTCGTTCTTTTGACCAACCGACTCTCGGTGTTCGTCCACTGCCCACCTGTCTCCGAAAGTATACCACAGGCAGACAAATATCACAGATATTACGAATAATACAGATATTACAGATATTACGAATATTACAGATACTACGAGTATTACAAGTATTACGAATTACCATATCCGTCTGCCTGAGCGCGTCAGATACGCCACATCCGGACTACGTCGCGCATACAGAGCGATCGAGATAAAGACGAAAGTTTCTTTTACTTTCTTTCATCTCTGTCTATATCTCTGGCTCTCACTGAACTTTTTTTTTCTCTCTCTCTCACGTCTTTCTTTTTCCTTCCGTCACACGAACAAATCCATTCCGGCCACGATGTGTTTTCCAGCTCTCATGTAAAAATACCTCGTACTACTCACTCGCCCACTTCACTCTCCATCGTATAATAACTTCCGTATACCTTCCGCCTCCATCTAACGTAATACTATATACTTAATATACTACTAATATTACTACTATATACTTACTACTAAAAAAAAAAACAACTCTAACACTGGTGGTGGTTGTCTGTGTTGTGCTGCCTCTGTCTGTCGTAGAGCAAGGAGGCTGGCATCCGTACTCTGGTCGCACTCGATGACCAGGGAGGTGAGTGAATCGCTTTTTAGCCATAAGTAAAGCAACGAGAAGAAGGATACACATAAACACCATACAGACGTAACGTGCGACGCGTCAGGATCGGCACGATCCCCCTGTGCTTCTCCAACCTCTCCTTTTTTTCTACTCATTCCACTTTTACGTCGATCTTCCTCGGTCGTCTCGAAGCGAACGGCCAGCCTTTAACCCTTTGCGGTCGGTGCCGCCACTGTGGCGGCATTTCAAAACTGTCGTAGAAGTCGGTGTCGCCGCTGTGGCGGCATGATCACGTCTCGAAGGAGCAATCCAGAAAAACTGAGATTAACAGAATGCTAGCCATTTCGAACGTCTCACGCGTTATTTTACCATCGAGAAATATACGATAAGTAAATAGAAATCAATTTATAAATAAATAAAAATATAAGTTGGTAGGAACATTCCGGCAGGGAACACCATCTGAAGCGCAGCCGTCCACATCTTTTGTAGACAATAGATTAGACAATAAGCTGCATATACTGCGTTCAGGGACTAAAAAAGATTGTGCAGTATGTTCCGACAGGAAAACCCCCGGCAAAAGGCGAGAAACACGCACATATTGCAACACATGTATTCGGAAGCCCGGGCTTCATATCGGCGATTGTTTCGAAAAATATCACACGTTGTTAAACTATAAAAGTTAAATCTTTCCGTTGTTATGTAGTTTAAGCCCTATTAAACATTACAAATCAGCATCAACATAGTGTGTGCTTTTAAATGTAGATATATTCACCTTAAATCGCGTAGGGAACAATGGCTCCGAAACGCTAAATTCGCCCCGACTTGCTGGTAGTCCCAGCCGAAAAATCTGCCGACCGCAAAGGGTTAATGGAAGAGTACGGGGATTACTTTCGATGCAAACTTCGTGTCCCGTTGTTCCCCCTGTGGCTTAATTCGCTCACGTAAATCCTTCCCTCTGACCATTGTGCTTTCGGTCAGTCTTTTCAGCCATTCTACTTTTTCCCTTCGTTGCACGAGAGACTTTTCCCCGTATTTTTCCTTGCCGGTGAAAATCAATATGATAATCCGCTGGGTCCGCTTATCTCGAGAACACTCGCGACCTCCTGACCTTTTTTTTATTCACAGAGAATCGTTCCGCCCTCGTGTATCCATTTTCAGAGTTTTTTTTTCCTTTTTAAAGGACATTAATTCCTCGAGAGAGATCGCTCGCGATAGAAATAAACACAATTGACAACGGTGCTTCGAACTCCGTTGATGCGAGTCGGAGCTTCCAGTGGCTCCTTTCTGCCGAAGCCGAGCGAGGAAAAGAAATCGTCCGGTGCTCCTCGTTCGATCCGGTTAACTTATTATTTCTTTCGCATTATTCTCCGTAGGTTTTACCTCTTCGTTTTTTCCCCCCACTGTTTATTTATCACGGGTCGATAGGAAGGCATTCTTTTGATGATATTCTGTGTGCCGTGAAGCGCGAAGTTACGCCCTTAATCGGGTTTCGATCGATGACGCCACCGGTCGCGTTGAGCCAGGCAAAAGACCAGGAGTTTGCCGATGAATCCCTTCACGACTTTTCAATCGTCCATTTGAGTTTGACCAGAGTCGATTTCAATGCTTGACGATTCACGCAACTAAATTGCACACAATCCAATATATTCTTAACTCGGTTGCGATGGGAATGTAATGGTTGGTGGCAGCTATGTCGTGAGATACTTGGGAAGTACCTGGTCGACGGTACCATTGTGCATACGTGGTGCATAACCGCAAAAAAAGAAGCTGACAGCCAACTACCACTGTACAGTCGTACTATACAGATACTACTACTAAATACTATTACTACTGTTACTACTTACTACTACTATTATTCCTACTATTACAGTGAAACCTCGATAAATGCACAGATTTCGGGGGCAAAGGAGTGCCGGTGTCGAATCTGTGTTTACATTAGGGCTCGAGTCGAGCGCGAACTTTGAAAAAGATAGAGAGAGCAGGCAAACAAAGTGAGCTGCTCGAAAGTATCTGCGAGGCGTTGCTGATGCAACGATAAACTTGTTTATTTATTAATTTTTCTAAAAGCAACTTTTCCCATTGTATTTTTGAGATTCTTCTGATTAAAATGATACCAAACACGATATAGCTTGAATTATGTAAACAGTAAGCAAATTTATTAAATACTAAGTAAATATAATTCAAAGTATATTGTGTTTGGTATCATTTTAATCAGAAAAACCTCACAAATACGTTAGCAAAGGTTAAAAAAAAATTGAATTAGCATTGCCTCATCGCTACTTTCGGGTGGTATCGTGTTACGCTGCTCCCTCGTCGAGCGTCGCCGTTCGCCAAGGGGATCCCCCTATGTGGTGGGGATAGTCACGATGCATTTACCGAGGTTTTGCTGTACTACTATTACTGCGGTTACTACAGACACTACCGCCATCACTAACACTAACGATATACTGCCTAACATCGTTAACTTATCCGCTACTTACTTTACTACCCGTTGTGTAACTGCTAAACGTCAAAGCGTACACTACAGAATACTGCTACCGGTATATCACTGTCATTGCTGGTGCTGCTAAATCGCTGCTGCTATTTGCCAGTATATATATATATATATATCTATAAACATCTCGATACGAGACAAGCGAAAATGCTACCATTTCTGTACAAAGTAATCGTATGTGCGAGTTTAATTATGAACCGTAACGCCCTGTTTCTGTTTCTTCGTCTCTTTGTGTATCCCTCCAACGGAACCAACCCCCGCCACAACCCCCGCAACCCTCTCGTGAGCCCGTCTTTTCTCTTTTTCAACCGTGTTACCTCTCTGTTCTCTCAAAAACCTCCAACACACACTGCCCGATGAACCTTATCTCCGTGCTTCTTTTCATTTTCTTTTTTTTCTTTTAGATACTATCCCTCACACGGCAATGAACTACTCGGGAGCGTAGTAGACGTGTTAATCGTGTGTATATGTATGCATCTTAAAATTTAGGCGCATACGTAATGTTACATTCAGCAGACTCTACTACCCCTTTTTGTTTTTATATTACCTCATCATCAGTTACACACGTCTCTCTTCCTTGGATTGTGTAATTACCTTTCTTTGTTTTTATAATCCGTAGTCACGAACACGAGAGCTTATAGCTGTGTGCTTTCAGTCGACGTATAATACGTACATATTTACATATATCTTATCTATCTATTACTGTGTATATAAACATGTATATGAGTACAGACGTTTATTTACATACGTGTTGGGGCTGCCGGAAAGTTCCGGGTGCTTTTGGATCAAAAGTAAATAGTGCATTTTCGATACGTTTATCGTTGACTACGGAAATTTTGGAATCGTAGATGAAAATGTCATACTGATTGGTGTAAGAAAACGGTGTGCAGATATTTGTTACGCATGGTGCAAAAATATATATGCATTTATGCTACGGGCAGTATACTCCTAGTATCGAAGTAGTATGTCTACTAATAGAGCACTTATACTAATATATATACAATACCAAGTATCAATATTGGAAAACTACAAATTAATAAATTTTAGTTCTAATTTATTTAAGTACAAGAGAAATACTGGAAATGAATTTTAATTTATTATTATTTTCTAGCTACACAGTACTTGCATCTGGTATCGTGTATAGTGTCGGTATAAATGTACTATATTTTTAGTATATATGCTACTTCGATACACAAATTTTATATAAATGTATCGAAAATGCACAATTTTCGGTTAGCTCAGAAACGAGCAGAACTTCCCGGCAGCCCCGATAGTTTATATATATGCGTATGTATGTCGGTATGTATGTATATATATAAACCTGTAATTCTTCCGTTGGTTTTGTTTCTTTTTTATTTAGTGTAAACTCATTGTCAGAAAAGTACTTATCAGTCGTAAACGTCTTAGCGGTAGATGTTTCTCTCTCTCTGTCTCTCTCCTTCTCTCTGTCGTATAATCTTTTTTTTTCTGTCCCTGTTGTACGTTTCTTTTTCTATCTTTGTCTATATAGATATACATATATATATGTATAGATTATATATATATGTATATTATATATCTGCCTAACTGTTTCTACAACCTCGAATTCTAAAACCTCTGCATCTAACGTACTTTTTGTCGACCGTCGTCTTACCACGTAGGTAACTTGTTTATATCCTTGCGCTTCTTTACGACAAAGTTTTGTATCGACCGTCGTTTATGCGATAGTATCGATTTTTTTTTCTTGCTTTCGTCCAAAGTCAGCGCGCGTACGATCGACAGAGAATCGTATAGAATCGGCGAGGAGACCTACCGATTAATCGTAGTTACTTTTACCGAGCAATCGTTGCTTAAGAGGAAGCTAGTACTTTTCTTCCCCCCTCTCAATATAATGATCCAGAAGATGTAATCTAGTATTATTACTATTTATCGTCATCGATCATCGCCATCATCATCGTTCTCTGTGAAGCTGCAATATTATTGGTATCGTTGCTAATTACTTTTAGTAATGCGAGCATGGTGCAAGCAGACGTTACGTCGATGTCGCCGTGTGGAAGTTCAAAGATTGTATAATTTTAGCTACCGTGTCTCTCTCTCTCTCTTTTTTTTTAACAGCATAGCTGACTCGCTCCGATCGTTTCGTCCAAGTTTGCGAATCATCCGATTTTACATGGTCTATTGTCTCTCTTACTTTCATCGTTCATCCCTTATCTTTTATCGCTCTTATCATCGATATAGTTTCTTTTACTTTCTTTCAGTTATTTTATCGTCACTCTCAAGATGTTTGTCCGTAAGCGAATTTCAATGAGATCGAGGGTTATGGCAATTGCAAAGTGTTAAAGCTGGAACTTGAAAGTTACAGAGTTTACGGACGTTCATCTCGATTATAATTTATTTTCTTTCTTAGATGAATACGAGATTATTATTTTATTACGACCCTGCACGTTTTGTCACGAGAACTTCCATCGACGACTGATTGAACCTTCGATCGAAGGGACGAAACATCGAGGAAGTAAACGAGGGATGCGCGTCGATTTTAACCTTCGTCCGATCCTCAAAAAAAAAATAATACTAAAGTCCCTGGGGTATTTTTCGTGTCTATTTTTTATTAACCCTTTGCCCTACGATTTTTTAACCGTGTGCGCGATAACTCAGAATTAATTCCAGAAATCAAAATTTCTCTCTGCTGGCATTCCATTTAATTGATCGCGAGATTAACAGGATCGTCTCGTGGCCGGCTGATATTTTCAATTTAATATCTTTTACATAAATTCAAAAATACCACGTCAGAAATGCCTCATGTTATTGTAGGCTGAGGTTAAAAAAAAATTTTTAATTTTTCCTTCCAACTTCATTAATCTTTCACTAGGTTTACCGGGCGGGTCTTTTTGATCCATTCCGAACTTCGCGAGGGAAATACGATTCTACAGAAATCGTTTTCATTTTTTTCTGCCACTTGTACCGACTTTCATCCACTCAAAGACGCGAGTATACATCGAAACTCATTTTTCTTCAAACCTTTTAATTTTGGAGTTCTCTACGCCTTCTACTTATTGACCCATATCGGTAGAGATAGGTATTTAACCCTATTTTTGGAGACATTTTTGAATATTGACAGATAATAATTTATTTGGCAATCCAAAATCACCTTTTTATCAGAAAGTTAGATTGTTAATGTATACAAATTGTAAATTTCTATTTGTGTAATCATACTTCAACGGTCGTACTTCAATTTTTCAACTCTAACCGTCTAAACACGCGGCGATAAACTATAACTAAATTATTTCTCAGACCGCATATACGCGTCGCTAGTCCTCAAAGGGTTAAGAAATGTCGGTAAACCTAGCATGAAGAATAATACATGTTCACTGTACTTTCTTGGATCAAATTAAATGACGTTTAGGTGAAAAAACACCCCAGGGACCGATGAAGGTTAAGTCTACCAACGATTCTCCTTTCCACGATCTCGGAGCTTCGCTCTCCGGCGTATCGGCACTCGTTATTTTCAAGCTCCGAGCGAACAATGACAAACGCGCGAAGAAAAAAAAACGGACCGTGAAAGAAAAGACCGTAAATCCCTCTCGACGTTTTTACGTTGAACGTGGCAAGGCGTGCAAGCGTTGTGCTTGTTTGTCTGACTTAATTTCGCAGTTGTTCACGCGCATCACTGAACGATCTTTCATTTCCGTTAACGTCTGGGCCCTTCGACCCTGTCGTAGAGCGAGGAGGTCGCAGCGAACACTCTGACGATGTTAGACCATCAAGGCGGTAAGCAGTTCCCTCAGCAATAAGAACAAAAACTCTTCTCTTGCGAAGAACAAGAATGAGAAAAAAAACAAAGATCGAAAAGAAAGGCGAGAGCAAAGTGACGAAAAAAAGAAAAGGAAGGGAAACGGGACCGAGACCCGGGGGGGAGGGGAGAAAGAAGTCGACTTGTAATCCGATTGGGCACTCGAGGATCGCCCGTTCCTCGCTTTCTTTCTCATCCCTTCGCTTAGAACTTCTCTCTTTCTTTCTCTCTTTCTCTCTAACTCTCTCTCACTCTCTCTCCCGATGAAGAAGAATACGGAGGCGTTAATCTACATCAGGGAAGCCGTTTATTTGATCGCCAGAAACGTCCTTGGAAGAGGTCCGCCTGCTTCCTCTTCCCGTTGATTGATTTGCCTTTCGGACAATGTTCTTCGACAAATAATCTTTGTCGACGTGCCACGCACGTCGTTTTGTTTTCCGCGATCGAAGCGCGTGGCATGTCTTTACAGCGTGAGCGGTTAGATACGAATGTCGCCCCAATGCGCCACCACGCTCGTGCCAATAGGTCCGAACCTGGCGAGGGAAAGGCAAACCAATCAGCGAGCTCTCGAGCGCACGAGAAAGGAAAGCAGGCGGAGCTCTTCCAAGGACGGCTCTGGCGATCAAATAAACGGTTTCCCTGATCTACGTTATTCACGGTTGACGAGGATTAACAGGATACACCTTCGACGCGTATTCGCGATAATTCGAGACTCTCGATCCCTTGCCGTACCGATTTCTCTTGCCTCCGCAATAATTCCGAATTAACCCTTTGCACTCGGAGCCATCTCTGACGTTATCTATCAGCAACTCGGCGCTGCTTTGCGATTTTCTGCCTTCCGCCGTTTCAATAGAAAACTTTGGGGAAAGATGCATTTTTTTAAATGTTGCGATGCAGCAAGGTCATCCTCCATAATCACTGATAAACTCGAATGTCCCCTCAGAGGGGGCAATCGAGTGATTTGCTAGACTCACGATGTCTCAGGCGGGACATTCGACTGCAAAGGGTTAAATTGGTGAAATAAAAATTGTCGAGTGATTCTTGATATATGTATCGTGTAATTAACGTAATATTACATATCGTAGAAATAATTTTACCGCGTCGCGTTTCACTGATAACTTCGATTTACTAGGCTTTGCAAATTTCCTGTCCTATTTGTCGCATCACGAGGGTCATAGGTTATTGTACGGCAAAGGGTGAACCGGATGGGAAAGTCTGAGACGGTATCAATCGTTATCGCGAACGGAAGACTTCGAAATGGTAATTTCTGTCGTTCCAAATGATCGGTAGATGGGACGACGATTGTAAGACGATACGAGAAGATCTCAGCGTAATTTCGCTCGTTAGGCTTAATTGTGCGCGTGCCGGGTTATCTCTCATTCTGATCTCTTTTTCTCTCCTTCAGCTGTTTTAACAAACCTTCTAATACTCTGTATCTTACAGCGCCACGGTACTTCACGAGTACCGGCTGCACTATGGAAAAAAAAAATAAACGAAGCGTGTCTTTTCTTCCCTTTTAATCTGCTTCTTGCCTTTTTAATCTGCTCCTGTTTATATGACATTTAACATATCATCGCCTCTGCGCCACCTCGCCTTCAATTCGATTTCGTTCGTCGATTATGAAACTTTACCGTCGCCCATCATAATTCATACATCCCGCCATGATCTTTTAGCGTTTCGATTGCCAGCTTTCTACGAGAATCCCGAGAGCAGCTCCCGAAATGAGATTAGAGTACTTAATCTTGCCGCTGGTAGCAATTGCGTATGTAATCGCTCAACGAATCTCACCCATCGTACAATATTCGCTGTACCAACGTATCATTTTCAATGTAATCTATCTCCATGATCTCTTCGATCCCCAAACGTTGGATTTACCAACACAATTCCCGTGAAAACGAAGCAGGGAACGATCGACCAAATGGATCATCGTGTTATGAGCAAACCCAGCTCCCATGGATTAACCGTATTCCCATAAATCATTGCTAGTTATCGCGACGAGTGAATTTATCCTTCGTCGAGTTAAAACGAATCGAAGGAGCGTCGTCCAGATGATTTCTGTCTCACGTTGAACGCTCAACGAACTCCGAGCGGCCTCGAAACGTTCGCCGTTAACGGACACGTGTCCCGTCGGTGGTTCCACGTTTATCGCCATCTCGTTTCAACGTTCTCTGACTCTTTTTTTTTTCTCTCTATACTTCGTCGTTGGTAAATCCAACAATGTCATGCTCTCTCTCACTTTCTTCTCCATCGATCCACCTTGTTCAACGTATGTTATCTCGTTCATACGACGTCCCCGTTCTCCCTGAAGTCCGATCCGCAAAGTAGTATTAGTAGTCGAGGTTTCAAATTTCGTCGTACACGCCCTCTCGCTCCTCCGTCGACTCTTTATCGGGGGACGGGCAAAGTATTTCCACGTAGGATTCAAGAAGAAGCTGTTTCATGTTCGCCTCGAATTTGGAATCATCCCCGACCGAAGGATCCGCCGGAAGTATCGAGGGGTGTCACGTTAAACGGCGCGTCCCAAAACGTTCGATCATTGGCGACATGGAGTCGCTGAATTTTTTTCTAGCCTCTTTTTATCCACGGTTTTTGCCCGTTCCTTTTTTTTTTTCTTGTCTCGATTCCCTTCGACTCGCGGAAAGAGAGTTTCTCCTCTCGATTCGGTGAATAGGAAAAAAAAATATAAACCTCCGAACCTCGAGACGGAAGTTCGTGGAGCGAAGCGAGGGAGCGTCTCGACGGTGCTTCTTCCTGTTCCCTCACGTTAACACGCCGCTGATTGGTCGGTTGCCTGTTTAGAGCCACGAGGTCGGGATGAAAACCCTCGTAATGCTGGACGAGCAAGGCGGTAAGCCATTTCAATCTAGACATAATCCTTAAATTACGTAAAAGTCGTACAAAATTCTGGTATCTCATGCCAAACTGACACAAAAGCAACCACCGACGATATATAACGTGTATGAATACATGAAACTTGTATCCTACAACATATATCTCGGTATATTCGATATATATATTGTCATTGTATGTATATATCTCTGCACACGACACTACTGCGTGTATCGTCCAGACACTAATTAAATCCTCCCAGTCGTTTGGATTCTACTTAGGGGTTAATATATATGTATATGTATACTTGAAACCAGCACCAAAAGACTCGATTCATTCCACCGACATTGTAACTTCCCCCACGTTCCTCAGCCTATCAGCGATCAGATCGATTTAAGTTCAATAATCATACGTTTCTTTTTTTGCCGTTCTTACGTTACATCCTCTCTTCCGTTTCTTCTTTCTCTGCCGTCTGCTCTCTCTCTCTCTCTCTCTCTCTTTGTACATAACTTTTCTTCGTTGCCCTGCAAACATACTTCCGGCATCGATCCCCTTTCGATTCTTTCTTCTCTGGTTTACTTTTTCTCCGCGCATTTGTACCGTCGAGATTTCGCTGCTCTCTTTTTTCACTCTTTTCTTCTTTTCTCGCTATCACTTTCTCTCTATCTTTCTTTCTCTGTGTCTCTCTATCTATCTTTCACCGTGACCTATCGTTCTCCGCGCTTCCTCCTGTTCTACTCCACCTTCCTTCTATTTAAAATCTCTCACGAAGGCGAACGAACAAACAGAGAAAAACAGAACAAAACAAGCTAGACATAACAGACGTATTCGGGTCTCGCACGACACGCGCACCACGTTTAAAAGAGAAAAGAAAAGAAAAAAAGAAAAAAAAACGTCTCTTCACGTTACTACTTCCGCCACGTGCTGTTGTAAGTCAACCTGCCTATATATACTATACTATTGCTATATTATATACTACTATATACCATATACCGTATACCATACTACGTAAATCGGCACATTAGCATCAGCGCGCTACCGTAACCGTAATATACTTGGATAAAGTTTGATACCCAGTACCCTAGAAGATCCACCGTACACCCAACCGTACACCCAACCGTACATACAAAGCAACTCACCCGATTCAGGAACCCTCAGTAATCTAGGGAACTCTGCTTAGCTGTTGCACTTTCGTTGCACTCGTTTTTTTTACTCGGAGGATCCGCTCGCCGAGGGAGATCATCAGCGGTGATCTCAACTCGATCTCTCGTTTCGAGTGCTCCACGTGGAAAACGTACATGCACTGCAGTTTCGCTTCTCTATTCGTCCAGTCGATACGTTCGTCGCATCGCGAAACGGATGCTTACGATACCGAGTTTCGTTTATTTTTTACTTATGCAAGACAATTGTAATTATGATTAATTGCATCGTTTACTGGGTCAACGCTGGATCTACGAACGTCTGCAGTAATCGTGCCGGCACTTTGCATACTTGTTCTTGTCATAATAAAGAAAATAATTTGTGTTTTATAAGTACACTGCGGCTGCAAATTTCAAGTCTGATAAAGACGAACCGAAGCAGGGGACTCTGACTCGCTAAATCTTCCACCGAATTTCAAATATCTCTTTTACATCACACTTTGTGTGTTTCGGCCGCGTTAAATTTGTCACGCATGCGCAGAAATCCGCAGTCTAGTTGTGAGATGCTCGTGGAATATTTTCCGTGCCTCTCTACAAATTTTGGAGACGCTTAGAACGTAGAAACCCGTCGACCCGACGGCTGTCGTAGATCCAGCGTTAAAAGTTGCGGGACGACTTTGATCACATTATATGAAATAACGTTGTCGCATGAAAAGATAGCAGAAAAATCCTTCTCTGTTTGTGTGACGGTCTAGTCGAGCAAACTTGGTATCGCAAGCGTATCGTGCAACCGGTGATCCTCTCGGTGACCTGGTCCTCCTAAAGTTGAAGCCACCGGTCGTCATTCGGGATCAGGGAGAGCACGTCGTCCTAGAGATAGTACTTTTACGTCGTAGAAACTCTCGCAGTGTGAGAGGAGAACGCGAAAAATTTGTCCGTATAAAGGAAAATACGAAGGCACTCTCCCGAGGCTCCCCAAGGACGACTATCTCGGTGGAATTTTTTGAAGCGAAGAGCTTTAACATTCTCCAAAGGGAAGCCGGCAATTTAGTCGTACGATTAAACACGATATTTCACGAACGTAGAAGTTTGCTTCTTTTTTTTTTTCCTGTATTCGTCGAATCGATTAGAACGTTTGCTTGCCCGTTCCCTTTGGAGGCCGCTTTGCGCGAACGAAGGGGAATGGAACTTAACGTTTTCTTCTCGTACGATGAAACAGAGCAACTGGACAGAATCGAGGAGGGTATGGACCAGATCAACGCCGACATGCGCGAGGCCGAGAAAAATCTCACCGGAATGGAAAAGTGCTGCGGTCTCTGCGTTCTTCCATGTAACAAGTAGGGCTGTCTCCGACTGGCTTATCAGTTTTACGAGTCTCAAGTGAAACCTTTCGTTCTGCAGCACTCTCTCTCTCTCTTGTTAAACTTCACTCTCCGCTGTCGTAACGATTCGGTCGCGTGTCATTTCTATGCTGGTTTTTCGCCAACGTGTTCCTTCGTCGCGACGAGATTTAGTCGTCGATGATACGAGGCTATCAGGTTGACTGCCACGTCGAAATCGTTCGTTTTACTCTCGATGTCGCGGAATCTTTTGCAGTAGAAGCGTATAAAGCACTCTGGTCGATGTGCACCGTGGCAGTCAACGTGCTGATAGTCAAAGAAGGGGATATTTTGCAATAAAATAAATAAAATAATAATAATCCTTTATTGCGAGCAGAGTATAATTGATACATACAGAAAATATTGACTTGTTTTAAACTCAATCGGTGCACGTAATATTCTAAACATTTATGGGCACTCAAGAGCCAGTAAATTAATCTAGGATTAAGCTTAGAGGAGAAATTGGAAATTATAGAACCTTGACTGATATCAAATCAATTCAGTAGGCAGTGCAATTCATTTCTACAAACTTCTATGAGTCTCTCGCGCCAAGGAATGCGTTAACTCTTTGAGGCACGGCGGGATTAAAAGCGTCCCACCTCGAAAATCTGTATTATTGTATAACTTTGTTAACTACCGGCGTTAAATCTGTTATATTTAAATATATTAAATAAGTACCTTGAAAAAGGGGAATTCAGAGGTGGAAAAGATGATCGATTCGGTCATTTATGTGTTTTGAGTTGGACGTAGAATATCTGTTCTATGACTCTGCTATAAACTTTGAGAATTTTTGGAAAAAATGGTGTACCAGTCATTTTGACTGGTTTGATAGTTCTAGTGTTAATAAAATTATACTAACTTCAATCAAAGTCCAAAAAATTCAATAAAAAAAAGATGTGTAACATGCGTCATTTTGTTTTAAATTTCCGTGCCTCAAAGAGTTAAAATATTGAAAAAAAAAACTTTCTATCTTACGCTAAAGTCTTAATGCTATCGTTTATTTCAGCTAGGATGATATTTGTTGCATAATCAAAAGTCCGAAGGTCCCTCGAGGCCTTCCAGCGACTTTTCATCGTTTTCTAATAGAAAAAATCTTCCTGTCGAGCAGAGGAGCGAGCTTCAAGGAAGACGAGGGCACGTGGAAGGGCAACGATGACGGTAAGGTCGTTAATAACCAGCCTCAGCGCGTGATGGACGATCGCAACGGCCTCGGGCCCCAGGGTGGATACATCGCAAAGATCACGAACGATGCTCGTGAAGGGGAGATGGAGGAGAACATGGGCCAGGTGAACACGATGATTGGAAATCTGAGAAACATGGCGATCGATATGGGCAGCGAGCTCGAGAATCAGAATCGGCAGATCGACAGGATCAATCGCAAGGTGAGCCGGGGATATCCGCGCGTCGTCGTTCTCTCTTCGGCCGTCGAAGGGAGATCGCGATGAAAGTCGCGCCGATTTGCCGGAACGTCGAAGCTCGCTCGATCCATTTTTATCCTCTTTCTTGAATATTTCTCGTGGATCTGTAACCTGAAATTGATTGGAGTCATAGAGTGTACAAATGCGTTTGTCGTAGACTTAGGAAGATGCGCGCCTTTTTTTAAATCTGCGCGCTTCTTTTTTAAATCTGCGCGGATCGGAGGGGAAAACTGAGCAGGTGCAGAGGTGCGCAAGGTGATCAGAGTCCCTGCGCGCGCGTTATGTGGAGCTTTTTTAGTATACCAAAAAGATTTGCCGATCGTTTAGCGTTTCAAGTCCGGCTTAATTAATTTCAAACACCAAATATTGCGATATATACGGATTCGAGGGGAAAACGGAACAGGAACAAAGACGCAGAGGTGCGCAAGGTGATCAGAGTCGCTTTAATTGCGCGCGCGTTATATGGAGCTCTTTTGGTACACCAAAAAGATTTTCCGATCGTTTAGATTTTCAAGTCCGGCTTAATTAATTTCAAACATCCAATTTTGAGGGGAAAACGGAACAGGAACAAAGACGCAGAGGTTGCGCAAGTTAATCAGACGTTCGGAACTTTCTACGGAGCTCCTTCCGGTATATCAAGGAGGTTCTAAGGAGGTTCTAAGGATGTTTTAAGTTCGATTTAACTAATTTCAAAGTCAAGATTCTCAACTGGCAACGCAAAAGAGGATAAAAATGGACTAAGCGAGGAGCTCGAAGCTTTTGGGAGTTCTTCGAAACTACGATACACGATTAGCTCCGCTATATATTTTTTCTCTCCACGGAGCATGCGTGGATTTTTATCTCACGATGCACGCGCTCAGAGCGATGCACAACACGTTCGTCGTCGCTTTTCTGCTTACATACGTCCTCGACATTTACCTCTGCCCTCTTCCCTCTTCCCTGTCTCCTTTAACCGTCCTTCTAAACGAATCGATTGACAGTACAATCAACTTGGAGGCGAGTTTGCGATACCTTCCGTCGATGAAACGTCTAATTGAGAGTACAGTTAGAGAGACCACGCGAAGGCCACGAGTTTGCCCTCCCGAAGTGAAAACTGGCACTAGAGATCGTCCCTGGAATGTACGATTATCTGATTTCTGGCCGCCGACGATGGGCAACGTATCAAAGAAACACGTTCCTCATTCGTAGCGTTAATTCTATCACCATCCATCGCGCATTTCCTCTCCGTTCCCCTTGCCATCGACATTCTCCACTGGGCCGAAAGTCGTCTCTTCTCCCTCGTGGAGAACGCATCCGGCAGGACTGATATTACTATGTAACTCTTTTTTTTTCCTGTAATCGCACAGAATATATATATTTATTTATTTATTTATTTACAAACTTGCCAGGACGAAACGACGATAAACTTGCGAAGGGAAACCTCGAAAGCAACTTTTAACACTAGCTTTACCGAGATTTCTTATATACCTGTCTCTACCGACACGCGATGACACAGAATTTCAAAATTAGGCTTGAAGAAAATGATACATTCATAATTATCATAATGATACGTGAATTTTGATATATAATCGTCTCATTGAATGGATAAAAGTCCGTCGGTTCCTATAACACTAGATTTACGGGCCTGAAATCTGTTACATCGCGATATATTAAGTAAAGTCTTTGGAAAAAGAGGGATCAAGCGGAAAAAATGATAATTCGTTGAGTAATTTTTGTATTATAAAACACACGTGAAATATCTACTGTACTGCTTCCCTATAAATTTGAGAAATGCTTATCAAAAAAGTAGGAACCCGTGAATTTGACGGATTCCGTAAATCTAGTGATAATTTCCCTCGCGAAGTTCGGCGTGGGTCAAAGTGACCCGGCCGCCGTACCTCGCGTTAGAACGAACTCTCAAACTCGTCGTTTCGTCCTCGCCATGGCATGCGTACGCACGTGCACCGCACGACTAGCCACCCCTTTGTTTTCCTCTCGTCATCGCACAGAAAAACCACCGTCATCCCTCCTCTGTCGCTCTCACGGGCTGTCTTCAGTGTTCGGCCATCGTAGTCACGCGAAACAAACACAGAGGCTATGATGGACAAGGAGGTAAAGGCTGGGACTCACGATCAGTGGGCCCAAGTTCGAATCCCCTCCCGTCACCTCTGGGAATTTTCTTTCCCAAGTGATATTTGTATCATAGCCTCGGTGGTTCGGAATCCACCTAAAACAGTAGGTCCAAGGCGAAATAACGATAGCACTTGAAGCGGAAAAATTACGAAGGGAACTAACGCGAGAAATTTTGCACCACACCACAGGAGGCTCGTTCTTGATCACGCTTTTTCAGAACTTTCTCTTTCTATCTTTCTCTATCACTCTTTCTACTTTTCTCTTTCTCTCACTTTCTTCAATTTCTTTTTATTTCCTTACTCTTCTTCTTCTTCTTCTCACTTATTTCTCTGTTTACTCGTCGAGTCTCTTCTTTGTAACACCTTGTGACCAAATCCAAACTAATAATCCGCAGGGCGAGTCGAACGAAACGAGGATAGCCGTGGCGAATCAGCGTGCGCACGCCCTACTCAAGTAAAATGCGTCTCTCTGCCCACGTACCCGTCTCCTCCGTCAGCCCCAAATAGTCAGATATATATATCTATATATATATACATATATATAAATATAAAATACATTAACATACGTAATAAGCTCCAAACGATACGCTCACAAGCCCACGACCCCTTCTTCTTCTTCTTCTGCCTTCTCGTCGTCGGTCGGACACCGTCAACCGCATCCGCCAACTAAACCAAGTCTCTCCAACTCGATCCACCTGTTTGCGTGTGTGTGCGACTACGAGAAAAAAAAAAAATAATAATCATCGAGCCTCCCTCGTCGGTTACTTCGATCGATCTGTGTCTTTCTCTTGTGTTCCGCGTACTTTAGTATCATCGTTCTCCTGTACACGTTTGTTTTTTGTCGATTCATCGAAAGCATTTAGTAAAAAACAAAGAAGGAAGATGACGACCGGCGTCCTTTGTATCTCATTCTTCTTCTTGCCGTCGTTGCTGTCGTCGCTTCGCGTTCACCGATACGACCGCGACTTCCGGCGCATTTAACAACGATCTTACAACGATAAATCGATAACGAACGCGTATTGTTTCGTTCGATCCTTGGGCCCCGAGTATCCCTCGAAAGGTATGCTCGGGAGTGTTGTCGTCGTCGAGTAGAATGTAAATAATTTGCTAGCTTTTTCGATCGTCTGTTCCATACGACGGGCCTGGATCGGAGCTGGTAATTCTTTACTGTTGTCGATGCACCGGATTTTTGTGCATTTATGCAAATTTGACATTGTTAAGGTACACAAAAAGTATGAAATTTGAAGAGAGAACCGAAATATCCAAGATACGGTGTCCGTTGTAACTTTTAGCGAGCGAAAGTTCCCTGCTTGGATTCTTCTTTATTGGCTCCGTCTGTTGAGCTTGAAATTTGCACAAACATCCGCGGGCTAATTATTAATTAACGGACCTAGGATGACATCTTTCGACATGTCTGCGAAATTTTTTCATAATTTGATAAATCGTGCTAAAGAACTTGGTGGCCCGGAAGACCCCTAAAGCACTTGGTCCCAGACGAGAGGACTTGCAATCTAAAAAAAGTTGCAATCGTAAGAAATCTCTGCGTAGAAACCGAAGAATTATCAACTCCAGCCTGTTAAACAGACAGAAAGAAGTCTCTAATGAGTCAGCCTCTATTGATCAATTAACGAAGCATCGCCGAGGATTTTTCAGACTCGACGCGAACGACGACAACGATAACCGAGGAGAGTGAGCGTGGGACATCTGTGAAAAAAAATAATTAATCAGAACGACAATAACATGTCTTGACACACACGTCTAAGTTTGTGTTACGACCTTTCGTTTGTTTCTTTTTCTGGCACGCAGGGCGAATCGAACGAGACGAGGATAAAGGTGGCCAACGAGCGAGCCCATCAGCTACTCAAGTAAGGCCACTCTCGACCACCTGCACCCTGTCGGCCACCAACAGCACCACCACCATTACTACTACCACTAATCATCACTACCAGTAACAAAAACAACAATAATGACAACAGAAACAACAGTAAAACAACACGAGCAACACCCACTACAGTTACACCGAAACCACTACTCCCTGTTACCTTCATCGTCAACTCTGTTTATTTACTTGTTTAGCAGCAAATATATCGGCTCTGTATCGATAAGTTGTGCGTAAAATGAAAAGATTCATCGTAGCTTCTCCGAGAGCAGAGACGAGAGTTATCAGGTTGGAAAGTGGAAACAAAAGAAAGCGATCCTTTCGTTCGGTACCGATCGTCTCTGCACGTCGTTTAAACGCTGCTCTCCGAGAGAATTCCATCGTGATGGATTATCCACGATCTGTATAGCTTTAATTTATGTTTTAATTACTGTAAGACACGGCGATTGATTTCATTCCCGTTTTCTTCGTTCTGTGTACCCACGAGAAGTATCGTAATTTTGAGAGATCGTCGGAAAGCGTGCAGGGGCAATCGATTCCTCGTGATTCGTGTCGTTCGATCGATCTCTCGGCCTTTAACGCATTCAACCTTAATTTCCGGATCTTTTTAATTACGAAATATCTCCCAAGAATTGGCAACGAAATTAATAGCCAATTTCTTGATTTGAGGAAAATTCTGACATCTTCGATTAACCCCTTGCAGTAGTTAGCAGTAACTCAGATTTTATTCGGGAAATAAAAATTTCTCATTGATTTCGAAGCAACAATAATAGGCTCAGAAATAATCTGGCCGTCTCGCGATCCTCTGATATTTTCAATTTAATAGTTTTTGGGTAAATTAAGAATTTTTTATTCAATTCGCCGCGTCTCTCGGTGTTCTAGAGCAAGGGGTTAAACGTATCAACGACAGAATTCGTCGCGGCATTAACGTGTTAACTCTTTGAGTCGAGAGATTTCAAAGACAGCGACTGACCGTAGTCGCGTAGAAAAATCCTTTTTATTTAATCGTAACAAACGCTTACGCATATTTCTTTCGGTATAAACGAAAAGTCGCAAGTAAAAAGGTAAGTTTTATGCAATTACGCATAATCTTGAAATTAACACCTCGTTTCCCCTTATTTTTTTCCTTTTTCTAACTTGTTAAAATTTCTAGCTAGCTTCAAAGAAATCCCACGCAGGCTTGTTACAGAAAAAAGCGGGACATTTTCAAATTCCAGCGTGTATCAAAGAGTTAAAGCGAGTTCGATGGAACGGATTCGAGTATCGTATCTTTTCGAGTATCGATAAACCTGCACGGACGATCGTCTCGCTCGTTCCGTCTATGCTTCTTCCGAGGCAACGTGAAAAGTGGAATTGTGATAATCGGTACAATCTACGAGACTTCTTTTCCGTTCTACCGTCCAGAAAGAATTATTACCGTTGTTTCTTCACCGTTCAGTTAATCTCTCCGCTTTTACAAGCCGAACTTCTGATAAACCGCGCTTCTTCGACGCATCGCGATCGGTGCTTTACGTTTCTTTCTCCACGGTGTATTCTCTTAACACCGAGCAAAGACACACGTTTCCGGCTGCCTTCGAGCGGCTTTTACGATTAAGTCTACCCCTTTCTCGTTTGTCATACACGAAAGCACCCATCTTTAACCCTTAAGAAGAGCCTGTATCTCGTAGCACGAGCGAAAGCACGAAAACGTCGAGGATCTTTCGTAACTTTAGGTAGTAAAACGATTAGAAAAAGGAATGGGATAAGCGTTAGTTTAATTCAAATGCAATATTTCGTCGAGAATACGACGCGTCAATTCGGTTTAAAAAGGTAAATAAAGGGGATAGTTTTCTAACAATGCGAATTGTAATTAAATAGAAAGTAACGAAAAAAAAAACGAGTAAATTACATAAGGTTTAATTCCACGACTATCCAAGTTCTTCCTGCCCCTCGTGGCGCCTTTTGTCGCACTTAACGATGAACCTCGAAATTCGTTCTCGGTACTGTATCGTTAAAGAGAGATTAGTGTCTTAGTTACGTACAAAGCCATACTTAATAATTAAGTGACGTGCGCCTATTTAAGGGTTAAAGATCGCCTACAATTTCCAATGATATATATAAATACACCGAATGACACTTGTACGGTAGCACGGGCACACGTTGCCGATTGCCCTTCTCGTTTGAGGCACACGAATTCGGGAAGGTTCGGATGGACTTTGAAGATCGATACTTAATCAACGAGTACTTTAATCAACGTGTGCAAGTGCACGCACGTAAACTACATACGCACAGAGAGGCCCCTATAGGTACACACATACACACACATGAAGACACACACGTTTATCCGTTACCACGATTAGCGTTACGACCAGATTTTGCGTGTGCGGAAATCGAGTGCGATGATCGATGCACTGGAAAGTGAGGGAAGTGTGATTAGAATCATTTGAAGATAATTGCATATTAAAATCTACATTTCTCTTAAGTTCTCTCTGAAATATAGATCTTCATTGAACTCGTAAAAGTTTGAACTCAAATTGAAAATATCCAAGGAATTTCTTACTTAAATTAATCGACAAAAAGAGATCTTAGGAAGATAGTTATCGTTTGAACTTGGAAAGAGAGAGATTTAAGCGTGCATAAACTACATATCGTCCGATGGAGCAGAGAGAAAGATTCCTTCGATACTTCCATCCCTCTTTCGCAAGTGCATAGCGTGTCGCGTTCGATTTCCTCCCTACTGCACGGAGAAACACGTAATCGCGTCGTGCTCGTCGGAAATCATGATTTCACGAATGCGCGTGTTTCACGACACTAAGAGAAAACAGCAGCTGTAGGGTCGTAGCGAGAAAGAAGCTCGGATATGATTTACTTTCGGTTACGATCGCAAGAAAAGAGAAGGTCGCGATGTCGAGGTGTCCGGGCGTTTTGTAGGACACCAAAAGGTCAAATCGAACCTGGCCAACCCTCGTTGCAATTTTTCAAACGGTGCACCATGCAACAGAGTGCTCGAAAAGTAAAATTCCGATGGCGCTCGATTCAATTTTTAACCCTTTGGCAGGCTAAGGAGAAGGAATTAACGAGAACCGATCGCTGAATGGTAAAATCACGATGAGACAATTACAGCGCTACCAGCGATTTTCCTTTGCCGATAGTTTCAAAGTGTAGGCAGAATGATTCGGATGGAGTGGTCGTAAACGTCCGATGGGATTATTCGTCCCTTTGCGTGACCCTTTGACCTTTCAAGATCGCCGGATATGTCCAGCATCCACGCGACTGTCCGCACGAGAGCTGGACATGTTCGGTTTCCGCGCGATCTGTCTATAACAACGACGGATATATCCGGTTTCCACGCGATAATCCGTCTACACCACCGCCGGATGTATCCGATTTTCGCGTGACTACCTGCGTGAGACGTGAATTCGAAGATCTTTCTCACGGAAGGGCTTAACCCTTTGCCCTACAACGAGTGACACTTGTTATGCGGTTGATGGAACAGGAAAATTAAAAGCTTCTCAAAAGTGATCAAATTGAAAATATCAGTGGAACACTACAGGATAATATTGTTTCCATGTTATCAATATTGCGTTAGATTCTAAAATATATCAGGAATCAAT
The DNA here is from genome assembly GCA_963989415.1 of Cerceris ruficornis. NCBI lineage: Eukaryota > Metazoa > Arthropoda > Insecta > Hymenoptera > Crabronidae > Cerceris > Cerceris ruficornis. Next base: position 19,642,554 of record OZ022524.1, read on the forward strand.
AACATATTTTTATTTTAGCAATTTAATGTTCATTGCGGAGGCGGTCACAAAGGAAATTGTAGGGCAAGGGGTTAAAATCGAGTAGTAGTGGGTCCGGGTTCAAATCCCCCATAAAATCTGGGAAATTTTCAATTTATCCTACGCGACACGCACACCATAGCCTCGGTGGTTCGGGACCCACCTAAGACAGTAGGTCATAGGTCAAATTATCGCAGCAGTTGAAGTGAAAAACAAGAAAGCAAGCACCAAACGACTTAAATAGATTCACGATACACGCGCGAGAGTATTCAAATACGGACGGCAAAAGAGAAGATGGTGGTACCGTCGCTGCAAAGAATAAAATTCTCTCCAGGCGTGTATATACGCCTCTCGGACATATCAATGGACACGCGAGGGCGTATATATTCGTTTCTCTCCGCTAAAGGGTTAAGTAGCGTGTCCGTTTGGAAGAGCGCAAATTGGATAAATCCTAGCGAAAGAGAAAAGAAACGGGGTTGGCCTGGGGCTTGGATTAATGGCGAATCGCGCGAGAGGGAACGCTTCCCTCTTACAGAGGGAGGAGGAGGGTGAAGCGGGAGGCGCACGAAGGGAGAGCTCGAAAAAAAAAAAGATAGCGGAAGATAGGGAACGATGTCGTGGATGTAGACAAAAAGCGCGGAGCACGACGGGGAATTGGAGGAGATGAAGAGGATGAAAAGGGAAGAGGAGAACGCAAGGGAAATGATAATAAAGCAACGAAGGGAGGTATATCGCCGCGAGAGAGGTGTTTAAATGTGTAGATAGAATTTTTTTCATCGTTTTAACTCGAATCACCCGTAGAGAAGTAGGTTTATCCCTTTTTGCCCCTGTGCGCCGATAAGCGCCATGGTCACGGTAAGGTTTAACTCCAAAAAAAACAAGCAAAAGAGAAGAAAAAACGAAACGATTGTACATTATTGTATTTACACGAGGCGAGAAGCGGCGTCGACCTTGCGTCGGGCGAAAAACGGGGCACCGTCGAGTGCCCATTGCCGCGCGGCGATTTTCGGTGACCCCTTTCGCTTTCCTTTGCAGTCTGCGATCGGCTTTGCTCATAGTTCCTTTTTCTTTCTTTTATTAATTCCTTCCAACTGTAACGTAGCTTGTCGAGTGGTTCTACAAATGAAAATACCGCTCTCTTTCTCAGTTAGTAACCGTACCGGAACTGTGCGTTTATCTATTCTCGTAGGAGTCGATCGTTCTGGTTACGAAGTAACGATAATACTTTTTCGAAAGATATCGATTGTGATTTAATATTGGAAGGAACGCAGAAAACAGCCTTTACTTGAGAATACAAAAAATTATAAAGTTTCAGTCCGTTGAACCGCGCATGATAGGGTTACTTTAACCCCTTGCGGACGGAGAGTTTTTTCAAAGTGAGATAATTATTTGCTTGACGATCAAAAATCGGTTTTTTATGAGAATGTAGGAGTATTAGGGTGCAAAAGGTAGAAATTACTGTTTGCATAGTCATATTTCAAAGGTTATATTACAAGTTTTCGATTTTTATCGTGCATACATGCGCTGATAAATTATAACGAGATTTTTTCTTAGACCACATTTGAGTCCCTCGGAAGCCAATGCGGTTAACCCTTTGCCCTACGATTTCTTTTCTAACTGGCTCAGAATTAATTGCTAAAATAAAAAATTATCATTGACTTATAATATAACGTATAACTTAACGCAATATTACTATTACAGAAATAATTTTATTGTCTTGCGATCGTCTAATATTTTCAGTCTAACAGTGTTTGGAAAACTTCAAAATTTCCTATTTCATTCATCGCGTCACGAGCGCCGCACGTTATTGTAGGGCAAGGGGTTAAGTCCATTTTATATCCTCAGATTTTTGCAAATTTCAATAGAATAAACTTCGTTATATTAAAATTTACAAAAATAACAAATTATCGAAAAGTGGATTTAACTGCATTGGCTTCTGAGCGACTCATAAATGCGTCCGTACTCCTCCAAGGGTTAATCGTTACTCCAACGTCGCAGCAACATCGGCAAACTCTTCGAAAATGTCCTCACCGCTGTTCCGCCGTGCTCAAACGGACCTGTCTCCTTTAAGTCCGATTATGGATTCCTCTGACCTCTCTGCTCTTCCCGTCTCTGTGTCACTCGCGTCACGGAGAGGGTAAAAGCACCGAGGAACAAAAGGGATGAGCGTGTAGAGTGCGCGACATGACAAAGAGACACAGAGGGGTAGGTATTGTGCCTGACACGTTGGACAGCACCGAAGCGGATTGTTTGTGCGGCAAGTAGCGAGCAAATGATTAATTCGAGTTGGTTGGAAGGTACGAAAGAAAAAGGAAAAAAAAGGAACGCGCCTACTGAAAGATCCGCAATAAACAGAGCTCCAATGATCACTTTAGAGCGAACGTGAACGTATCGTGGACTGCAGAGGGGAGCTCACATCCGGTCGGAAGAGCGATATAACGTTAGGGGTGTATTTCCGAAGTTGCTGTCAGCCTTAACAGTATTTTCGCGTATTTACATTTACCTCTTTAAATTTAAGAATATAAATAAATATATATATATACATATACATACATACAGAGATGCTGTCAGTGCTGGCATTAGTCGACGTAGCGTGTCAAAATTAGTTTACTTAGCGAGACGAAGAAAGATGAGCGGGAGTATCGACGAGAAGCGATTTCGAAGCGCTGAAAGCTTTTTTTCTACGTAGAACAGAGGACAGAATGAGGAACGAACGAAGAATGTGTGAAACAAATCCGGCCGTTGTTCGTGTCGATAAAACAAAATGAAGTATAAGCACGTTACAACGGCGCGGAGCAATCTCGAAGATTATTTAATCGCGAATTAAATTGCGTCGGGTGTATCGCCCTCGAGTCAGTTCGTCAGTGTGCAAAAGAGAGAGAAAGTCGAGCACAAAGTATTTGCACGTACTCTTTTTCCCGATTTCGCTTTGTCCTTCGCTTCTCCTCGGAGCTGTAGAGAGGATTTATATATATACACACATATGTATATATACAGGGTGCTGCAACAACGGTGGCCACCTCGAATATTGCCGCTGTTCGCGATAATATGAAAAAATGTTATATACGAAACTTGCACCCGTCGGATCGGAACATATGGCGATACACTTTTGCGCGAGCGGAGGAATGGAGGAGATTTCAAGGTCGTCTCTACTTTTTTAACCCTTTGTACCCGGATGTCCCGGCTAAGGGGACATCGTAAGTCCAGCATAACACTCGGTTGCCCCCTCTGAGGGGACATTCGAGTTTCTTAGCGATTACAGAGGATGTCCTTATTGTACCGCGACATTTTAACACGTTCGCGGACAGTAAATATTTCAGTGAGCTGCAAAAATAGTCAAGTATTACACTTCTAACTAGACAGAGAAAAAATAAAATAGTATGAAAATATTCAATGAATCCCTTGGCCATCACTTTAAACTGCACAATAATTGCAAAAAGTTAAGGTTATATAAAATTAAATTTCTTATAATTGGCTTTATCATTTGGCATTGCAGGAATGCTGTAGCATTCACGTCATTCTCCATTGCGATGAAAATGGATGTAGTATTCACGTCCGCAAACGTGTTAAGAATCAAAGTTTCCCTAAAGTTTTCTATCGAAATGGCAGAAGCCAGAAAATCGTAAAATACCGCCGAGTTGCTGATAACGTCAGGGGTGGCTCCGAGTGCAAAGGGTTAAATAATACCCCATGTTCTCTCGTCACCAACGTGATAGCCGATGATAAACGATTTCAACGAGCCACCGTGCAAGGTCAAACAGAGCTGACCTTCAAATCTCTATGCCTCCACCCGCGTGAAAAATGTTGGTATCACGATACGTCCGCTTCTACAGCGTGAAATGATTATTACATTTTTTCATATCCGAAATAACGGCAATTTTCAAGGTGAACGCAATTATTGTCCCATCCTGTATATACCCATAGTTGACCATGGTTGCAACCATGGTGTTTGCAAGTCCTTGGACGCTTCGCCGGACGAACGTACTAAGAGGAATGCCAGAGGCTGAGAGGAAGGGAAGATTGAGTGTGTGGCTGCCTGCGCGATTGTTCGTACGTGTCCTTTAAGTGTGAGCTGGAGAAAATGAGTCGTGTATGTGACTCGAGATCGTTAGGCCTATCTAAGCACTTGCGTCGAGAAGGGAAGAGAATATAATTCTAAATAGGACAGTCGTACGTGCGTGTGCAGATGCATGGAAGAAGTTTCCTGCATCTCTGCATTGCACGGATGGAAGTTTACAAAGGAGTTTGACGAGAGAATCTCTTTCGTAACGCTAGAACTACCGCCGTTAAATCTGTTATATTTCAATGTATCGACACGTTGAACGCCTTGGCGCTGTTAAATTCACTGAAATTTCTTGTGACTTTGAAATTGTAATGTTTACGAATTTTCCGATACATTCGTCACCGTCTTTAAGTAAGACAGCCAATGAGGCATCAGCGTTACGCCACACCGTGCCGAACGTGTTAAATTTGTAGGATTTTTGAAAAAAAAAAATGAGAAGCAGTAATTTCGAGTGGCTCGGTAGTTCTAGGGTTAATTAGCTCTGGACGTGGGCGAAAGATAGGGAGAGAAGCGGAGAAAGTCGGATGCAAAAGAGAAAAAAAGGCGCTGACTTGAAAGCGCGAACGGAGTATCGTTATATATTATAAATACATATATATAAAATATATTTGAATATATATATACATAATACGGGATCGAGCAATATTATATTGTTACTTCGTCGTTACTAATTATCACCGCCTATTCGAAATTGTATGATGTACTTATTTTACGAATATCCCCTCTCCTTGTATCCGTACGAGTAACTCATATCGAACCTAACGTTTGGTCTATGTGGTACGCGTAAACTTTTAAATACCTACTCACAAATGTATAGATTCGCAGATAGATAGAGAGATGCGTAGATAGAAAGATAGGAATGTAGCTGCGGATACAGAGAGCGAGAGAGAGAGAGAGAGAGAGAACGAGGGAAAGGTCCACAGTGTGAATGAGAGATCGAGTGAACGAGAAGCAGAAAACGAATATTGATCTGTTCAGAGGAGGCAGGCCGAAAGATAAGTGGATACTTGACAGAAATCGCGCGAATTCGTGAAAACCTTTTCTCAGTTATAATTTGCAAAATTAAACTGTACGACTTGCAGCCTGGATAGACTTCTTTCGAACCTGGGGTCACGAACTTGAAGATACGTTTCCAGCAATTCGGAATCTTCAACGGGAGAACATCAGATGGGAGATGAAAAGTAAAAAAGAATTTTCAAAGTCTAATGCTATTAATCCGAGGCGTATCTTTGTAAAAGACCCCATGGAAATTGAGTCTAAAACGATTCAAAAGATCGCGAGTTAACACTAGATTTACAGAAGCAGTCAAATTGGCGGGTTTCCACTTTTTTGATAACAGTTCTCAAATTTACAGAGAAGCAGTACACTAGATATTTCACGTGTATTTTATAATACGAAAATGACTTACGAATTATCTTTGCTGCTCAATTCCCCCTTTTCCAAGGATCTTATTTAATATATCGCAGTGTAGCAGATTTCACGCTCGTAAATCTAGTGTTAAATTCGTGATTTCTCGAGCTTCGAGCCCAGCTGAATGTCGTCTCGCGTTTCCGACTGCCTCCTGACGATATTATCACGTTAAAGAATGCGACTCGTGTCGCGCTCGAGTCGAAGTCTAAGTTTATTTCGTTATCGGAACAATGATTCGCGCGAGAAGCACATTTAATTGGGACCACCGTGCAAGAGTGCAAGGTGCCGTGATAACGATTGCCGAACGAGCACGCGGAGCGCGCGAAATTTGAATCGTCGCTCGAAGCGAGCTCGTGCCTAACCTCACCTTTAAGCGCGAGACGTGAGAAACGACGGAGAAAGCGTCGTCGCTTCCTGACGAAGGGAATTAGAAAGAGAAACACGGCGAGACGTAGAGAAATATACGTTCGACGAGAGATTAGGGAAAGAAAGAGAGAAACGAGGATAGCCCGGAGTTTGGGGAAATTGTTAAAGAATCTGCTAAATGGTAAATCGTGATGAAATCAGCTTTTCTCTTTTTAGTACCGATGTATTGTCGCTAGATGTATTACAGAGACGTAAGAAGTATTCTTCGGCAGTACCATTATAACAAAATGCCTGTGTATTTTACTTCTCGGCAAATAAACGATCGAGTATTGTATGGTTAGATTATTAATCGGATGATTACCGAATTATCGGTGTCTTTGTGCACGTCCGTTCCTTGGCTGACTTCTTAATTTCCTCCAAGAGCGCGTAAGCAGAGTCGATGAATTTTGGAAGGGGTAGTTTTTAATCGCCCGAATGTGGGACGGGTCCTTCGAAGAGTTTCCGTCAGCTTGGTTCTCGACGAGTATGCAAATTTATTAAAAGCAAACAGATGCTTTCTCCTCCGCCAAGGTGTCGGGGTGCGCGGTGGAGAACGAGGTGAAAATATGCAGGTAACCCCCGAATTACATGATTTCAAGCTACACGATTCTTGAGTAATTCTTTTGAAAAAAAATTGATATAAAATTATTTCCAAATATGCATTTGTTTGATAAAATAGAGAGTTATGATGAAAGGTAAAATAAGGGAATTATAGCTTTTATCACTAAATTTGAAAAATCACGTCTACGAATTCTCAATTCCATTTCAATTGAAATAAATACATTTCACACTTGAAGCGGAATCTCGTTTTTCGTAGTCTCAAAGACCACGGCACGAATTCAGCGCGTTCTTCGGGGGTTACCAGTAATATAAAATACTTAGTGTCACGGAGAGGTCACCCCGTCCACTCTGCATTTATCGAGGACACCGATACCACCGTGCATTAGCATACTTATCAAGCGCCAAGCTAAAGCTCAACGAAATGTGCAGCTAAGTGCTAAGTCGATCTATCTCCTTCAAAATTCATCAACCGCGCCGGTACGCCCTGTACTGATATTCCTACGTTCTGCCTCTATCCTCGATCATTTCTAAAGCTCCTACTTTGTAGCTCCTTTCTTTCCCAATATCGACAGCAATAACTACCCGCTTCGTCGCGGTAAGAGCTTAAAAGTTACAGGGGATCTTTCTCAAGATTCGTAATCCTCTCTAGAGTGTTCCCTCAGCCGCGAGAAAGCCTCCGTCCTTCTTGTTAAGCATCTAACGGACGATGCTGGAGTATTTTCATTCCAATCGATATCCGAGCGACGATAAATCCCTGAAACTCTTTGAACAGGACGATTGCAGATGCTGCATTGTCTCTGCTCTCGCGATTTAGTTCTGGCTCGATCCGCAATGGCGCTGCAAGTCCATGGATCGGGTGGCGTGGGCGGCGGTGGTGGAGTAGGAGGAGACGTTCGAATCGTCGGATGTTTTTCTATCCCGAAATTAGCGATGAGACGATAAGAAGGCGGCACGTTATTGCATCTTAGCCTGGCGAGAAGGTTGCTTCGTCTGGTGTCCATACTCGTGCGAATTCTAGGACTGTAGACTCTCGGCTTCGACGATTGCTTCATTCTAGCTTGAACGGTCTCCCTTCTAGCGAGAATATGACGAAGGGTGCCGCGAAATCTGTTGTAAGAATCGATCGACTCGAAGCCGTATCGTGGGTCTCTTGCCGATCGATTCAACCTTGGACTGCGTTTCTGTTTTGACGAGTCATTATTCGTTCTGTCCGCTCCTCCGCCTATTCTTTCTTCCTGCGCGGTGTCCCGCCAGATGGCTCCGAATTTCTCGAGCACCTTTCTCCTTCTGCCCGAGTTCCGACTAACTTTTTTCACGGCTAGTTCTTCTCTGGCACTTTCGAGTGCCGTCAAACTTTTCGATGGATGTTTCACGGAAATATTCTCCTCCTTCTTCCGTTCTGGTTTCGTGGAGAACACCGGCGGAAGCGGTGCCGGTGGCAGATTCCTGCTGGAATTTTCCGACAGCGAACGAAGCGAACCGTGCCTTCGAGAAATGCTCAACTTTTTTAATGGGATTTCTTTCTGATCTCTTAGATTTAATCTTTGCTCGTCGTCTTTCCTATCTTTGTAGCTCGATCGACGTGTATCGGTTTCTCTGGTACTGCGCGACCGTCGTAACTTCGCTTTCGGCCTGATAAGAGGTAGACTCTTCGATTTAATCGAAGAAATCTTCGAATGTATTCTCTCGAGGAGATTAGCTTTGCTCTTTTTAAGTTCAATTTCATTCTGTCCGCTCGATGAGTCGGACGAGGACACCGATGACGTTCTTTTAGAGCGTACTCTTCGCGATTTTACGTTTTTCACATTTTGCGGCAACAGAGATCGAGAGGAAGTTCTTCCTTTACAGAATATCCATACGTGATAACGAGTCTTTTGCGGTCCTATGTAAAATTCATTACTGTGCGCGGTTTGTAGCAGCCGACTGAAGATGGATAGAATTATCTAAAAGCACGAAACCCAATTAGCGCTCGAAATGTCGTAACAGCGGACTAATTACTCTACAAGTACCTGGTAAATCGATAGAAGGACAAAGTAGCCGATCAAGAAGAAACGAATGGTTTTGCCGCGATTTGTAATCTTTAATCGACATCCGGAAGTAGCGATGGTTAGGTGCTTGGGATCGTAATTATAGATGGCGCTCGGCGTCAAGATATCGTGATGAATACAGGGCTTTGGGATGTCGTTGGAGCAGCAGGAAAAAGGTACGTCCGCTGATGTTGTTTCAGCTTCTTTATTCTCCTCCGCTTCTGATCTTTAGTTGGCACGTGTTCCGGCAAAGTCCCAGGTTAAAGTTCAAATTACTTGAATGATCGATTAACCCCTTGCCCTACGATTTGTTTTGTGACTGGCTTCGCGATAATTCAGAATTTAATTGCTAAAATAAAAATTGATCAATGATTCCTGATATATCGTAATATTGATATCACAGGAATAACACTATCGCGTCGCGTCTCATTAATATTTCCAATTTAATAGCTTTCGCAAAACTTGGAAATTTCCTATCCAATTGACCGTTTCCGAGTGTCACTCGTTATCGTACGGCAAGGGGTTAAACGGTGATACGAGAATCTATTGTACTTTGTCACGGTTAAAACAGATTTAACGCACCCGTCACCTCTATCGCGTGTAGCCTAACTTAACGTAGAACTGGAACAAGGAAAGCCTATCGATCTTGCAAATAATTCTACAACTTTCCCCGACCAATTCAAAATTAAACACTTCGAAGTGTCAGTTCAAACTATGACTCGTATCGCGAGACCTCGAGTTCCATTTAACCCCTTGCCGTACCATTTCTTCTGTGACTGAATGCGCAATAATTCAGAATTAATTCCTGAAATAACAATCTATCCATGAATTCTTCCATGAATAGCATAGAAATAATTTATACAGAGATACTTTTAACTTAGTAATTTTTGAAAAACTTCAAAGTTTCCTATTCCATTTACAGCGTCCCGAGTGTCACTCGTTATTGTACGGCAAGGGGTTAATTTATTAACGTAATTCCAAACTTTCATGGCGCTACCTGCCGACATGAAAAGACTACGAAAAGGCAATCGGTTCGATTATACCCACTGCTCTTCCATCCCAGATTTCTCTTCGTCCTCGGAATTCTCGCTCGACAGTTTCATCCACGGCACGTGGAACCAATCCTCGTAACTCTCATCCCCGCAACATTTAAGTTCCGTTTGCACTGCGTCGACTCTCGTCTTGGAAACGCTATCGTTCCCATACTTTTCAATCGCTTCGATCAAGCCATTCCGACTTTTCAACTGAACGATGCTAGATCTCATCAGGCAGGCTGCGTTCAAAATAGCAACCAGAAATCCAGAAGCTAGGCAGACGATAGCGTGAAAGAACAGTAGACGATTAGCGTCCTCGTTCTCATCGATCTGCCGATCTTCGAGTTCGCCTCTGGCTGACTCGAATTTCAAGTACAAACATGGCTTTATCCCCAAGACGTAGCCGGGAGCGCAGACAATCACTGCAACGACGACAACAGCCGTCCATAAATGACCGGTACCTGAAATTGTCATTGCACTATGGACTTTCCTAAAGAGAACATGTTTCGCGAGAATATTGACGGTATTCTTGGACAGTGATTTGCGGGCTTAAACGTATCTAGGGTCAATTAAGTAGGGTTACGAAGGGTCATCGGTAGGTCTAGAAGGTAAGCCCAGAGAGCACGCCCCTTCCGAGGAGGAAATTTAAGTCCCAAGGGACGAGAAAGGACGTGGTTTACAAATGGAACAGACCCAAGGAATTGTGTGCAACTGGGACGGTCTTGGGACTAACCTGAGCTAACGAGGTTCAGATAATCGCCGAACCCTCTTTCGAACCTTATTGCCCATATAATTGTGAACCCTAGGGCAACGATACCTGCTAGGTTCATCGCTAAAACGATGGAATTCAATGCCTTTACAGAACCCCAACTGTAAACGGCACTTTGCAGGCCCATCTATCGTGCTCTTTGCCATGAATGACTGTCAATCCTATCCAACCTGTCATTCTAACCGGTGTCCGATTAGGGTGCGTGCATTTTTTATGACATGATTGGTTGCAGAGTGAAGGGTTCCACGATACGGTCATATCGATCGATCTGTGGTTGAATCGAGATAGAAATTTACCTAGAAATTAGTAAAACGTTAGGTTTCTTAATTAGTAAATTTGAAGAATATCTTTATCCAGCGGTTGAGCTAATTTTGTAGGCTGAATAAATAGGTTGAAGTATGAAATTGGGAATTTATGTGGAATTATTGGGTTGTACTACTTGCAGTAGATTCTAGCGCGACTCTCGCGCCATCTAGAAAATTGTGAGCAAAGTATCGAATTCGAGAATGTTTAACAAATATTGAAATTCAGTAGGTAAAGGAAAGTGCAATGCTAATTATTAGGTATATCTGATTGAAGACTTTTAGAAAACGATTAAATGCAAATATACTTACCGTACATGTTCAAAGTACGTCGTGCTGCTTCCAAGGAAACTACCCCTGTCGTTCGACTTCGATTTTAATGAGCTTTTGCAGAATAACAGTATGCACGATGGCCAAATAACTTTCATCATTTAATGTCGTTAAGCGTTATTATCCCAGAAATTTATTATAAATATAGAAAGTTCGGTTGCAATCAAGTGCTTCGACCAATAAATTCAGAAAGCCCAGTTAATCGACTTCGCACATTTACAGTGTGTCAGGAGGTACGGATTTTAATTCTTTATATCATTAACCCCTTGCCGTACAATAACGAGTGACAATAACGATCAGTGGGGCAGGATAAAATTAAATTTATTCTATGCTATTTAATATTGCGGTAAGTCAAACACTATTTCAGAAATCAGGGATAGATTATTTCAGCACTTAATTCAGAGTTATTGCGCCTTCAGTCTCAAAAGTAATGGTACAGCAAGGGGTTAAAACTACCGCGCACACCCATACACATCCGTAAGCGGAATATTCCACAGATGAGAATCTTCTTTTATCACCAGCCGCGGTATATTCCGCCCTGTACAATGTTAAACTGCTGCGCGCGGAAATGCACGGTATTGCGGCACTTCGGCCGTATTTAGAGCTATGATGCAAATGGGTTAATATTTCATATACGTCTCTCCCTGTGGCGCCGGGAGATTGTGACTCACAATTTGTGAGAGAATAGGCCCACGGTATCCTCTGCCTGTCGTAAGAGGCGACTAAAAGAGGGTGAAACGGGTGTTGTCCGCGTAACACCAGGGCGGGGTCGTTCCAAGTTCCCTGCTGATGCGATCTCAAGGAGATGCTAAGACATCAAAGAAAGACAAGCAGACGTGACACTGCCAAAGACACGTGTCTCTTTGAGATCGTAATCGAACCCGCCCTCCTGTGGAAAACGGACGCACAGGCATTTTGAATTTTTCCATCTCCCATTTTGTTTCGTAAGACGAACGATAACTGGGAAGTAGATATCGGATGTAACGAACCTACTATGTTGCGTATACTTATACTGATTTCAAATACATCGTGAGGAACCTGAATATTTGCAAAACCTCTTTAAAATCGGAGTCGGACAATTGGGATTATTTGTTGTCGAAGAAAACGAGGATACGTTAAAAAGACTGTTTATTCGTTTATTATAATTTTCATTTGATAATATCGATCTGTACCGGCACTGATGAAGGCAAGATCGATAATAGTAATAACAATATAATCATGATAAAGTAATAATAAAAATAAGGGCAATAATCGCAGTAATAAAAATCATATCGTACCATTACAATGACGGTATCAGCGATGCCGATAAAGAGTTTTACGTATCATTACCATAGATAGTACCTTCGGATATTCATATGTTTGCGGAACGACAAGAAAAGAGAAAATGATACAGTAACAACAACTGATAATTGGATTGGTCTCGTTAAAAACTATAATAACAGTAACAACGACAGGAGCGATCGCGATAGTTTCAGGGGCCATCGCGATCGCATTGCCACGAAGTACCACGTCGAGCGGTAGAACGATAGAAATCTGTGGCACGTTATATCGTCTTTCGACGCAATTTATTCGCTTATTTTACATACAACGTAAACCTCTTCCTCCCTTCCGTTTGTTTCTTTTATTTATTTCTTTATATTTTTTTACGTAAAATGTAAAATTATGCCTTTGTTTCTTTTTTCCCCCCGGGTTGTATATATTATACAAATTCGACCATTTAATTAACTGTTCTACGTTGATGCATGCCATCGCGCAGTATCATCTCGTTCATTCAATGACGATGAATTTCCATCAAACGATTTTTCAAATCCTACTTCCAATGCCGTGCTTTCAATTCATCCGATATGTCGCGGCTAGGAAAATTAAATGCTAAATACTTCCCGACCGATTGGCACGTTAAAAACATTTTGCGCGTGCGCATCGAAAAAGTACGAACGATCGTTAGTCGATCAAATATGTATATATATATTTCTATATATATGTATATATTAAAAACTATATATACTGGATTATCAATGAAAAAATATCGATATCTCAAGAGAGATGCTTCCAAGCCTTTAAATCAAATACAAATATCCTTCATCCCTTATCTCTCTCTCTTTCTGCGTGTACCATTACGACAGAACGTTCGATCTTTATTCCTTGTTTTCTTCAACCTCGTAATTGTTCCGCGTTGAACGCAAAATTCGACGATCTTAGACGAGATTCCGGTTTAGCAGAGCACCAAAGAGATCCGTCTGTACCTGTAGAAGCCCGGTGCTCGGTATACCGGGATCGTAATCGAAATGCTCGAAGGGCATCATCGGCGAAGACGAGCCGATAGGCTCGCTGCTGATGAATGAACCGGAAAGATGTTTCCTCGTGTCCGGGCTGAGATGATCGTACGTCATTGAATCGCCGGAATCGGGACATCGCGGTACCATTTGATTGTCCAAACTCACGGAAAGCGGTGAGGTGAGACTCTTCAACGTTGGCACGTTGCGGGAGTCCATCGCGGTGTCCTGAATAAAAATACGTAGGACATACGTTACAATTTTGTACATTCGACTGCAAAGAGTTAATAACTCTTAACACTAGAACTACCGGCGTTAAATCTGTCATATTTCGAAATATTAAATAAGTATTTTGAAAAAGGAGGAATCAAGAGGCGGAAAAGATAATCGATTCGGTGATTTATGTTTTTCAAGATGGACGAAGAATATTTATTCTAAGACTCTTCTATAAACTTGGAGAATTTTTGGAACTAATTGTGTACCAGTCACTTTGACTGGTTTGGTAGTTCTAGTGTTAATAACCAAAACCTTGGAATTTAATTACTCTGTAATTGTACCTTGATATCGTTCGCGAAAATACTGGATTTTGCTGCGTTTCGAGGGAGAGGGATGAGGAAACGTAGAATCGATGTTTGTTCGGTCGCATTTTTGCGCCGGATGAATTATATGGATTTATGGTCAGCTCGTATCTATTCTTCGCTTTCAGCGCTACCAAAGATGTAAACATTCACCGAGTTTCGATATATCGAACCTGGAAAAACGTAAATCCGTTTATGGAAAAACGTAAATCCATCGCGGATCTTTTAATTGCCGTGTAATTAAGTTGCTCGCGGGAAACTTGGCAATGGTCAGTAATTTCAAATAAAAAACCGACGTATACTTGGAACTTAAGCAAGGATTTAATTCGATGCGAGATTAGTTCGTAATCGTTTGAAGTTATCTCATCGTAAATAAACGATATAAAAGTGTCTATTACGATCGTTAATCGTCGATCGATCCGTTTACACGGCTAAATTTACTTTACCGGACTTGGATTCTTCGTCGATACGACGAATCGATTATCGACGGAGCTTAAAGTTAAGAAGAACCATCGACGGAAATGCGGTTGGAGCGGAGGGATGAAAAAAGGAGGAAACGAAACGCAGCAAGTTCAGATGATTCGATGTTCAATGTTCAATGTATTTCGACAATATTTCATCAACAATTTCATATACTTTGCATCAGTGTACATAACGTGGCTTTAAAAACTGACACGGACAGAACGATCGACGAACAAGCGAGATTCATCCGCTTCGTGGTTGTCTCTCTCTCTCTCTCTCTCTCTCTCTCGTCATGCAATCCCGTGTCTCGTCGATTTCTTCATCTTTTTTTTTGTTTTTATAGTGCTTCCTACCCGCATGCTTTCTACCATAACTTCTCTCCCCAGCGACCTCAGCTTCGAAGCCCTTTTTCCCCCGTCGCGCCCGTCACCCGCTCGACCTCTCTATCACTCTCTCTCCCGACGATCACCCAATTACCGCGGAATCGAATCTCTCAGGCGTAATTTTGCGACTTTTAGGCACCCGTTTGCAAATAGCGAACATTCCCCCGCGTCTCGTCTTGGCACAAGAAATCATCAGTCCCTCCAACGTCTCAAAAAAATCCCCTAGCCGCGACTCGATCGAGCATATCGATGGCTCATCCGGAGTGACCTCGTTCAACGACAGCTATCGTTTCTCGATGCCGAGAAAAAAGAACGTAATTCGAGCCTCCACGGAGCGATACTCCGGAGGAATCGCCGATCGAGAGATCGATAGCCAATCGAGCTGTTTTCCACGGAAGATTCGACGTCCCGAAAACGACCGAGAAGCACGGTCGCGCGCTCACGATCTACGAAAGACCCCAAACGTCACTGACAAAGTAGAAGAAGAGTACGCGACGCGACGATCGTTCACGTGCTCGCGATACCCTTCGAGGTCTTTGGTTTTGCCAAGCAAACGTATCCCGCACTCACGTCGCAGCCGGAAACCAGGAGATTCATTAGCACGCTGCTGCAAGACGACGGATTCCTCGGAGACGTCTGACACGTTTCACCGTTCTCTAAGCTGTCGCGAGCACCCTTTCCTCCCCCGCCTTTGCTTCCGCCACCGCCACCGTCGCCGTCGGATTCCTCGATATCGAGATCGTCGCCGTTCAGATCTCTGATCCGACCGTCGTTGAGTTTCTTGCAACCTTCCACGTCCAGCGACTCGCTCGTATAGCTGGAATTCCGCGGGGTCAATTGCTGTGACACGAGACGACGAAGCAACTGGCTGCTTCCGATGGACGGGGATTTCTTGGCGATCTGTCTGCCGAGAAGATGATCCTCGAGGCCGAGAGGACTGTTACGTTCGTTCGTCTCGTCGCATTTGATGCGCTTGTTCTCATTTCCTGGATCTACGGACGTGGCGTGAATACGTTTCGTCGGCCTCTCCGTACGATCGCACTTCAACGACCAACGATTAACGTCTAACGTTGTACCTACGGATAGAGAGAAATCGATAGGCAACGATCGTAGGATTGCTGTTTGAATGTGCCGTCGTTAGCTTGCGCAGAAAGCGGCCTTACTTTTTCTAGGTATTTGACCAAGAACTTGGGCCGGATTTACCAGGCCTCCGCCGTGATCGTTGTATCTCCTCGATACCACTTGATCGGTCCTCAAGAGCTGGGCTAAACTCGAATCGGACGTTCGTTGCTCCCGATCGTCTATCATCCTGGAAACGAGGAGGACAAAGCGATATTGTAACTCGTGATGGAGACTTTCAAAACGTGCTCCGAGATATTCACCATTTAGACGATACTTTCTCGGTGACCTGAGGTGGACTCCACATAACCATGTCGTCGCTGATGAGCAACTCCAGCGCCTCGTCCTGGTCGGACATGGGGATGTAGGGTGCTCTCAGCGCTAACTCGTCATCTCCTATGTTGTCGCTGATACCTAACATCAACATTTCGTCCTCGGAAAGTCCTTCGGCCCCGCTGCCGCCTGTCGGACTGCCCAGAGAGTCCAAGCTTCTATCTGGACTCTGCAAAGTAAGACAGACACGCGCAACTGTAATACGATTGATGCAGGAGCCTAAGCGTTAAAAATACCGGGAAATTTGAATCCTTACCTGACGATATTTAACGAGAGAAGGCGAAACGCTACTCGGATCCATGCTACATGGACTACTCGGCGAATCGCCGTACATAAACGGATCGCTGTCGGCCAGGGACTCCCCTAGACTCTTGTTTCTCGTGCTGTCTCCGAGATCAGGGTCCTTAAGGGGATCACCGAAATCTCCGGATCGTAGTTCCGGCGTCAGGGTGTCGCCTGGGCTCAAAAGGGGACAGTAATTGTCGTTTCCTAGGATGAATTCGTCGAGCATGTCGGAAAGGAACGGCGTATCTTCGAGAGGGACGCAGACGTCTCCCGGAGTTGGCGCTAGATGCGTTAAATCTTCTGGTTCGTCCTTTAGCACTGAAATGTAAAAGAAGCGGATGTATCTTTTTTCTCTTGCGCGCTCTTTACTTTCCCTCTCTCTTGCTCTTTCTCTCAGCTTTCCTGATACTTCCACTTTGACCCGATCGGTAACATAAGAAGTTTCTTTTCCCGTTAAAAGATCGCAATTAGCGTGGTAAAACGATTACGTACGACTCGGGCTGCTGCTCACTCCCGGACCAACAAATAATACTATCATTTTCTCTTCCCCGCCGACGCATAGTTGCTCCGGATGGATTTACCACCTCGTATCTTCACCGCGATACGTATTTACGCCGACTCGCGAATCGTTCTCCTACCAATCGACCGCTCTCCCCTCTCCGCCGTTGCATTTCCCTCTCGGATATCGATATCGTCGCGTCACCGCGTTACCTTCGCGCGATCCACGTGCCGACGATACTGCGCTTTCGCGAGCAACCCGTTAATCGGAAGCGCCAAGAGGAACGAAAAACGCATGGGAAGAGAAAGAAGCGAGAAAACTTGAAGAAGAAAAGCAAGAGCAAGAGAAAACCGTCGAATGCAGAGACGAGAAACCCACTCGTAAGACCCGGTTGATCCTCGCTGAAAGTCAAAAAGCCCTTGTTCATGTCCTCGGTACGAGGCGCGAAAATGCTCGCCGTAGCCGTCTGCGGTGCGGGCCTGCAGGATATCTGCTCCTGTTGCTGTTGCTGCGGCTGTTCCTGATTGATCGACGAGAGAGGCGCGAATAAATGTCGAGTGACGGCTTGCGGCCGATCTCGACGCACCGTGCTCTCGGAATCGTATTCCACCGCCGGTTTGCCCTACGAGGATCAAAAAAATTCTCCGTGTACATCGAATTGCCGATCGTGCGAATGCAAAGCTCAACGATCGAACGTGAATTTACCTGAAAGACGAACGGTGCACGGCTCGCCGTTGGACGACGATCCTGCCGATTCTGCTTCGGCTCGTCGTTCTCTTTGAGAGACTCTTTGAGAGACTCCTCGAGAGACTCCTTGAGAGCCTGCACCCCGACGAAGCTTTTCTCAGTGACGTGGACCGGTCTCGGGAAGGTGTTATCCTTCCGCGAGCCGTCCTGGACTCGAGACGTCTCCTCCTTCCGCTCGACCGGGCTGAAAGTCGAGGCGGTAACCACCAGGGGTTTCGCTCGCTCGATCTCGTCACCTTCGAACGACCCGGTGGACTCTTGATGCAGGGTGGCGAGACGCTCGATGGCCGACACGAGGGGTGCGGATGGCTCCTCGAGATCGGCACGGTTTAGGCGCACCTGCAGCTGCAACTTGGGCGGCTCGATCGGTAAGCAGGAGCCGCTCGACAGCTTCTCCGGTTTTACAGCGGCCTCGGTGTCGCGTGCGGCCAGCTGACGCGCGCTGTACACCTCATCCTCGCGCTCGACGCCGCTGAAATCAGAGAATTCCGACGACGTGGAGACGCGCTGGGTTTCGTGTCGTGACCGATAATTAAATGCCTCGGGCAATCAATCGGTCTTCGAGGGAGTTCGGGGGAGAATTATTGACGCGATTGAATGTTTAGATCATAGGTTTCCAAGCTTTCTTTAACACTAAATTTACGGTCGGTAAATCGGTCACACTTAAATATATTAAATAAGTGCTTTGAAAAAAGAGGGATGAACGGGTAAAGACGAAGATCGGTTAAGTAAATTGTGTATAATAAGATACAAGTGAAATATTGACTGTACCACGTCTCTATAAATTTGGAAACCGTTTTTAAAAAAGTAGGAATCCGTCAATTTGACGGCTTCCGTAAATCTAGTGTTAACGCTGGATTTACGGAAGCCGGGAAATTGACGGGGTCTTCGTTGTTTTATAAAGATTTCTCTGGGGAGAAGCTGTACAGTAGATGTTTCGCACTTATTTAACACTAGACAACCAAACCAGTCAAAATGACTGGTACACAATTTTTTTCAAAAATACTCCAAGTTTATAGAAGAGTCATAGAATATATATTCTGCGTCCAGTGTATAAAACATAAATTACCGAATCGATCATCTGTTCCACCTCTGAATTCCCCTTTTTTCAAAATACTTAATTAATATATTTAAATATAACAGATTTAACGCCGGTAGTTCTAGTGTTAATAATACAGTAATGACTTAACGAATTGACATCTTTGCCGCTTCATCCCTCTTTTTCCAATCTTTATTTAATATAATGCAATGGAACAGATTTCACGCCCGTAAATCTAATGTTAACGCGCGCCCACTTTCTTAGCGATTAGCTCGACAGCGCTGCCGTTCGCTAGCTATATGTATTTTACGTATCTGTAGTCGAGGAATGAAAGGAAACTTTGTAATCAGTTGATTAGGTATTGTGCCTCTTAAAATGTGAGTGACGATTGAGTAGAGACTCGGCTAAATTCTCTGTCTGCCAATTATCACGCGGCGACAGCTATTCCTCAGCTCCATATCGCGGTTTTAATTTATGCATAACTTGGACAGAAACCCTTCGCTGGGCGCTAGCGCCACCTGGAAGCCTATGGTCTAAATTTGAATCTTTCTTTCGCGCCAAACTGCTTGGTTGCTTGGAGCGACTGAGCTTTGAAATTTTTCCTAATAATTTACACGCCATAGTCTGAGAATTAGTCAGCTGGAAAGGGTGTTCGATCCGCGGACTGGCAGGTAACGATTTTATTAGGGAGATCGGAAAGTAATGTCGTTTTTTTACATTAAATTTAGATAAATAAATTTCTAACAAGTTTTTATTTTTAATGAATGATGTAATCACCCTTGTTATGATCAACCTTTTGTCATCTAGTGTGCAAATTTTCAATGTCGGATCGATAAAAATCAGTTGGTTTCTGAGCTGAATATCTGGAGAAACGACATTACTTTCCGGTCCCCCTAATATTTTATTCGCGATACTCGAGAGACGGGCCGAGATCGACGAACATCTTCCTCATCTTGCACTCTGGCCCAAGCGATCGCGCATCTTGGCAAACATCTATATATTAGTAGAAATGTTAACATTGCAACGATCTTGCGAGGCGAAAACAAGCGACGTTTCATTCAGCAACGCGTATCCGAGAAATCCAAGGAGAAAGATAACCGAAGTATCCCGCCCTGATCGAGAGAGTAGGCGCGCTTAGGGTTATCGCGAAGGTTAAGGCTACGCGCACGCGCCGTACGTGCGTGATTCCGTTAACCGAATTAAAAGTCCGGCGTAATCTTACGCGCGTAAATGTACGTCCAAGGATCTTTGCCGAAAGAGACGATCAGTGGGGATTCAACGACTTCGTTGCGACTATCCGTCGTCGAGCAAGCACGCTCGGAGAAATTTTTCCCTTCCATTGAATCTCGTGCGCCGATAAACCTCAGAATTTCTCGGAAACATCAAGGAAGCGGTAACCTTACGAGCAAACGAACGACCAGACGATGGATAAGAAATCGTGACAATTCGTAGATTAAGTTCGTCGCTCCCGCGAAAGTGCATCTCGACGGCGATAGATCGAGATACGAAACTTCCCGAGGGCCACGGTGGGTCAGCAGGCAAAGGCTCGTACTCGCGAGAACTGGGCCCCGGTTCAAATCTCCCGCCACCACGGTGAAATTTGAAATGTTTCCTATGCGATATCTGTATCGTAGCCTCGACGGTTCGAAGGCCAGCCGAAGCAGAAGATTCTGTTCCGAGTAACCGTGGCGGTCCGATCGGAAGATGCAAAATAAATCGAAACATCGCTACAACTCGAGATCGAGAGCGTCGTCGTAGAAGCAGCCTCGTACTCGCGATTACCGGGCTCCGGTTCAAATCTCCCGCCACCACGGTGAAATTCGAAATGTTTTCTATGCAATATCGGTATCGTAGCCTCGATGGTTCGGAGGCTAGTTGAAGCAGGAGGTTCTGTTCCAAGTAACCGTGGCGGTTCGATCGGAAGATGCAAAATAAATCGAAACTTAGCTAGAACTCGAGATCGAGAGAGAATCAGCGCATGGGGACGGCGCGTCGTCGTAGATGCAGGCTCGTACTTGCGATTACCGGGCCCCGGTTCAAATCTCCCGCCACAACGATGAAATTTGAAATGTTTCCTATGCAATATAGCATATGGCATATAGAAGGCCAGCCGAAGCAGAAGATTCTGCTCCAAGTAAACGTGGCGGTTCGATGAAACGATGGAAAATAAATCGAAACATCGTTAGAACTCGAGATCGAGAGCGTATCGGCGCGTGGGGACGGCGCGTCGTCGTGGATGCAGGAGCGTATGGGTCGACGCGAGCGCTAACTGACTTTAACCAGTCGCAACGGCTCGGTAATTGCGACAAATTGACCAGCGGGACCCCAAATGTTCGTTGGCAGTGCGCGATGAGGCAAGGAGCGTATGTTGTAATCGTCCGAGAGAAACAACAGCGAGTATATGCGCGCGTAGCCGACCGATCGTTGCTTTATCGATAACGAGCGAATGGAAATGTAGCGCGATATTAGCGCGGCATGCCTCTCTCTCTCTCTCTCTGCCTTCCAGACAGCCACGATTCGTCTTCCACGCTGATCTTCCGATCGTGCGTACACGATTTTCAATCTTTTTTTTCTCCCGCGAGATAACGGACGATCGTGATGTCACGAATGATTCGATGTTTCCGGAAGCATCGGCCTCGCTTGATCAATTTGCAATTTAATTTCCACGATACTCGACGCGCCGCGACAAATATGCTAAATATCCTGCGGTCGATACGTCGATAAAGATACTACGGCGGCACTGTATTTTCACTTCCCGGTCGAAGCTGCTTGTATAACCTCCTTCACATCCAAAGCCACGATTCGTATTTACCAGCGATACATCGACGCTCGATTAAAGAAGCGCGTAAACATTTCGTTCTTTCTCGACGTCCATCTTTCCTCGTTCTCTCGATCGATGAAACGATCTGTACCCTACGACGCCTCGTTTCCGGGCGAAAAGTGACGATAACTCGATTTCTCGATGATCGGGGAAGAGAAAACGCATGCTCGCGTCAGCCGGCGCACAGAGAGATTGGGTTGAGTTAGGTGCAGGTTAAATATGCGGCCGGTATCGTTAAAAATAGAGCGACGGCCGACCGCCGGGTTACTTGTGCAATCGAGCACGTGGGATCCGTCCCCTCTTCTCTGGATCCTCTCTATCGCCCTTCCCCTCCCCGACGCCCCTTTCGATGCGTTCCATCCATTCGACAGAGGCTATCATCCCTCCGCAGAAAATTTTCCGCCTACGTCTACGTCCACGTCGAGCCTTCTCCGAGTCTCCGACGTCTGCGTAGAAAACCAGACACTGCCAACGACTTTGGCACGCATCAGGCCCTCCGCAAAACCTCACAACGCCGTACCCTTCGCGGCCTTTCGTCACGCGCGCGCCGTTCGCCCGAAAAAAGGGTGCTGTATTCCGTGAGGAGTTTTAGAGCACTTCAATTTTCAAGAACTACTTGCAAATGGACCTTCGAGAAATTCGTTAAGTTAGGAAAAATCGACGGGTCGGTGAACGTCGATGCATCGAATATCCAGGGTTAGCTACGAGTCTCTCGATACAGTGTGGTTGACATCTTATCTGCGAGAGAGGAGGGGGGCATTGGTCGTTTTTCACTCGTCCGATTTTAGCGCTGCACGTCGTTACGTAACGAACGTACAACGATAAACGGTCTTCGAGTTACTCTCACTGGGAATCGATAGATCGTCCCGTCGAAACCGTGCGATCGGCTGGTAGCTTAGCGCATCAGCGACTAACGATGCGACGAAAACTTCAGTGAGTGAACATTCATGTTTATCGAGCGCATTAACGTCTCCGTGACACTTTTTGCTTCTCGTTTTATTTGACGTTTATCGCTCCTCCACAATGGGCAGGCAGGATTTTATGGCTCTACACGGAAGACGTATTAGCTATCGAAACCGGTTTCGCTCGGTTGTCGTTAACTTTCGATCGTACGAGCCAGAGAACTCGGAAGACCATTGTTTTCCACGTTGAAGATTCGAGACGCGATCTCCGCCGATGTTCGTAATCGAACGAGAGGATCGATTACCAAACAGGCAGACGTGGAAGGACCACATGCCATGGTTATAAATACTGACGCTCGTCTTACGTTCAATGCGCTTAACTTTTAAAGATCAACCTTTCATTTAACATTCGTTTAACGAACCGAAGTCTTACGATGGGAATTGTACTTTGGCACGATGAAAACCGAGAACGAAGAGTCGAACGGGACGATAGATCGATGCCGACGGAACGGCAGATGGGAAAACGAGGTGGGCCGTTGAAGTTGGAGGATTCTCCGATGTACCTTTCGACAGGAGGTTCGAGAGGTTACGAATGGCACTGGCACTGGCACTGGGGCACTGGCACTGGCACTGGCACTGGCACTACGATCGTCGTTGCACGCGGAGCACTGCCAACTTCGTTGATGTGCTGCAAGCAAGCTCGATGCACTTGCCGTACTGGCCGCGCGAGCGTTTGCGTCGCGTTCGTCATTCAGGCATTCGATTTGCAAATCGCGTTTTCACGTGCTCGACTTCGGATAGGCTGCTTCAATGATCTTAGCGCCGCGTTAAACGACAGAACGTGTCGTAACGTTGCGAACCGTTCTAGCGAGATGTGTCTCGTTGACTTTCGAAGACTCGCAAGTTCTTCGATAGGAACGTGCAGCCTCGTTATCGGAGGAACATCGGTATCCTTGCAGCGCGCAACAACACGAGTCGATTTGCGTTGGAACGATTAGCACGCAGCAATATCTTTCACCTTCGATCGTTTATCGCGGCGAAATACATTTCACGTCGGAACTGATTTACAAATTGCCAATGTAACTGACTATTCAAAGTGCGATATTACGAGATACGTTATGTCACGTGTTCGCAGACTTTGGCGTGCATACAATTTCGACTTAATGAATGGCGTCTGTGAAGGTATTTGCATGTCGTTAGCCGTCTCTCCAACGTACCTCGCAGCGCCGAGGGATTGGAAATTATGCACATTTTTAACAGCTGTTATTACGAGTACACTGAAATCGATTAGTATCGGTAAACGAGCCTCGATCGTGAAAATCCAATTCGTGCAATTGTCGCGCGTCGCGACAACTCGGACCGAACGATAGTCGGCGGAAGAGGGCGTCACGCGGCGTGGAAGTTAAAGAACCTGAAGTTTCGACACGATCACTGATTCGTCGCGTGCCGAGGCTCTGAGATTTGCGTGTTAAACGATAACCCAATTTACTTTGCCCCTGGTCTAATTGTACGGGTACATACCGGAAACGTAATCACTTATCGGCTCGGTAATCGATCGGATAAACGATCGATCGTACCGTAAGATAGAACTTGTAGGACGGTGCTGGAAAAGAAGACTATTTTGCGAGGCGAGAGAGGAGAATGTAGACTGCGACATGGACGATAGCGATGTATCGATGGACGTCACTGTTAGCGAGATGAGAATTGGAGAAGAGGTGGGGAGAAGGGGAGATGAACGTCGATGGGAGAGAAAGAGGAGAAGGAAGTAAAGAAAGGAGGACGGAGATGCGGAGAGAGAGAGGAGAAACGCGAGAGGAACGTGGCGAAGTTTGAAAGATAGAAACTATTAGATTGGCGCGTAAGAAATGTCGGATTGGGTCTATGCACTACATTTTGGCCATGTTTTGCAAATAGTTGGCCGTGAAATTAATAATTCTATAGTTGAAACAGGCTATTTGGTCTATACGCTCGATATTGAGTGCATTTTTTTATTAGTTTTATTAAAAATCGTACAAAAGCCCCTGTGGATCTTTGGCACGTCGATGGAAATCATTATAAACATTCTTTTTGCAAAAACTGTTATTGTAATTCCTCCGTGGAAAATCCGACGTTTCATATGCACCAACCTAATACGTTTGTTTTCACTCGCTCACGATTCCGGTTCGACGTCCCAATCTCGAGGTCCTTGTTGCGTCGCTCACATGAGAATTCCTGCGAATGCGGCTGCCAAGAGAAACTTAGGGTCGGCGGAGTGCAAGGAAGCAGGAGCACCGACGACCGTTGGATGAACTCTGTTGCTCTTTTGTCGCGCGTTCATTCGATACGACGCGAAGACGATAATCTAGAATGCTCTTTGAATTTTTTCCGAGCAATACGTGGCGTCTAGTCCTTCGAAATGAGGCTTTATCTGTGCCGACGATAAAAGCGGACAGGTATCCCTTTTTATGGTAGTTTTATAGTAGCTATATACCACGGACTTTTCTCGGCCATAGAAATTAACGCTATCTTATCCTTCGATCGTTGGAAATAAAAATACCCCGTGGCACGGCTAATGCTAGGCTTCCATGTACAACTTTTAATTGTCGGCGCTGTCGTTTCAAAGAAAAATTGCGCTTTCGTCGAAATGCTGTCTCGTCAATTATAAACGAAGAATGCAACCGAGGAAAGTTTCAGGACATCGTAACAATATTCACGTGTCTTGCTTCATCGCCAACAAATTTAAGAATCTAATTTCCACCTCGAAAATCTGGCTCTCGGAAGTCGTACTTGTTTGCTTCACCTGCGGCGATATATTTCTAGAGGATATTCGAGCTTTTAGCGATTTCCAGCTGCTTTTCGGTAGTAGGGAAATAAAAAACTTTACGACGGTCGATGACACCGGCGCGCCGTATTTCGCGAAGATCGTGGAGAATGTAAAAATAATGCGACACCGATCTCAGAGCCGGCGATGTTTAATCGGGGACATCGAACGCTACGAGAGGCGCGTGATCGCGAGAGATCGATTCTTCTCGTTCGTCGATAAATGCTGGGACTCATAAACTCATAAACTCTCCTAATTTTCCACCATTCCCAAAGAAACATAGAACCGAGAAACCACTAAAGTATCTTCCGACCGAACCGCTCGTTCTTCCGCAGTCGAGAATTAACCCTTTGAGGACTACCGACGCATATATGTGGTCTGAGAAAAAATGTAATTACAGTTTATCGCTGCTTGTATACACAGTTAGAGTTGAAATATTGAAGTACTACCGTTGAAACATGATTAAACAAATAGTAGTTTATAATGTATACACATTAGCAGCCTAACTTTCTGATAAAGAGGTGGCTTTTCATCGCAAAATAAATGGTTATCTCTCAATATTCAAAAATGGCGCCGTCCGCAAAGGGTTCAATTGGTGGGAATTCGTTTTCAATTGCCGGTAGAAAAACAAACGCCGCAAAACGGAAGAACGTAACGCGCAAGTGGTTACATTCACGGTATGCGTATAATGAATATGACGCGTAAGTACATCGGCGAGATTCTCCTCCACGCATGCGTGAACGGGAAGATCCACGAGCCGAGACTGCGCCCGCGCGCTGCATCGTCGCACTGCGCATCCGATCGCGCGTCGGCCGCGGCGCGCCGGCGAGCCCGCGAAGAAAATCGCGCCAAGTTTTCGCGACGAAACTCGAATCGCTCGGAGTCTATTGCCACGCCCTCTCCCTTCTCTTCTTCCCTATGCTTCGCGCAAATCACCGACCGTCGTTTCTGCAATCTGTTGCTCCTGCACGCGAATGCTCCCCCTTCTTTGCAACGGAAGAGAGCATAATCGGTCAGCGCCGTCATCGCGCTCATCTCGCCGTCCGTCGAATGTGTGTCACGCGCTGCCCGGTTAATTCGAAGATTCGTTTAATCGGCCGAGTCTATGGCTTACGGGCCGAAAGAATTTACGAGAGTATAATTTTGGAATAAACGCTCGCTCCTGATTCGATGACGTACTCGAATCGCGAATACGCCGGAGTCTGCCGTCCGAGAATAGTTCTTTCGAATCTGCTTCGGCGAGGGAGCAAAAAAATTGCGGTTATTAGATTTGAAGAAAGGGATCTGCACTTCCGCGAAACCGATTGTCAGACTATGTACATGAATTCCATGGTTATTCTACTCTAGTTGCATCCTCGTGGCACGAGCGTCGCATCGATATCAATCAAGGCCGATCGATCGAATCTATCGGAACTTCTCTCCCCTGCCCTCCTCTCCCTGTAACCGCTCCTATCGCAGCTGAAAACGATCCTTATGCAATCGAGACGATTAAGTGCACTCAAGGTCCCTAACGCATCAACCGTCTCTACCGCGAAAACAGACCGTACCGTGTATCGCGGTGGAGATCGACATAACCTCTTCTAATCTTAGGAGCCGGAACACGTTGAAACTAGGTTGGATGCACAACCGAGACGCGCACTGTGTAAACAGAATACTAAATAACTCGAGATTGTATTACGAGTGAACCACCGCACGAGTTCTGCGGCTACTATCGTTCGGATAGAAGATCGGTTACTATCGATAGATCCGGATTTGAATCTTTGATCACGTGCAGGTCTGTACAGTTAGGCTACATTTAGATTGGCCGATCATTGTGCTGTGTAACAAACACAGCAAATTCTGCGCATGCGCGAGCATTTCGTAGGTCCTATCTGTTCGCTACAGGGTTTTGTTCCGATCTTGTTTTCAATTTTTTTGCTTCAACCGGTATGGCTACTTTTCGGGATTTAGGTAACTAAATCGAGGCACATTCTTCACGAACTTCGCGAGGGAAATTACAGAAACCGTTTACATCTTCTTCCGCCACTTGTACCGACTTTTATTTATGTATTATAGTACATATCGAAATTCATTTTCTTCGAAGCCTTCTAATTTTGAGATGCCGTGTGTTGTACACCTATTGCCCCGTGTCAGTAGAGATAGGTATATAATAAATCTTGCCAAACTAGCGTTAAGAAAAGAGACGGTCGATTGTACACGTGCAGCTGAGCACTTCTGGTCTAGAGAAAATGCTTTCCTACGATGACCCAGGATAGATACTGTATCGATGCATTTCGCGTAGCTCTCCTATCGTCAATACAGGCTCAGAGATTCGACCTGAATGAATGGCAAGAGCCATGGCCCATTAAGCGACACGGTGATGCTCGAGAGATAGGTATATATTTCCTGCCCAGCGCGTGGGCGGTGGACGGAGAATTATTGACAGAAATCCCCCGATTTTGCGTCTCGATGCACCGTTGCCGTGTATCCGCCTTCGGAGGTACACGTGCACGGTGTATCAAAAGAAATCGCGCTTCGGATTAGATCCACGGTATAGCACGGTATACATGTGCAAATTGTGGGACGAAGAAAGCGGCAATATCCTCGTTTCCTTTATCCTTTGGTGTACAATGACGAGTTATACTCAGGGCGCGATAGGTGAAACAGGAAAATCTGAAGTACTGCAAAAGCTAGGAAAGAATATCGGTGGGACACGACACCATTAAATTATTTCCGTGCTATTAACACTAGAACTACCAAACCAGTCAAAATGACTGGTACAGAATTTTTTCCAAAAATTCTCAAAGTTTATAGGAGAGTCATAGGAGAAATATTTTACGACCAACTCAAAAAACATAAATGACCGAATTGATCATCTCTTTTGCCTCTTGATTTCTCTTTTCTCAAAGTACTTATTTCATTTATGCAAAAATAATAGATTTAACGCCGGTAGTTCTAGTGTTAATGTTACGTTAACTAGTACGATGTATGAGCAATCGCTGATCGATCTGTATTCCTCCAATTTCATTCCGAACTGTCGCGGAGGCAGACGCTAAATAAATTGTAGGGGTTAAACTATGCTTGTAAATGTATAATAAATTGAAAGAATTCCTATATTTGAGATATCCAAAGAAACAGAAAGTAATGGAGATTCGAAATTAGCGAGAACATTGGTGCAATCGGGAGATTACACCGTCGAGAGGTGAAAAGGCTGGTCAATTAAGTAATTTGGGTCCTGTAAGACAAAAGTGGAGTATTTACTTCACAATTCTCCCATCGATTTGGCGAATTTTTCAAAGAAATTCGCAACCGGTCGTTTCGACCGCCTTGGAAGTTTTAGCGCTAATCGTAGTCGCGCTGCATTTTGCCCAGAACGAATGGATACTTATAGAATCGCTATCGGAAATAGCAAATAGATATCGAAAAGTAGAATACGCATATGCCGTTGACGGTATCGATGATGATGGCGATGATGCGCGAAAGAGGAGCGCGGCGAGGTCGTTCACGTAATCGGGCCGAGATCAAAACAGCGCCGTTCTTCCGACGAGTTCCTCTCTGACGTTGGGGGACGACGATTATTTTGAGAGTCGGCACGCGGTCACCATATTCGCGACGGTAAATAAATACATCTTCGCGAATCGCGAGAAAGCGCGTGAAGAGCATTTCCTCGAGGCAATTGTTCCGTCAAACCAGATTTAATTCTCATGGAACGAGGAAAACTAAAAGAATTCCGCCACAAGAATTCTTAAACGTTTCGAGCATCGTGTACCACTCGGTCTTCTGGTATTCCGAGTACCAAATAGAAAATTATAAGAAGCCTTTGATAAATCCAACACTACGATAAAAATACGTTCTTGGAAACCTTATCTCCCGGTTTCGGTTTATTTCTGTACGGACTATCTGCCGGCAGTTGAGGAAAATGGGGAACCCTTTTGCAGTTACCAGATTTCCAATAACTTTGGAGGACTTTCCAGAATTAATTCTATATACCTTTGGAATTAATTGTACGAGAGGAATAACAGAAAACGGAGAAGTCTCCTAGATGTTCACGAAGAACTACTCGCCAGAACGAGCGGCAGGTCTTCAACGAGCGCGGCACTTGTGGCCAAAAATACAAAGAAGCAAATACAACAAGTTGGAAATCGTCTGTAGTCGAACCTCGCCGATTTGGATCCACCTAAAGCAGTAGCTCCGAGGCGAAATAACCGTAGCAATTGAAGCGGAAAAGTGCAAAAGCAACCGCTCCACGTGGTAGCTGCAACTACAGATAACCCCCGAAGAACACGATTAATTCGTGCCGTGTTGTTCGAGACTACAAAAAAAGAGATTTCGTTTCAAATGTGAAAATAAAAAAAAAAGTTACGAGCCATTCTGTGCGAAAACTTTGGCAAGGTTTTCGGTTAGGAAACAAACCTAATATGCCGGATAAAAGTAGAGAAGATGAAATTTCAAAGAAATGTCGCAACGAAATTTGAATTACAAACATATACATTTAAAATAATGTGCACGTAATATGAATTTATTCCATTAACACTATTCCTACCACGACCGGTCAAATGACCGTTTTTAAAATTTCGATTAGAATTTCCTATATACAACGTAATTGAATCGCCTTTAAACTTCACGACTTTTCCTCAAATATACGTAAAATATATTCACATTATAATACATTTTTCAATATTCACTTCTTTTTTTTACTGTTCATTTTCTCAGAAAAAATTATCATTTGACAAATTCACCGGTTGCGGTAGGAAAAGGTATACGTGAAGTGCCGGTAGGAATGGTGTTAAAATGGAATTGAGAATGCATAGACGTGATTTTTCAAATTTCGTGATAAAAGCTATAACTCCTTTATAATTCTGAACAATTTTCCCTTTGACCGCAACTCTCTACTTTATCAAACAAATGCACAGTTGGAAATAATTTCATATCAATTTATTTTTTTTCAAAAGAAATACTCCAAAATTGTGTAGCTCGAAACCGTGTAATTCGGGAAAGGTACTCATGTTCCTCGAAACTCGTGTTCTTCGGTGTCACCTGTATACTGCGTCTAACCCGACTTCTACTCTCGCCACGCTCGTTTCCCTTAGCAAGTACACCTCTGTAACACTATCCACGCCTACGCGACAGGATGCGGTCCAATCTGACCCCGGCGGAGAGTTCTCCGGATCCAACAGGAAGTCGCGCTTCCCACAGGTTCCAGCGGGGACCGCTCGTTTTCCGCCGGTGCGAGAACGGCAACGTCACTCGAGTACCGTGACTCTGTCGTCGGCGAAGGAAGAATCTAGCTTGGACTATCGCGTTTCACTGGACACGTTACATATCCGTGTGCAAATATGTTTCCCCTCGAGGAGCAGAGAGACAGAAAGACAGAAGTTACATTGCTCGATGTTACACTGCACTTTTGCGTTCTCCATTTGTCGATTGAACAGTCGATCGAGCATTCTATCGAGCAACGAGGGAAGAATACAAAGGGAGCTGGATTTCAGTCGGATGTTGAATGAAGAATTACTTTAACACGTTCGCGGACAGTAAAACTTCAGTGAGCTGCAAACATAGACAGTCAAGTGTTACACTTCTAACTTACACTTCTAACTACACAGAGAAAAAGTAAAATAGTATGAAAATACTCAATGAATCACTAGGCCGTCACTTCAACCTGCATAGTAATTACAAAAAATCAAGGTTATATAAAATTAAATGAATTATAATTGGCTTTATCATTTGGCGCGACATGAAAAATATAGCATTTCTGTCATTCTACATTACGGTGAAAATGGATGTTATAGAATTCACGTCGGCGAACGCGTTAAGATCCGAACGGAAGCAGCGAAGACTCGCTCGACTGAGTTACAGTCAATGGGGTGGTTCGACGAGAATTAAACAGCTATACTGTTATCCCAGAAAACGAGGGGTTTCCAGATGCAAGGCTGGTCGAAGAATTGCATGAAAACGTTCCTCATTGCACCTCGACATCCAAGAATCATCTTGTATTTTCCTCCACACCTATTCACCCTCGCCAAACCACATATTAACGACGGACCAGGAATTCCAACCCTTTGGAAGAGCTCGAAAGAAACACCTTGCAAGAACTTTTCGCGCCCGTTCGCGTGAACCAATTCCAGCGGCACTCGTCTTCAATGAGCCGATGGCTTCCCTTTTTCGCCAGAGTACTTACAAAATCGACCACACTTCTCACATTAGAATCGTCTTAAAAGCACGATCGTAAACCCGCCAGCGATATTCTTCTCGCAAGAGTCTCGGAAAAGCGTGGAAATCGGCGCGGATTTTGGCGAACGTTTGCGCTCCGACGTCGAGGGAGCTTGCGCGCCGGCCGAGTTTTCACGGTCGGTGCGCTCTCACTTTCGTTCGGGGTCGCGCGGACGGAATTACTGCTGAAGAAGTATCGACGACCGCGAGCACGCTTGCGGAGGACGAGGGAGGACGAGAGAGGAGAGCGAGAGGAGCGCGAGAGGACGAGAGAGGAAAGCGAGATGGTCCTCTTGGCGCAAGCGCCACGCGCCACGTTTCCCTCTGCCCTTCGCCGGCAAATCTACAGCGACTTTCGCAAAAAAGCTTTCACTCTCTCCTACTCTACATTTCTCTTTTCCTCCCTCGGAACACCCCGTTCCATCCACCCACTCTTTCTCTTTCTCTCGAAGAGGAACGCAGCGGTATTGCCGCCGTTGCCCGCGGGTGCTCGTTAAACGACTCGCTGAAAATTGTCCGCTCCGTTTAGTTCTCTCATTAGTATCTGGCAAAAATTCAGACCCACCTTTCGCGGATGATTCTGCCACGAGTTTTTATGCGAATAGCGGAGAGGAGGGGACGAAAGTGGAGGCAGAAATTCTAGATAGGCTTGGGAGTATCGACTGGAGTGGCGAGAATTCGCGGCTGCATTTGGCGGATCGAGCTGAATGCGGAAAATGGAGAAATAGGAGCAAGAGTCCTTGGTGAACGCTTTAGCAGATAAAAAAATTGTCGCGGTAGAGAGAAGGTGGACTAACGATAAGCTAATGATCTCCAGTGGGTACGGAAGCGTTGCGAGCAAGAGCTCGAAGAGGAAGAGGAAGAAGAAGGAGAAGAAAATGGCAAGATGGTTAAGAGTTTACAAGTGTGAGGATGCATGTTGTGCGCCAGAGTATGCATGTGTAGATAACAGAAGAGTCGAGTGACTGCGACTCGAGGGCTCAGTATTATATGCTGGAGATTTTGAGTGTGTAAAGTATGTGTGTGAGATTTGAGACTGAGGCGAGCGAAAAGATAAGTACTGGTCGCCAGAATGAAAGAAAGCGTAGCAAGAGAACGGTGTAGAAAGTTAATCATAGGTATATTTCAGTAAGACAGTAATATTAACACTAAAACTACCAAACCAGTCAAAATGACTGTTACACAATTTTTTCCAAAAATTCTCCTACTTTATAGGAGAGTCATAGAATAGATATTCTACGTCCATCTTATAAAACATAAATTACCGAATCGATCATCTTTTCCACCTCTTAATTCCCCTTTTTTCAAAATACTTGTTTCATATTTTTAAATATGATAGATTTAACGCCGGTAGTTCTAGTGTTAATAAGCTACATATATATATTTAAATAATTGACCGCCGATCCTCACGGTAGAAACGCAAGGAACGGTTGGAACCAGCTACGTAATTTCTCCAGCCGCGCGGCAAGGCATCGACTCGAGTACCAAAGACATTCCCTCGCAGGGGGTTGGAAAAGGGTGTCAGAGACCGTTTTATATGGGCCACGGGATCCTGCCCGCTCCAAGACTATCCTCTTACCCTCGGAGGGTCGGAGGCGTGTTCGGCGCGTGTTATGCGTGCCGGTGGTGAACGAGGGGTCGTCGGGGAGAGGGAGGACGCAAACTGGGAGGGTACCGTCCCGAAATTACCGTGGGGATAAGGCGGAAGACGGAAGAACAGGGAGCGATTTTATTCGTTTGTCAATAGCGAAACTACCGTAGCCCGATACGCTCGACATGCTCGATGGAATCTAGTGTCTTAATGGAAGCAAGATAAGATTTGGCGCGTCTATGCGAGCAGTTTTCTCGAAAATCTCGATATGTAAGAATTTACCTTGAAAGTGACTCACGGACGGCACTAATTTCCGGTTGAAAGTGACGCAACCGAGTTGTCCGAGTTCTGCCGCTTGCGTCATCGTCGCGGATTATGCGCCTTTCGGCGCCGATAATTTGGTCGGAACGTACAAGAATGTTGCGGGTGTTGAAGTGTAATGAGAGAACGACCTTTGTAGGTTTGCGTTCGACAGGATTTTTTTCCAATAGCGTTTCCTAATTCGAAATATCGACGATGATTGCACGTGCCGAGCTCAATTTCCCGTCGCGCCTGGCACATATTTCCCAAGTTGGAACTTAACGCTGCAGCTACCAGCGTTATATCTATTATAATTATCTGTGCCGAGTAACTACTTTGGAGGACGAGAAATCAAGAGGTGAAGAAGATGATCAAAGTAATTTCAAATTTGCAGAATAGAATTTATGAAAAAGTTCCGAACCAGTCATTTTGCTCCGCCCGACGGTTCACCCGTAATACCACGTTCTCGACGTCTCTCGATAAACCTAGCCAAAACAACCGTGCCATTTAACCCATATTCATCCTTAAGCGGAATATTCCGCGGATGACGATCGCCTTTTATCACCAGCCACGGAATATTCCGCCCTGTACAATGTTAACCTGCCGCGCGCAGAAATTCACGGTACTGCGGGTCTTCTGCCGTATTTAGAGCTATGATGCAAATGGTTAAACCCGAAAAAAAGTGAAACAACGAAACCCATAAATCTACTTCAACCTTCCACGCTTATCTCAGGTCGCCCGACGCTCACCGTCGCGACGACCCTTTGAAATATTACAAGTGTTACCGTCTCTCCGCTGGCTCTCACGGTTCTCCGATTACAGCACGGCGTTACGTTCGAACTCACTGCGAAAATGTTGCAACAAAGATGCAGCGGATTCGCGCGCAAGAGGGACAGCATATGCGCGCTAAGGTGCCACTAATCGTCACGTTGGCCGCGTCATCGTGTGCATTTTAGCCGCACGCATACACACACACGAACGTGAGTCGTGCAACATTTCGAAACAGCGAGGCGAACACGTTCGAGGGACATCGCTCGGTTATCATCGGAGGGATCGGAAAGGAATGCCGAGGTAATCCGAATTTTGACCCTTCCAATTTTCACGACGATGCTATCGGAGGCTCGTAAAACGCGGACGTAAAAAATCGGCGGCTGCCCGAAGTACCTTCCTGGACGAAGAGATAAGAGGGAGGCTGGAGAAGAGCGGTAAAATGGGAAATGGATGGATTAGAATAGGAGCTCCCGGAGGATTAGTACACGTGCAAGTTGCAAATGCGAAAGCACTTACCTTGAGTGAGGACTTTGCCGGTCTTCGAGGAGCGTCGATTGTTGCGTGGAATCGGAATATAAATCTGTATTCAACCGAGTATTCGTTGGAAACGGAGAATATTTTTTCCCGCGCGGATTCGTATTCGTATTCGCGTAAATGCGTATTCGTCGTACAAGTAGCAACAAGAATTATCGATTCGAAAGGTGAAAGAGAATTCAATCGAAACTAATTGCAAGAAAAAATTCAATCGACGCTCTAAAATTGCGGTTCACAAGCTGGTGTACCTCAAAGTCACTGAATATCCCGCGAAAGATGATGAAACTGTGGCTAGAGAACGACTAAACCCTCTGGTTCTATATACGTAGCCCAATTTAAAACTCTTAAAAGAAATTCCAGGAGAAAGTTTAGTGCCCCTTAAAAATTGTACGACTCCAAGAGTGTTCTTCTAAATAATCGAATTCAAAAGTCCCGCCTATCGTAGCAGCTCGATACACGCAACAAAGTTGCGCGCGCAAAGAATGCCGCTGGAACTGTTTAAATTCAAAAGCGAAGCACAAAAGACGAACATGCCATGACGTGAGGACAGATTGGAAGGTACTCGGGTGACAGAACAGGTCATGCAAGACACGAAGAAGAAAAAACATGGAAAAAAGTAATCCTACCTTAGGATGTAGTTGACGCAAACGACGGAGAGCGGTTTGTGCTGCTTGGAGCAGTGAATTAGGGTTGCCTGCGTGACGACCCATGCGTAGCCGCCTCGTTTTCCCAGAAATCTGTAGGCCACGGTTTCGCACTGGCCCTTGCTGAACACTGTAACGCAAGAGAAGGACGAACAATGAATATCGACGGTCCTGCGAGGAATCGCGTTGCATCAGGCATCTCCTGGACTTATATAGAGGGGCTTGGTGGTTGGGTAGTGCGCATGGAGCGCAATTTGGATGACGAAATAGGCGCAGCGGAGTTTGAAAGATTTTGCGGCACGAGAGTGGTCTCGAACGTTTGGAATCGATAGATTCCTTGCAATTAGAGAACTAAAAGATCGTCAATTAGGGACGAATTTCATTTTTATTAACCCTTTCCGTTGGCCCGCAGCGGCGAAATTGTAATAGAAATTGATAACTCCGTTGTCAAGTAGATCCGGTGTATTTTTATATTTTTGTATATTATAAAACATGATTCTAAATCATAGATGCAGATATACGGAGCAATAGGTGTTACGATCGACGTGAAAAAAAACCTCAAATTAAATTACTTTTAGTCAACAAATCGCAAAAGGTCGATCGACGCGGCCAAAGCAATTCCACGGTTGGTGCGATAAAAGGAGAGAATTCCTTTGCTTCCTTGCGTAGAACTTTATGTCCCGAATCAAGGACGAACGGGCGGAAAGGACGTTTCAGCAGTTTCACCGTTCCTTTATGTGTTCATTGACCGAGGAGTTGGTCACGACAAGCTATAGATCCTTTTTCCAGTGGCAATCTCGAGTCCCTCTCTCTCCCTCTCTCTTTCTCTGCATCAGCGTTCGAGATCTGCCCGTGCTAATCTCGTGGAGCGCCACATTTTACGGAAAGGGACGAGGGAATATATTTTCTGTCCCTCCTTATGGGAGGCGCGATAATGCGACTTCCGACAGTTTATATCCGTGGAGGCTGGTAACGCCGATAAGCTGATTCGGTCATAACGGAGAATATCTATGGTCGAATTAAATGACTTTGCGCGTCGATTCTCTCCTATTTCTACTTTTTGTGCTCGTCGGACTTTGCCGTTAACCGGAGTGTTTGTAATCCCAAAGACTAAAACGGACACTCTACTAAAAGTAGCGCTTATTATTTATTTAACGCGTTGAAGGCCACGGGTGTCACCGGTGGTCGGCGCTATTGAATTCAATGAAGTTTCATATGACTTTTAAATCGTAATATTTATGAATTTTCTAATGCATTAAGTATTTAAATATTCGCGTTCAAAAGTTAAAGTTCTGCTGACTTCAAAACCGTAGACTCTCGTGTAACGCTTTAAGGCCCAAATTAAATTCTCTCACCGAGAAAATGTATCATTTATTGCCGCATATTTTTTGTAAAATAGAAAAAAAATGGTGGCTCCATCGGATAATATATCCATCGGTTGATATTATAAAGGGACTTGATCCATTTTTTGCAGAGTTACACGCACAAAGGGTATACTTACAGGACTTGAAAGACTTGTCGAGGGCCAGGTTATCGAGGGCATGATAGAACTCGAAGACAGACTGTCCCATCAGCTCCTCGCTCTTCCAGCCGAGATACTCGGCCAACCTTTGGCGGAAAAAAAGACAAAGACGCATAAAGTAAAGAAAACCTTGGAGTTCAGGAAAATCCTTGAAAGTGAAACGACTAGAGAAACTTACTTCTCGTCGGCATAGGTGAACTTCATGCTGAGACTGTGCTTCGAGAGAAAAGTGTGGCGACCCAATGGTATTTCTATATTACTCGGATGAGGTATAGGACAGCCGACAAGCACCAAAGAAGCACCCGCATCGTATTCGGTGGCCTCGTCCTCTTTCTCTCGCTCCTCGTCGTCGTCCTCCGTGGAGTTCGAGGCTGACTCG
The DNA here is from genome assembly GCA_963989415.1 of Cerceris ruficornis. Lineage (NCBI taxonomy): Eukaryota > Metazoa > Arthropoda > Insecta > Hymenoptera > Crabronidae > Cerceris > Cerceris ruficornis. The sequence goes on from OZ022524.1 coordinate 19,679,644, forward strand.
CGAATATATGTTAATCGACCGGTGCAGTGAATAACCTGCCGTAAGCAAATATCGCACGGTCATCGGAAGGTGTACAATTTCTAGTGCAAAAGGTCGATCGGCTTTCGTAGATTTATGGCACGACGTCTCTAGGACTCGAAACATTCCGGTTTTTTCTTTGCACATTTCAAAACGACTCCTACGGAGCCGTTTTCTTTAAAGATCGACTGAACGATGAATTTTTGGAATTTTAGGTAAATATTTCTTGCCAAATTTTCATCTCGTCGGGAGAAATATCTTTGGATTACAATCAGGCGCATTGGTTTCTATTCGAACGAGCAATTAAAGGAACATGCAATTTTTGGCGGGCAATTTAAAGATAACCGGATCATTAAGCGATCAATCGATTTATAGGGCGGATGTTTGAATTCACGTATCGACGGAATAAGTATCTGACCTTGTAGGAAGCACTCTTCAAGTTGACTTTCCTGCCTTTGCTGGTCAGCGTGCACTTTAGACGTAGGAAGAAGCTGCACTGACGCTTATCGTTGCTCTCCTGCGGCTTCGAGGAGAGGCACTCTCGTAATTCCTCGTGATCGCAGGGGTGACTGTACTCGTACACGCTTTGACCCATCATGTCCATCTGGAATAAAAGCGTTTACGAACGGAGATGCAGGCGTGAAAGACGATCGTGGATGGAGCCGGGAAGAGGAGTCGGGCGAATCACGCACCTGAGAAATTCCGAGATAATCGCTAACGTTCTCCGAGAGGTAGACCATGTTTCCGTCGCTCGAAAGCACCAGCATGAAGCCGTTCAGAGCTTTTGGGAAAAGCTCGTTCATTTCGGTGGTTGACTCCGATTTTGCCAGCGGAACTGGAACTAAAAATTGCAAGGTGCGCCGTTGAGAATTGCAACCTGTCTACGTAGAAAAAAGAGGAGACTCGAGTCACGAGATATCTCGTCACCGTTTCGTAACGTTTCAGCTCGTTAGAGTTAAAACTGAACTGTTCTTAACCCATTTCCATCATAGCTCTAAATACGGCGGAAGACCCGCGGTACCGCACATTTCCGCGCGCAGCAGCTTAATATGGTACAGGGCGGAATATTCCGCGGCTAGTGATAAAAGGCAATTCTCATCTGCGGAATATTCCGCTTACGGATACAAATGGGTTAACCCATTTCCATCATAGCTCTAAATGCGACAGAAGACCCGCGCATTTCCGCGCGCAGCAGCTTAACGTTGTAGAGTGCGGAATATTCCGCGGCTAGTGAAAATAGACGATTCTCATCTGCGGAATATTCCGCTTACGGATGCAAATGGCTTAACCCATTTCCATCATAGCCCTAAATACGGCAGAAGACCCGCGGCACCGCGCATTTCCGCGCGCAGCAGCTTAACTTTGTAGAGGGCGGAATATTCCGCGGCTGGTGATAAAAGGCAAATCTCATCTACGGAATATTCCGGTTACGGATGCAAATGGGTTAAATCACAACGGCTGACGGTATCGAGCGAAGTTACAAGAAATCATGTAACGCGTCTCGGCCTATTTCTGGCCGAATAGAAAGTAAAGGAGGAAGTTGATGGATGCTCACTGGAATCAACAACGGCGCGGACTTTGAGGTATGCAATGGCGAGCCTCATTACGCTGGCCTTGTCTAGGTGAGCCGCTTGATCCGGCGGAACCGGCAAGGCCCCGGCGAGCTCCGTGAAGATGTCCGTCTCTTTGCTGCGACGGCATCGTGCAGCGTCACGAGACTTCTCTTTCCTCTTCTCGTTGCTCCTGAAACACGATCGATGTTTTAGTCGGAAGAAGACCCGGAGAAAGCGGGGAGAGAAGCGAGCGGAATAGGAACGAGGTTGAGGGCTATGGTCGGCGTATAGAGCAAAAGGCTGGGACTCGCGATCAGAGAAACCCAGTTTCCTCGCCTCTGGGAAATTTTTCTTAAATTATTACTTAATACACCGATTGATTCCTACGTAAAGTAATTTTTATCGTTCTGTCGTGCTCGATTAAAGAAAGAAAATAGGCTGGGACTCTGGCGGTTAAAGAGATTTGTTACTCAAATTGTAATTTAATATATCGGAGCCTTGATACTTCGTAGCCCGACAGTTAAAGTTTACAGGTTCTAGAAGAACTTATTAAGAAAAAGATTCCTACGGGATGCGTCACTGAAGACGTCACCGTTGTGTTGCAACCGTTGGCTTACGCAATTCCGACTTAAACGATCTGAGAATTGGGAAATACCGTTGTATCGAGAATTAATAATAGCATCGAAAGTGGATCGAAGAGAATTTCTCCTCAAGAAATGTGAATTTTAACACGTTCACCGCGATATCCTTTTTCCGAGCTTCTCTACTTCAAGGTAAGAGATAAATGAACTCCGCGCTAACCGCTTCTATTTGTCTATCATGGACATTGTTGCACAGAGTCAATTAGCGCTTAAGACGGTAAAAATGTAAATATCAGCTTTGCACCTGTCGAAGGTTTAATAAAAGAGTTACACGCGGCGACGATAAGTTGTCCCATACCACATCGATCATGTTAGCACACCTTGGGGGACACACTGAGTATCGTTAGCTAGATAAAGAGCAATCTTTATCGAAAGATACAATGCTTCTTGCATCTTTGCTTCTCCGAACGCAATTGGACAATCGTAATCGATACAATCAAATTTCTTTCTATGAAGAACACGCGCAAAAATTGCCTCAACATTGTCCGAAGATAAGCGAAATTAAGCGGATTTCACGGTCGACTGTGCGAGTGCACAAACTCGAGACGGAAATGGAGAGAGGGAAAGACGAATGATCGATTCGAGGCTGCGCTTCTTATCAGCAACAATATCCACGGTGGGATCTGCATTCTGTTTGCAACCGCCGTCTTGCAACGGTGTTGTAATCGTAATGCGCTGGACATCGAAGGTGAGACGCGCGTTTCGTTGCTTCCAAGAGCGAGATTTGCGTCAAGCGTGCCTGGTCACGTCTCGACTATCGCGAATGGACGAGCGTTATCTCCTCTATACGAGAGCCGACCTTCGTACGCCACTTCTTTCGAAATCGATCTTGTTAGTCTCTTTTGGCGCGTCTTCTTTTCGCCTCGACTTTGCGCGATAGAAGCAGAATTTCTGTTAAAATTCCCGGATTTCGAGAAGATACTTTATCCTCGCGGTTTCGACTGAAGCTGGCATTTTTCCTGCGTGCCGCAGTTTTAGGTGGATGGAGAGAACATCCATTCGAATTATTTCGAATATCCATTCGAATTAATGTTATTAGAAAGCCTAATTCTAAATTCCATGTCCAAAAGACGCTTTATCTGCTCTTATCAGTTTTGGAAAAAGGTTGCACGTTTATTCGCAACCGCGAGAGAGAGAGAGAAGAAGCTCTATTTTTATCGGGTCTCGATATCCGATATCTTAATCGCCGTTATCCTTTTAACCACGAATTTCCACGCGCCAATTACGTCCGCATTTTCATCGTTCCTCGAATACGCGCGCATGCGCAATTAAATTAACGAATACCTGCAATAAATTACACCGGATCGTGTTGCGGTCGCATTCATTCGGCCGGAGTTATCTCACGTGCCGATTGCCGATGTTGCGCCAGCATTGTAACTCCAAGTGCACCGTTTGTTACGTTACTTATCGAGCGGCTATTGCAATATTAACAATAAGCGCAAGTGCAATGTCATCGGTTTAACCCCTTGCCCTACGGTTTGCTTTGTAACTGCTTCCGCGATAATTGAGAATTTAATTGCTAGAATAAAAATTGATCGGTGATTCTTGATGTATTGTATAATTTAACGCAATATTAATATTATTGCGTCGCGTCTCATTGATATTTTCAATTGCATAGGTTTTGCAAAACTTGCAAATTTCCAGTCCCATTTACCCCATCGCGAGGGTCACCCGTTATCGTAGGGCAAAGGGTTAAATCGGACGGCAAAAAAAAGACGGAATGCGCTGTGTAGCTTCCGCTTCCTCGCGAGAGCTCGTCGGTACACCGGCCGGGTTAACCAACCTCAAGCTTTCTCTTTTACTTGAATATTAATTATGAAGGAGAAGTTTAATATAATATATCGCAGCCTCGAGAGCTCGAAATCCACCTAAAATTGTGACTTCCAGCAGAACTTGCAAAGTTAACCCTTTGCACTCGGACGTCGCATCCGAGGGGACATCGGAAGTCTAGCATATCATTCTAGTTTATCAGGGATTACGCAGGATAAACTTATTGCATCGCAACATTTTAAGAAACTCATGTTTCCCGAAGTTTTCACTGAAACGGCAGAATGCAGAAAATCGTAAAGTACCGCCGAGTTGCTGATAGATAACGTCAGGAATGGCTCCAAGTGCAAAGGGTCAAAGAAGGGGAATTTCCGCGCGCATAGAATGCACCACCGCATACGGCCACGATTTCTGAATTATCGACACTAAAGCTACCAATCCGGTCAAAAAGACTGCGCGCGGAAATGCACGGTTCCGCGGGTCTTCTGCCGTATTTAGAGCTGCGATGCAAGTGGGTTAAGAATTATCGACTTTTCTAAATCAACATTAATTTCGCATCTTAACACTAGAACTACCGGCGTTAAATCTATTATATTTAAATATATTAAAAAAGTACTTTGAGAAAAGAGGAATCAAGAGGCAGAAAAGATAATCAATTCGGTCATTTATGTTTTTTGAGTTGGGCGTAATATATTTCTCCTATGCCTCTCTTATAAACTTTGAGAATTTTTTTAAAAAATTGTACACCAGTCATTTTGACTGGTTTGGTAGTTCTAGTGTTAAAGTCGATATCCCGCGGTACCTACAATTCTTCCTAATATTAATTAAAAATGAGTAATCAACGTTAGACAATTTTCCCAGGCTATATTTGCTTACTTAACGAACAGTAAGTGAAATAATTCGGAGCGCAAGGGGCTAAGAAATTTCCCTTCTTCGAAATTATCCACCCATCGACAACGTGCCTTTCCACTTACAAATAATCCTCGAGAAGTTGGTCCTCTTCGACGTAACCTCCGCAATACCAGTCATTCTCGTCCCGAAAGTTCTCGTAAACGCACGGAGGCAAGACATTCCCATCGTACGGGTACGCGGTGTCGTAAACCGGACACCGATCGCTCGCAGGACACTGAAGCCATCGTTCCTCCGTGCACAGAGGAAACGGCTGCACGCAATTGCTGCAGAATCGTTCCCCGTACCAATTTCCGCTACAACTAGCTTCCACGTTTTCCCGCGAATCCTGAAAGATCTCCTTTGCCGACTGCGTCGGAGAATTCTCGAACCTCGACCTCGCTCGACGATAATGCGTCTGCGACGAATTCGTCGCACGATACGTTGCCCTTGGCGGACAATTCGACTGCGATTTGTCCGTCTCGAAGTAGAGAGCGAGGTCTTCGACGTCCACCGTGCCCGATTGGCAATTTCTCGATGGATTCACGTTCGCCGGACGAACGGGGAATTGAGCACAGTTCGAGGGCATTTGTTGAACCTGCATCGAAGCAGCGACTCGAGGCGGCGGGCCGACGATGTACGGAATCGTTTCTCCGAGTCGATCTCTCCCCTCTGTGCAACTCAACGCGCGATTCGCCGATGCAGCGAATCGATCTTGAACGTTGCAGAAGGACCTGTCGACGTTGAACGTCGATGCGTTATCGATAATCTCATCGGTCTCGCGAATGAATCGGCAACGATCGAAATTCAGGCGATCACGGGGGAAATCGCCGTGCCCGGACGATGATCCATTCGGCAACCAGCCGGAGGAAGGAGTCACGGGATTAACGTGGATATTCCCAGTGAACAAGCGCGGAAGGTTCATGGTGATTCGTCTTCCGAGCGCTTTCCTCCGAGCGCTCGCTCTTTTCCTCCTGGAATTCCCTGCGTCTTTGGCGCCGGCGCCACGGCGCAACTTGTTCGCGTTGCTTTCTACGGCGAGGAATTCAAAAGCTGGCCCGATTTTCCTTCCCGCTCGTCCTCGCCACTTCCGTCTGCGCGACGCTCGCCCCACCTAGCTGCCACGTTCCTTTTTCGTATCGGTGAACCTCGTGGACGCACACGTGCTTCTTTCCTTCTTATTGTTTTCCAGGTTTGGTTCGTCTCCTTTTGAAACGAACCAGCGCGCCGTTTTTCTCACTTTAGGGATATCCTCCTTTCGTCGATCTTCGCTTATCCTCGGAATCTATCGGTTCATCGTTCGAACTACTTGTTGCGCGCGTGCGCAGCACTTCGTTTAAACGTATGCCGAGTTATCGTCGAAGTCCATTCGATCTGGTGGGCATCTTTCCTCTTGTCTCGATAGTTTTACGATTGTTTCGCGTAGTTGGGATAAATTGCGGGTCACCGTTTGAGAGGAAAACTATGTTTTTTTTTGGTCCAGGTGCAACTACCACCGGTACGATGGTTCACACGGTACTAAACCCGAAACATTGCCATCGAGTACCCCTTCTCGTCTTGTACACTTTGTGCGATCGCTATCTCGCTTCGATAACGATATTACCTATCATCGAGCACGACACAACAACGTTCTTTGCGCCTTCGTCGTCGAACAAAATCCGTTCCGACCTTCGATTTCCTTTCGTTTGTGTTTCTCGATTACCTCTAAGGCAGGTGAAAATAAAAGACACGAGGCAGAGAGTGCTACGTGGAATATCGGATGTAATTCGAACGTTATCGAGCAAACTTGCTTCTACGTTCGAAGCCTGTCCCTAAAGAGTACTTTCGGACTTGCGCGAACGATCGATCGCTCGAAGACTCGACGGATAACGATCCGAATCGAAACGAGATGATTTATCGTGTCTCTGCAAGAAAACAACGGAAAATGTCGCGGAAGAATCCTTCTCGCTCGAGATTTTTCGCGAATTCTCTCTCGCAATGGGAAAAAAAAGTACAATCGACACGTGCCAATCGATCGTGCAACGCGGCGATCGACGTAGATCGATTATCGAATCGTTAACCCATTTGCATCGTAGATCTAAATACGGCAGGAGACCCGCGGTACCGCGCATTCCCGCGCGCAGCAGTTTAACACTTTACAGGGCGGAATATTCCGCGGCTGGTGGACTCAAGACGATCGTCATCCGCGGAATATCCCATTTACGGATGGAAATGGGTTAACTGAACGTCAAGAAAATTCGTGTAAAATTCGGGGAAAGGGAAGGAGGAAAAAGCTTCTCGTTGAGGCATCGCGCGATCAAATATTTGTCAACCGAAAGTTTCTACTAGAATGAAACTTCTCGTGAACCGCGAGCGTACTGTTTGACTAGTTATCCTAACAATAGAAAGAAGATATAGGTTAGGTATAATGGACGTAACGCGATAACCTTCCGAAGCGAAGGTAAGCGCATACACGTATTGTCCTTTATCGCCTTTAAAATCGAGTTTACGACGAGATCCAGGATATCGACTGATGATGCATACGGTGAATAATGATATTCTTCCGCGTCAGGGGTTCTCGTTCGTCGAGAATTGAGAAAATCATTTCAGAATTCTATCTCCGTTTGCGCTGTTACACGTTAACACCTCGAATTGCACCTGTATTTTGCTACATTTATTTCAACCGAGACGTAACTTTTTCTATTAAAATTATATCTTTACAGTATAGAAACGTTGGATATAAAGTAGTTATATACGCTGCAGAAGTTTAATTTTCTAATAGTAATATTTAAATATTGAATATATCGGCTAATCCGTGATTATTGCTATTTAAAAGTCAGAAGGAATCTCATGAGCTTCAAGTGCGCCGGTGGCATTCGATGTGTTAAAAGAAGTGCAACCATCTGCAATTACAGCATACCGTCGAATATTTGCTGGCATTCTTTTGCTTCTTTTGCGCATACTTTTTAAATATCACTCGACTTCGGCACTCCATCCTGAGTCATCGTCGGCTTACGGTAAAATCACTCGGTATCAATGAATTTTGCGTAAGTCGTCATTACCGAAAAAAAGTAAGAAGTGCGTCAGAAAAAGTGTACTTCTGAGAACGAAATCTCCCCGGTATTCGTGAGCTAGCCTTGCCGGCGATATTTCGGACAATTAGTGCGCACTTATGCAAAACGGGGAAGGCCTTAGACACGATAAAAATTCAAATCCCCGGCGTAGAGGAAGTCTGAGGTTTGCGGTGGGATACGTATCGGCTTTTGCGTTTTTCCCAAATATACGATCTCCGGTTGCCATAAATATCATCGGTTCAGATACTTTCCTGCTGTCTTCTCGAAACGGATAATCCTTGAAAAATGTATTCACGAAGGATGCTCTGCGCGAGAAATTGTCAATCTCGCTGGGAGACGAGAATCCTAACTTGTGGAGCAGTGGTTCTCCAACTGTTGCCCGTGAAAGCGCCTCATTTTAGCAACGAGCAAGGAAGATGCACCTATCGCATTGATTGCACATCCCATGACTAAGATTTGCCATTTTCTTTGATTGCAATTCATTTTAAATGGACCGCGAGCTAAATAGAAGATTGTGAAGAAACTGTAACGCAGGAAATTCTAAAAAAAAAGGTTTGAGAGCCACTTCTGCAGAGTCAATCCATCTCCAACCTCCGTAACAGGCTTCGTTTATAATTCTAACCGCAGCTCACCGATTCTCTATTTTTCTCTTAACGCGAGAGCTGCCGGCTTTACATCATATTTGAATCTACTAAACGAGTGCTTTGGAAAATGAGAAACTAAGAGGTGAAAAAGATGATCGATCAAGTAATTTAAGTCTTACAAGGTAGACGTGGAGCATTTACATCACGGCTCCCCTATCAATTTAGGGAAATTTTTTTTAAATTACAATCCGTCGTCCTGAGCTCCTCGGTAGTTTGACCATTAAAACTAGAACTGCCAGCATTAAGTCTGTTATATTTAAATATATTAAATAAGTACTTTGGAAAAAAGAAGTATCGAACGATGGAGAAGACGATTGATCCAGTAATTTATGTTTGATAAGATCGTGGCGATCTCGAGCGTGGAATATCTACTCTACGGTTCCCCGGTAAATTTAGGGAATTTTTGTAAATAATGAGAAACCAGTCATTTCGACTGGCTTGGTAGTTTGAGCGTTAAACATACAAGCAGAAACAAGCATGAATTTTTACCCTATAAATATTTATATTTGTCTCGGCGTAAACGACCTATTAATGGGCTATATAAGAGCAATTTGGAAAGGAAAGTTTCCAGAAGGTCGGCTCGTGGACACACGAAAAAGTAATGGAATCCGTGTGTGTGCGTTTATATAGGCGCTGTATCCAGCGAGAGAAACATCAACGTTTTAGCCCGAAGCGGAGAGAGTTCCCTTCGCGTATCGACTATCCGAAGAGACGCAGTCATTCGTGACATGACAACCTCGATTCATGTAATAATTTCGTGTAATCCCACGAATTCCTGCGACAGCTGTTACCAGCAGCAATTTCTACCCGTAGACGCTACGATAATTAACGAGCATTTTATTCGTAACGCGATCACTGGAATTGACCGAGTTAATTTATACTCGTTACGATATCATTACCATTAATCATTCGTCGAAACGTTTCGTAAGTAAATGATAAGGCGTAGGAAGCGAATATAACACGCGGAGTGTGTTTTTCTTTTAACGTAACAGCGTAACTGAAATTTACATACGCGACGCGGAATTAAAGAGCCGGAAGAGGAGGGAATCTTCGTGAAAAACCAGAAAAAGTCCTTGTTTCAGATGTATGCATTAAGGTCGATTTGCAACGTGCGACAAGTACCAGCATGTGATCCTCAGGGTCGTTTCTACGGAGAGGCGAGACTCGGTAAATGTTTGATATTTTTGGCATCGATTGCCACGGTTACTTCGCCGAGGTTCCTGCTCAAATGAGCACCGAACCATCGAGGTTAGGTTGGATCTTTTTTTTCTCTTCCTCATTTGCATTTTTTCGCTTCGAATGCTACGGTGATTTCGTCTAGGAGCTTCAATTTTAGTTGAAGCGAGAGATTAACACTAGATTTACGGAAGCCGTCAAATTGGCGGGTTCCTACTTGTTTTATAAACATTTCTTAAAATTACAGAGACGCTGTGCAGTAGATATTTCACGTATACTTTATAATACAGTAATGACTCAAAGAATTACCATCTTTGCCGCTTCATCCCTCTCTTTTCAAAGCCCTTATTTAGTATTTTGCAATGTAACAGATTTCACGCTCGTAAATCTAGTGTTAAATCGGTGCTGAGCAAACTACAGCTCGCCGCAGATTTGAAAATAGTGGAACAGGAGTTTTCAATCTCAGTGTTTCGATAAAAACTGTGTTCCTTTCTTTTGTATATGCGAAACTTCTCATAGAAACGGAACCAACGAATTACATTTGCCCGTCGCAAATTGAACAATAGTAGTGTAGGAATTTTTCAATAATTTTTATTACTTAACTAATATTCATTTAAGTAATTTTCACGTTAGTATCATTTTTATGGACATATCTGTTCATATACTATCTATTATTACTGAAAATTCCCATAAAATCCAGTAAAAGCGATGTTAATTGTGCACTTTTTCTCGCTCAAGCAATAAAGCAATTAATTTGTTAGAATTCCATCGATCCACTGGCCATTGTTCTAGAAAAATGCGCTCGTTCGTTAAGGGTTAATAGAAGATAATTTTCAAATTCATTCTAGATTCGGATCTAGAATGTAAGAAATATTTTTGAGATGAGACGATTTTAACTCGGGACTCAACGCACTCTTTGGTAGACCATGGGCTTTATCACCGTTACCACCATAGCCTCTCCGTCAAATGCATTTAGAATGGTCGTGACAGCAACAGTTAAGGGTGGATGCACGCTATAGGGCATGATTTATGAAATACAATAAGGTCATCACGACTAAATGCACACGTACACGCGCACACGGACGTTCCTATCTGAAGTTTTCATTTTGTCGCGGCGAGCCTGATGCTTCAGCACCGAAGCTTTAGGGTGAATTCAGCTTGGATTTCAACACTAAAAACTACCGAGCCGGTCAAACCGACCGGTTTCGCCTCTTTGTTTCACATTTTCAAAGTACTTTTTCGGCATATAATGTAACAGATACAACGCCCGGTAGTTCGAGTTTCAACGTCGGAAATTATATTTCGTAGCTGACAAAAATCAGGCCAAATGGAAAAGAAATATTGTCGATAATATACTTTTTAATATGTCTGTTGAAAACTTTCTATCGATTCAAAGTCTGTAATTTTGAAGAAGCAAATCGTAGCACCGCCACGTATAATAGTATCGCAAATACGGAGGAAAGTGTGAGTTGGTTCTTCCAAGAAGACAGTTGTCTTCCATCGTACGTCAGAAGTTTCGATGCATGACAATTGGAATAGGATCGAATAAATATCAGCCCCCCTTTTATCTCTCGTGTTCTTGGCGTTTAACTCGCTCGTTCGTTTGCGAATTACCATACTCTACATGCGGGACGTTACACTCTCGATTTCTCTGAATTTCAGTAGCTCCGAGAAACGACGCAACTATTTTTATACTTTCCGTACCACCGTAACTCGTCTGTCTCATCGGCGAAAAAAAAGTCGCTTATCTTTAATACACGTGGACGCTTCTCCGGTAGAAATTCCATGCGTCGGAGAAACGCGGCAAACGAGTTGTTATAGCTGATGCGAAATATAATTTCAAATGTATTCTTAACGCATCCGTCGGCGGTTGCAGTGCAGTTTCTATTAATACAGAAATCTTCCGTTTCATTTTCCTTGGTACTTTGGTCTGACCAGTTACGATAGAAAGTTTTTAATTATCGGTGTGTACGAAGGAAAACACCAGGAAACTTGATAGTAAAAATACGAACGAAATCTTGAGCTCCGTTCCACCCGGCATTTGGAGCAATTACGTACAGTATTTTGACCAATTACAACGGAAAATTCTTAGTCATCAATATATACGATTCAAGATACCAAAAACTTTGACAGTCAAAATCCTAACGAAATCTTTAGCTTCGTTTCACTCAATATTTGGAGCAATTACGTACAATATTCTGACCAATTACGATAGAAAATACTTATTCGTCAATGTACAAGAACAAAAATACCAAGCTTATAGACACAAACATGTAAACATTTCGCGATCCCGTTGCGATACATTAAAGTACATGGTAGCAGATTATATTTTCTGCGTGGAGAATCAATCTCACAGTCGGCAACAGCAAGGACATCTGTGTCAAATGTAACAACAACGCCGACGCGTATGAATGCATCTCCATTTAAATGGGGGTCACCGTTGAAGAGAGAAAACGGGAAAAAAATCGTGAAACCTCCGGCTCGCGCGTACCTAACCCCTTTGAGAGCCGACAGTTTTATCGATACCGTTAGGTTTTTTTTTCTTTATCGGGGCATTCGCTGTGCCAATATTACTGAGCGGAATTATCTATACGTTTGTCAGCACGCAAAACTCCTCCGGTTTTGTAGTCCGCGTACAGAAAAACGGTAGAGGAGCAAATGGAAACAGAGATCGGATTATTAGGGAGAAGAGGAGCACGAGCTGTTATGGGACGAGAAGAGGGAAGAGGAAAAAAACAGTGAAAGAAGGACAGAGCTGGAAGACGAGCAAACGCGATGGGAGAGAAAAGGAGAGAGCGAGAGCGCCATCCGACCGGGAGACGCGATTGCGTCAAGTACGTGTTCGCTCGCTCACTCGCTCGCTCCTACGAACACACACGCGCAAACGCGCCATGCGCGCGCGAGGAGAGAATCGTTTCTCCCTCATGCACATAGATTTTGAGCTTTCAGACACTCCAACTACGAACGACGGGCACTATCGGAAAGCAGAGTATCGCGATTGACCGTGCAATGTTGGAAAAATGTCACGAGAGTGCAGTGCGAGGAACGAGAACGTCCATACGGATACAACGAAAGCTAACAATCGTACGTCCTTACCTTCGTTTCTCCCTGTGCTTCTTTTCTCGTTTATGCGACTCCATGTCGAAACAGGGGTAGATAAAAAAATGTTACTCCAGGCGACACGACACCCCGGAACACTCTCGGTCACTGCCAAGGAACGTATCCAGCGTGCACACTTCGCCTTAACACGTCGCGAAAGAAATTCTCGGTCCTCTTTCGTACTTTGCTCGCGCGCGGACCTCGGCTTTGCGCGTTCCCTGCCTTATCGAGATCGATGCACCAAAAACGTACTTTCTCTTTGTGACACCACGACACTTGGTTATTACAGCGTTACATTCGACCGTGTACCTTTGTCAACGTGACGAAACTAGAATCACGCATCTCGCCGTCTCAACGGAACGCGCAACGAACGCTAAACTCATGGTGTGATGGCGATATGGCGATGGCGATGACGATGACGATGGTTAAAGGTAGTGGTGGTAGTAATGCTCGGTTCGGTAGCGGTGGTAGACGATGGTAGTGGTGGTAAACGACGAGACGGGACGTTTGTGGTGGTAGATGTTGTATACACGATTGACCGATCCGTACGGGACGTCGAGAGGGGCATTCCTCCGACAACGACTGACGTCACGACGCTTTCGTTTCATCCGTCTCGATCGTATTTACCGCCATCGGACGGCCATGAGATGCAACCAGGCTGCGCCGCGCGAAGAATAAGTAGGGCGTTTCGAATTCGTCGGATATGGAAGAGAAAAAAAACCGTGACCTTTCTTCGAATAAGCGTTTAACAATGGACTTTGCGGTTTCTCGCCGATTTCACGCGTTACTATTAGCCGTTTCCACGTGTTTCTTTTTTATTGCTATTTTACAGAACACGATAGTAGGATTTCAACGAAGAAACAACGAACGATCGGAGGAGGAAAAGGCACTGCGCCGGCTATTTTGAAAGTGGCATAAGTCACTTTCCGTTTAAATCGAAATATTTAAGGTTTGCGCCTTAAATATTTTTGTATAAATAATTTCGCGTAGTCATTAAAAATCACAATTTTTCATCGCGGTAAAGTGACTTATGGCAACTTCAAACTAATCGGCCCCATTGAGTTTTAAACGTGGGAAAAGAAACATCGATTTTGTTCGATTCGGAGATGTATATACATATATAAAAAAAAAAACAAGAAAAACAGAACGACTTTCTAGAGGTCAAGAATGTACGAGGAAGTACAGAATTTTTCGTATACTTTATTTCCTCCAAATCATGCATTGCACACAATTTATTCCTCGTACCTTCTACAGAGATCTCTTCCTTTTATTAAGTCTCGAAAAAAAATTTGCTATGGATGCTCGAAGACGCTACGATGTCGCAGCATCCTTCATCGTGAACGAGCGGACGCGCGCGTCTGCAATTTTCAATTAACGTTACTTCGTTCTAGATCCTTTTTCGCACTAGGAGCCGTCGGCCTCTCCTCCTCCTTCGATTCTAATTCGCTTTCAATGGCGGAAACTTCCTTCCTCTTGTCTCTGCTTCCGTCCGACGAGCCCTCGGTCTTCTCATCCGTCGAATGTATGTCGTCGAGGTCGTCCAAGCTACTGTCCTTTCCACCGTACAATGTAGGATATTGCGTCATACACACCTGCATCGTTTTAAATACTTCGTAACAGTCGGAACCCTTTGGCTCCGTTTCCGAGTAGTGAAAGCACGAGAATGCCTCTCGAAATTCTATTCCGCACGGTCCAGTTGCCATGTTTCCGAGGCAGGGACAATTCCAATTGATTTCTCCATTTGGCAAAAGAACGCCGGGACTCGGTTCCGGTTCTGGCAGGACGATTTTGCTAGGCGTCGCGTGATCCTCTTTCGACGCAAAAATTATAGTATCTTTGCCTTCTTTGTGAATTAGCGGCATTATAGTTTTAGTGATACAAACGTACAAAAAGCATATAGTCTAGTTAAAGGAGGCACGGACGGCCGAAGTTAAATTCGAACTGCTAAGTAAAATCGATTCTGCGGCGAACTTTGTCGCTTAATGACGATAGGTCCTGCTATCGGCGGTGAAAGACAACAAGTTAGGCGAGGCACGGCGAATGGTATATATACAGGGTGCTCCTTCGTACTTCTCAGCGATTGTCAGAGCTGCCCTTAATCGTACGTAACAATCGGGCTTGCACCTCAGGACGAACCTGCGTTCGGTCGAGTCGTACTTTATAATATCGACGGTGCACTTTGATCCTTCTTCTCCGAATAAGTGTTTAATAGACTGCAAAATATTCTTCTTCAGGTAGATCGGCGATAATTCCAGATTACGTTGCACCGGGAGATCTCTGCAAATGAAAAATTCATTTCGCTTTAAAAAAAAAAGAAGACATTCTTTATCGTTATATAATATCGTATAAATGCATCTTTCATAATCTAATATCCATAAGTACGTAGAAAACGGTCGACAGTTAGCGAAATGTTTCGGGAAAGCGAATGACATCGAAGAAAAGAGCTTAAAAATTTCGTCGAAAAAATTACATCGATGAATAATTACTTGCAGAAATGAGCGCGAATATAAAGTAGCCTTGCGCATGTTAAAATCAAGTTGCAAATTACAACGAGCGTATGGTAGCCGCGACTTATTAAATTATCATACATGAATCATAATAACGAGAATATCCTTGGACCTTCAAATAATCTACATCGTGCTCTTGTAATTTAGGTTAGAGTAAATGAGCTTAGGAAACAGTTTAAAAAGAATTGTTTGATGTACTAACAGAGAAACGTCTAAGTAATACATAGTACACAAAACACTGACTCGCGACTCACATTGACTGTACGCGAATTTAATGCAGCACTTTTCGTCGTCGCTTTGAACAAACGCTTTGCGGCATTTCGATCATGCCTTCTTGATATTACGAGCAGACAGCTCCTTCACGAGTGTTACGAGATGACGCGACGATCGCTTTCGATACATTCAAGTTTTTCGTCCCGTTCTTTTTATTTCGTGCAACGTAAGTCATTTAAATCGTCTAATGTTTTTCATTAAAGAACATTTGTACACTTCGAAAAACCTCGTATATCCGAAGCAAAGGAACTCAAAGAACTTAAATACTTTCATTTGAAATCATTGTCTCTATAGGGAATATAAGAGGAAATTCTCAATGAACGACATAGAGTTCCACGTCTGCCAACCAGCAAAATTCCTGGGTTACTAGATATTTTTTTTACCCTAGAACTAGGGACAAACGAAGATTGTTAATCGAAGGGGAACGTCGAGTCAGCCTTTATCCCTCAAAATCCTGAGAGTTCCACCATTCTGGGTGGAAAGCTTGCCGACGTAATCCCACGAGTGAAAATGTATTCACTTTTCCGTACGAATCGATTCTTGGCATTCTACCTTAACTCGAATACCTTCGTATTTGCGAATATAAATCGTAATCCCCTTCGATTACCACAAAAGGTCTACACGGTTTTCCGAACCGGAAGGGCAATATTCTTGCACGTTTATCGTGGAATATGGACTTTGCACCTCCAAATTTCACGATGTTTCAATAGCGACACGAGGGCAAATATACATTCGCCGCGAAATACACTTAACACCGATAGGTTAAGAAGGTTGCAATAAAATTTTTGCAACATTAGTTTAGACCGAAGCGAAAGCGCAAACTCTTCGCGCAAGGTCAATGCCAATGTCAATAGCGAAGGTTAAAAGCAATTACAAAGAAAGCTCTTTAAACTTTCACTTCGGAGCGTGCCGTTGCAAATTGCCGGAGACTTTATGAATAAAACTAAATCCACGTGGTTCGTTTCTGCTTCTTTTTTTGTCATTATTCCAGCGTAAAATCACGTTTGACTCGCCGTAATCGAGTAAAATCTTTACGTTGAAAAGCAACGTGATTTCGATCCTCCGACATTGGTCGAAATTACGGAAGAATCGCATGCATTCCTCGAACTTTATTGTGCATTTTCTCTTAATCCCGTAGCCATACGATCTTTCGGGTTCGTCTATCGTCAATAGGCAAGTACACGTTGAAGCTTAAGTTCTCCGAAGGAACTCGGGTTACCTGGAGAGCGATTCGAATAACCTACTGGACAATTGCAAACTCAGCAATTGAATTATCCAAGGTCCTTGTGCCTATCCTTTTTTCCCCCGTTTCATACGAGTCCTACATAGGAGGCTCGATCCACTGGCGCAACAAAGACCCATGGAAGGCCCGACGAAAGATTCATGGTATTGAAATATTCCCAGCCGACAAAATTGATCTCCTCCTTTCGGGTACCTCCCTTCGCTACGCCATTGAGGCCGAATTCATACAAACATCAATGCCATTCACCGAGCTTATTTTCAAAGTGTCGAGCAAAAATTTACGAGCATAAAGAAAATGTACGGCCTTTTGTGCCAGGTATAAGCGGGCGACCTTAAGAGAAAGAGAGAGAGAGAAACGGTGGAGGAAAGGGAGAGGCAGAGAGAGAACATACGTACCTTCTTCGACCATGTGACGTATTAGCTTAGAGGATGCTAAGAGGAAGTCGCGAGAACACGCGAAAATTCACGGTTCGAAAATATCGGCGTGTTCGTGGCACGATGCTATATCGTATTACCGTCTCGCCCATTGCACTCGCGAGCGGAGATGCAATCGAACTCGACTTCTTTCGTTTAAGAAGACGATCGATGATGCGATGCCTGAAACGCGCGCGTGTGCATCATAGGCTCGCCATCGAGCTGCGATTCTGACCTGTATGACGTTGATTGTTCAATTTCATGAGAAAAATTACGGCTAACAGATTTCCATAAGCATATTTACATTAACCTTCCTCCTTTTTGACCCAAATCGGGATTTAATTTGACCCGAATCCGCGTTTCTTAACGCCGGACTACCTGCTTTGGAACAATTACGTTTAACGCTAACCTTGCCAGCACTTTGTTTTCCTATTCTGACCGTAGTAAAGATTACAATTTTCCAAAAGAAATTCAAGGTATTGTCAATTTAGTATAGGACAGAACATAGAAAACTGACTTTCACCCTTTGTCCTACGAGTGACGCTCGTGATGCGGTCGATGGAACAGGAAATTCTGAAGCTTCTCAAAAATTATCAAATTGAAAATATTCAGTGGAACACGACACGATAATATTATTCCTATGCTATTAAACTTGCTTTAAATTCTAAAATATATCAGGAATCACTGACACTTTTATTCTAGCAATTCAATTTCCAACTATTGCGGAGGCAGTCACGAAATAAACCGTAGGGCAAGGGGTTACGTAATAATATAAAAAATTACATGTTTTCGGCACGGTTAGTGTTAAATATTAGGAGGGCCGGAAAGTAATGTCGTTTCTCCAGATATTTTTCACAAAAACCATAATTTTTATCGATCCGGCATTGAAAATTTGACGAAAGGTTCTCGATAACTTGGGTGATTACATTATTCATTAAAAATAAAAACTTGTTACAAATTTATTTCTTTGAATTTAATGCAAAAAAACGACATTACTTTCCGGCCCCTACTATATTGAATAAGTAATTTGAGAAAAAAAGAAACGAAGTGGTGGAAAAGTCGATCAAGTAATTTAGCCCTCACCTAATAATTTGAGGAATTTGAAAAAAAATTAATAACCGGTCATTTCGATCGCCTCAGTGGTTTCAGCGTCGATACCGAAACTAGTATTACGCATCTAGTATATTGCCGTTCTATATTCATCCTGTATCCACGCAACAACGGATCGCCCCTCCGTTTTCGATATGCGTGCAATTCCAGAGCCATATTACCAAAAGTGCGTAGAAGATCCATCGGCAAAGTTATAGCCGCCGTGCCATCGCCGAAAGGAGACGTAAAACGAAAGGGACGCGGTGTCGCGGCGTGCAAGAGAAAGAAAATAAAACAAACCTCGAAAACCTCGTAGCCAGCAACAAAAGCAGAGAATTGTTGTACCAGGAAGCGTGGTTCCTGTGTTCCATTGTATCGCGCTCCGCGTACCTTTTGCATGCAAGTTTATTCGTTCTCCCGGCGAGGTTACGATCAAAGGTTAAAATATACTTCGGCGAATTCGTTCGTAACTCAAATATTCTCGCTTATGCAATATATATATATATACACACACGCAGGTACATGAAAACGAACACGCATGCGGATACATGGTGCACCATCTGGCTTTGTCACCTTCAAAATATCCGTCGTAACTCGAAATTCGAAGCTACATTCCTTGCGAAAGTTGCAACGGAGAAATATTATGATTGCACCGCGGCTTCCGTAAAACTGTGCTACTTTAGTGAGAAGCGCATTTTTTCCAATTTCCGGTCACGGCGGGAATTCCGAAGATGACGAAGTGGTGCACTGTGCACGTGTCGGGTCTTCCGGGACGTTCTGCCGCGTTTTAATTAAAAGAAAATAGTGTATTTACACTAGTATTGTATACATAACGCTGGAACTTCCGGTGTTAAATTTATTGCATTTCAATTCGTTAAATAAGTACCTCGGAAGAAGAGGAATCGATGGGTCTGTGGCTTTCTTGTAAAGGGGAGTTTTTGGCAAAAATTGAAATTGAAATCGATCGCAGTGCAAAGTTAAATAGTATATTTAGGTCCAAAAGCTGAAAATTGAGTTGTGAGCCGAGGCATTAATTAAAAAACGGACAGAACTTTCCGGCAGACCCGACACGTATATAAACGTATACGTATATACTTACGGAAGTAATGCGATGAAAAAGCACCAGCACCTAGAAACGCCGCTGGAATCCGCGTGTTATTTATTTGCCGCGGATATTGCGCAATTCATAGAATAAGGAAAACGGAAGATAGCGAAGGAAAAGAAACTAAGAAGACTCTTGATCATTAAACTCGGTACACGAGCCAGTGGACTGGTTCTCCTTGACGATACGCACGCGTCATATTGCCGTTAGTAAAATCTGTCGATTTCTCGATGAGAGCATCCTGAAAATTAACGGCGTTAACAGCCACCACTGACTTCCTTCCTTTTTTCCACTTCTCTTTCCTTCCTTTTCTCTCGTCCACGAGAGAATTCGTCCCTTTCCGATCTTCACGCGTCCCGAGATGAAATCGAGACGCATCCGATCCCTCGAAACGAGGCTCATCTCGACTTCCTATTGCGCGCTCTCGTGAGCTACTATTCTTCGTGATATTCGATAGATAACGTTACAACGCGAAACTCTGTTAACCCTTCGACGTTGGCCTCGTTACGCAACATCGGACCGAGACGAATGTTCGCCTCGATTTGTCAGCTGGTAAGTCATCGGCTCGGAAGTATCGGTCGGTCAGTGGTCGTCGAGTTTGGTAAGCATCGGTCGGCAGAAAAAAAGAAAAAAGAATAAGGCGTATCTCGGTAGGCCCGAGAACGAACGACATACGAAGATTATCGAAATTCTTTTAACATGAAATATAAATATATTTGGGTGGTATTGTACAGTCAGTGATTCGTTCGTATATACAGAATTATGTACACGCCGAACACTATATTCTCGAATACTCTGCGCGTTTATTATACTCACACATGCACACGGTTTTTTCCCGACGGAATCGCCTAACGAGGGAAGTTCGGCAACTGATACACTCCGATTTTCATGAAACTTTGCATAAATATTTATTAGGCTTGTCTAAGAAGATAGCTGTAATTTCTTTCTGCCAGTTTTCAACTTCGAGGGTAGATATCAACCCCTGCGTCCGAACCACCCTTTCTATATACTCGCTTACAAGTCGTGCAGCACAAAAGATATCAAAAAATGGTTGAAACAAAAGTTACACCGTTCCTTGTGATCTACAGAGCTGCATGTAAATCTCTGTGAAAAAACGGGCAGAGCAGAATAGGCAATGCAGACAATACAGGCAGAACAGGCGCAGGACCCTCAAAGTTGAAAACGGGCACGAACGAATTGCAATTATCTTCTTAGATAGGTCTGATTAATATTTGTGCAAAGTTTCATGAAAATCGGGGCGCATCAGCTCCCGAACTTCCCTTGGAAGATCCATACACGCGGAATCATCATAATATCATCCATTCATCCATCTTTAATCCACGCATTCGTCCATGCGATTCTCTTGGATCCATCTTTGCGTTACTCCTGGGTCTCTTCCCCCTTTATTATCCAGTTTAATTAGTAGAACGTTATTATTTGGCGCGTTCGTTTAAATTTTCAATTGCAAATTACTAGGACGTCTGCCGCCGGACAAATTCCATTCTACATGTATAATTGCGCCTCACGCACGATTTTTTATTTTTCTTTTTTTCTTTTTTTTTTTTCTTCTTAAAGTCAGCCTAAGCGGATTTTGATCGTGTCCGTCGCCTGTGCCGGCGTACGTGTGTCTGTCTTGCGCTCACGCGCGATCCACGCGTGCACGCTCGCGTGTGTAGGAGGGTTCGTACGTGTTTTTTTTTCCTCTCTTTATTACTATTACAGGACTACGTGTTATTTTTTTTCCGCGTTACAAACCACAACGAGGTATCGTACTTTAGACTTCATGACTACAGTTTAAAGAATAAGCGTAGAAATGTATCACACTAGAGACTTGTACATTATCTTAAATGCGTAGGTATGTTCTTTTTTTTTTTTTCTTTCATCATAATACAGTAGTAGTTGGTTAGCTAGCTTTTACCCCTCCCGTTTTCGCAAAAGCCCCCATGGTCGTTGAGAGTATAACCGAGTAAGGTCGTCGCCGAGCGACGGAGAAAATAGGTGACGCGTCGTATAAAGTCGTCCGCGCGGAGAGACGGGGAGATTCGAGGATCGCGGACGTCCCGTTGAAAAAGGGCCAAATAAGGAGGGGGAGAAAGAGAGAAATAACGAGAGAGCGTGACGAGAGACGGATGGAGAACGAGAAAGAGCGATAGAAACTGAAAATCTACGCCCTCGGTTTCCGCTACGACGCGAATTGTGCCAGGGATTTGCGTAGATTCCAAGAGCCAACGGAAGGTCGAGCGCGTTCTTCGCATTTCGGCTTCGACAGCTATGGTCACTACGACTTTGGCTGAACTCCGAGCCACCGAGGGTACGGTGTATTTAACCCATTTGGCATCCGTAGGCGGAATATTCCGCGGATGACGATAACCTAGTATCCCCAACCGCGGAATATTCCGCCTTGTCAGGGATAGATTGTTACTTCAGCAACTAATTCAGAGTTATTGCGCATTCAGTCCCAAAACTAATGGTACGGCAAGGGGTTAAAATTATCGCGCAAACACGGTTAACCCATTCGCATCCGCAAGCGGAATATTCCACAGATGAGAATCGTCCTTTATCACCAACCGCGAAATATTCCGCCCTGCACAATGTTAAAATGCTGCGCGTGGAAATGCGCGGTACTGCGGGTCTTCTGCCGTACTTAGAGCTACAATGCAAATGAGTTAACGATTAATCGGGAAAATTTTCAAATTTCCCCAAGCTGGCGGGAAATTTGAATTCGCACCTCGCTGATCGCGAGTTCGAGCCTTTCCACGTCCACCGTAGTCCTACAACTCTGCCGTATTTAGAGCTACGATGCAAATGGGTTAACTACTAATTAGGAAAAATTTCAAATTTCCCAGAGCTGGCGGGAAATTTGAATTCGCACCTCGCTGATCGCGAGTTCGAGAATCTCCACGTCCACCGTAACCCTGCAACTCTGCCGTATTTAGAGCTACGATGCAAATGGGTTAACGTTAATCAGGAAAAATTTCAAATTTCCCAGAGCTGGCGGGAAATTTGAATTCGGACCTCGCTGATCGCGAGTCCGAGCCCCTCCACGTCCACCATAGTCTCAGAACTTCTCGTTTGCCGTCGTCTCGATCGATCGATCGGTGACTCGGTGAAAAACCGACGGAGAATTTTCGAAAGAAAGACAGAGCGGGCTTCCGTTGAAGCCGGCGATCGAATCGCTCTACTTGGTACGAGGCGAAGAAAACGTCGCGTCGTTCCGGAGGAAAGAAACCGTGGAATAGAAGGAAAAAAAGGAGGAAGGCAGCAAAGGGGAAATGAAAGGGAAGGAAGAAGAGAGTGGACGCGTTCCATGGACTCGTAAAAATAGGGGAAAGAGAGAGGCAGAGCGATAGGGGGACAGAGAGTCGGACAGGGAGAGAGGAGGAAGGAAGAAACGTGGTTGTCAAACCTCGATAGAGGTGTGTATAGTCGGTGATATCGATTGGCCTAGAGGCGTAGAGGCGTAGAGAGAAGGACACCAAAGGACAGACGAGGACGGAAGAGGAGCGAAGAGGACAGGAGAGGCGACAGGCCTCGGCTATCTCGCTTCACAGGGGCGTATTCGGTTGTCCCGTTTCGTGCTCGACTTTTGCGGTGTAATTTTTGCCAGGTTTGTCGCGAGGAAAGGATCGATCGTCGACGAGTTCTTCTCTCGTCGAAAGCGGAGGATGCCAGGCGGACCGAGGGCGTGGTCCATCGTTTCGAATCGAGCCGGGACTATTCGTAGGCCGTAACCCGTAATGTCCTAACGTTCGTGGCACCCACCGCACGTTATATACCACAGTCGCCTCTCCTTTATGGCCGCTCGATGCTCTCCGCTCTATCGAGCCTTCCTTCTCTCTTTCTCCCATCGTTTTCCTCGCCGTTCGACTATCGAAAGATCGACCCATCCCGCATCGTCCCCTCCACGCTCCCCTCGAATCTCAGCCCCGCGCGATCTAACCACCGATCGAACGTTTCTCCGCGATGATTCCATGTACGTACGAGGGAATGCAAAATCTCCGCTTAAATCGCGATCGATAGGCACGAGGGCGCAAACCGTGAAAATTCAACGTACGAAATAAAACGAGAGACTTCGCACCGAGGAGAGATATCGATTCGAAGATCGACAAAGTATCGTTCGCGCATCTCGTTCCAGCGATCTTCCGTCTTCGACTCGCGCCAACGTGGAAACGAGCGCCGAGACGGAAGATCGATAGAACGAAGGAAAGAGAAAGAAACTCCACGGAGACACGAAAAGCTGGAACGGAATTATAGAGCCGAAGGTAACAGCCTTTTGGGAAGCGTACGCGCGTGAATCGGACACGCATACGCGCGCACGCTCGCGCGTTACAAAGGGACAGGCACGAAGGAGAGCGTACGTTTGAGATATTCGTCGAATCGGGCGGTGTGCGCTCTACCGTACGAACAATTCGGCCGTCGAGAGAAACGTTCATTGTTGGTCGCAGCTTCTTAGCGCGGCGCCTTTCATTCGGCCTAATAGTCCTTCCCGGCGGGGCTCGTTCATTCGGCGAAGCGATTTAAGAAATTCGCGCAGAACGTTGAAACGTCCACCCACGGTCGAGCCACGACGTACCCGTGCGCATTGTTAATTCGGCCCCGGCTGGAAGCGGATCGTGGATCAAAAATGGCTTCGGTTGTTCGCTTTTATACATAGAAAGAAGGCCGATGCTTTCCGGCGCAAAACTACCTGCCACGGCTCGCGGTCGGTCGCTCGTTTGCTTCGCTCGCTCGCTCGCTCGTTCTCTCATCCTCGTCCTTCCTTTGCAAGCTTTTACCCACAACGTACCTGCCCCGTCTACCTAACTCCGTCGCTTCTGTCCCGGTGTTCCTGGACCGGGTGTTCGGAGGGGTCCCGAGTGGTCCCGAGTTCCACAGAAAAAGCCTTAGGTATATCTTTACGAGCGGAGCCATAAAAGCCGTAGGAGTTCGTCCGTTTCTCTCGATTAACTCTCGTGGGGTACGGGGATCGTGTTCGTTGCGGGTACAGCGATCCTTATTGTCGTATATTTCTCTCGAGCCCGTATATAATACACGAACGAACAAACGAAGGAACGAGCGAACGAACGAACCAAGGAAGGAACTATCGTCGTCCTTCGAAACACCCAGTCGTCCCTAGAGCTCGACGATGTTGACATTTCGACGGTCCTCTCGCTCCACGTTATACATATATATATATATACCGTCGAATTGTCAGCATCGTCCCTCCGTTACCATCATTCGTCTTCATCGAAACTAAAAATCTTTTCAACCACCTCACCGACGACTGGCGTTCCTCGTTTATCCCCGCTGGACGCTCGAGATCGCCGCGGCTGATTTCACCGGCATCGAGAGATTCTCGAGAAAAATTCATCGTTCCGGGATGTTATTTTTTTCCTTCCTTTTTCCCTTCCCCTCCTCCGTCGCGTCACGATAAATCCTAATGCGATAAACGAGGAGCTTTATCAGGCATTACTGGGTTGGATCGATACGCTTTACGTTCTTCTCCGATCCAAACGCGCGCGCATCCGTGCACACGCTTGCAACACGCGTGAATAGTTTCTCGTTAGGAACGAAAAAGCTAAACCTACGTCTATGTACTTGTTTATTTCTCGCTCGAACTCACTAACGCTCATCTACGCTTTCCGTCCTTCGCCTCAATTGCCGTCGTGTTTCCCATTCTTTCCGGCCCTTTTCCTTTTTCTCAATTAATCTCACGTAATCGTTAGCACACGCGATCGTAAAAGGTTCAACGTCTCTCTCTCTCTCTCTCTCTCTCTCTCTTCATGCACGCACGTTATGTATGTACTATATATTTAAAGGATAGGCTCTTTCGTCATTCTGTTTCGTTCAGTCGGTAATGAGGGCGCTAGCTCGTTAATATATTAATAATTTGAGGCAGTTTATGTCACTTCTTTAAGGCCGAGTTAATAGTATAGTGAACTATTCGAGGTGTGTCGTATGTATGCGTGTACGTGTCGCGTGAATGTGTACGAGGATGAGGATATGCCGTACGCACACGATGATGCGTACGTGCAACGTTATCTCTTCGAAGGGGGCTGTGATTCACGCTCAACGAGCAACCAGAGAAATATCGCGCGGGGAAAAAACGTTCGGTAATTTGCTTTCGTTTAAATCGAGACTCCTGTCTCCGCGTACAGCTGGACGTTGGAGAGAAGGCTAGCTGCTGAAAACGTGGATCTGATTCACGCATTTAAATCGGACACGACGAAAAGAGCGAACTAGCCGCGTCGAAACGAAACCGAGAGAAGGTCGAAGCGAAAGGGACCGTTTCCGCCCCCTGTGCCGTCGTCCCGCTAGCCTTCTCGTGAACGCGACACAGTACGTTTGGTATCGCAGGGGGACAGGCTATCTCATCGAAAGTGGCATACTTCGAGCTCCTATCCTACGGTCGTCTCTGTTGCCCGTTCATCGTGAATCGTGCTTTTTTATCCGGCGCGTCTCTCTCTACACTTGCACGCACAAGTTCGTAATTAGTGGGAGGGCGAGGCACGTTCGAGCATGGATTTTTCAGGCGCGCGGTGCGCGTCGTCGTTTCTTTTTTTTTGGGAAAAGGTGGGGGGCTCTTTTTTCTCTCGAGAATAAGCTTGAACCTTGTATACGTACAGAGTTCGTTTAACGCGACGTAGGACAAAATATTTGATGCCAGACTTTTCTCGTACCCGCTTTACTTTTACGGAGGAAGCACGCTATTAGGTTTACGGTAGAATGCCTTGCTCTCGCGCACTAAACGCGACAAAACGGAAAGGAACTTCTCCTTCTTTCCGTTCTTTCTTCTCGTTCGACCGAAAAGTAACGTATCTTCGATTGCTTCGAGGTGCATTCGACGAATGCAGCTTCGAGGTAAGAGCAGATCGAAACGACCGCACATGCCGCTGATTGTTTTTGCTGGACGAGACTGCATTTAGATACTACCTGCATCTCGTGTACGGTAGAAATAAGCTCGACAGTAAATTAAGAATCGGACATCGAGTTTCCGCTGGCCGGAGCACGATCGGGCAAACGGCCGAGTCGAACGGAAGAACGAAAATCGATTCGGCGGAGAAAGCGAGGTAAAAAATCTTCCACTGCTTGTACAAACGATATCGGAATCGAGATCTTCCTATCCGCTGGCAAACGTACTTCTGAAAAGAACGTCAAACACGAGGAGGACCGGGGAGAGGAGAGCCGAGGCTTCTATCGCCGCTATCTCCCCCAAAAAGATGCGCGCGGAGACTGGAAAGTCGTTTAACGTTTTCTTACGTAATTCTGCTTAGATTTTTTTTTGCCCTCCCTCGATAATAAAACGACCGTACGTGCGCGCGAGGGATCCGGAGAGAGAGGAAAAAAAGGAGCGATCCCACGCGGATGGGAAATATCGTAATCTAAATGCACGTAGGAATACTGACGTCGTGGAGACGGTTGTAACGTAAACCGTTAAAACCCGCATGGCGTTCCGTGAAGGCTGAAAAAGATTCTTAAGGCTAACAGACGGCGAAGGAGAAATACGAGAGAGGATGTGCGCGAGAAACCGGAAAAAATCTAACCTTCGAGAACCGTAGGCTCCCAACGGGGCGCTGAGAAGCCCAAGGGGGTGTGATATTGTAATAAAATAGTTTTGAAAATTCTCTTTCGTTAGTTTTGCAATTTCGGTTCCAGCTGCCATGGTTAGGTCGTCTAGGAGACAAGGTTTTAGGTGAAATCCGAGTCATCGGGGCTGCGATACGAACGAAGCGTAGGAAAAACTTAACACTAAACCTACCAGGCGGTCAAATGACCGCTTTCTGATTTTTTCTAAAAATTCCCCAAATTGATTGGGCAGCCATTCAGAAAATATTTTAGGTCTGGCGTATGAAGCAAAAATTACTTAACCCATTCACTGCCAGGAAAACTAAGGAAATATTACCTTTGCTTGTTAAAATTTGAGAAGATGACAGAAAGTTTTTAGAACATTGGTTCCAATAATCAAAAATATATTCTCGACATTTGTAATGATACAAAGAACATTTTTGTTTCAAAATTTTTACACACGCTCAGCCATTATTGTTAACTTAATAATTCAAACTTATAGTGCAACTACGAGATATCTCGTAGTTGGCAGTCAATGGGTTAACTCATCATCTTTTTCACCTCTTCAAATCTCTTTCTTCAAAGCACTTATTTCGTATATTTCAATATAACAGATACAAAGCCGGTAGGTTTAGTGTTAAGATTTCTCAGAGCTGACGAGGGTGGATTTGAAAACTCCCAGGATTTAACCCCCTATCAACCATAGCCCCCTTCAGTTTTAAATTACCGCGGCAATTTCGCCTATGATCTACCGCATTAGGCGATTCTCGGACGATACGTTGATCAATAAAATAGGAAAAACCTGACAGAGGCGACGGAAAAGGATTTAAGCTTCCTCTCGTTTATCACCTACACGTGGAATATATACAATTTGCCCATCGAGGCCGCTGCTGAATGATTCAGCGAAAAAGTGGGCGCCGATTGAAAAAAGGTTGGGAACCTATGCCCGAAACGATAGAGCAGTCTTATTTGGCACAAAAGCCTTTCATGCCGGAACACATAGAGCGTTATTTTCAAGCGGAATACGCTTGAAACTCCGCCGGAGTCCTTCCAGCCGTGACGTAATCCCGGGGAGACACTTTTGGCGTAGATTCCGATACGAGAGACGAAAAAGTTTAAGGCGTGTACCGATGGTATCGAATCGCTGCTTGACATTCGGCCGTCTCGTTGCGAGGGACGACGGCGGGTCGTTTCGTGCTTTTAACCGCGGAGCCCCTTTGCCTCGCTTTCTTTCGAAACACGAACAATCGGATTCTATAAGCGTACTCTTTGCATACTAAGGTCACGATCTACGGAGGATACAGGGGCACAGCTAGAGAACAGACAAAAAGGCCACGCTCGCCGATGGCGGCCGGAGATAGACGAAAACGGAATAGGAAAAATTCGGCGAGCAACGTTCGAACGAGGAACTCTCGCATGTACGGCGCAGTGTTTTGCGTTTATCTCGTTTGATTTGGAACGACGGTGAAAGAGGAAGAAACGATCTTTCGGATAACGAAGCAAGGAGATGTCGAAGTTAAAATTTAAATTCAGATTCGCGGAGTGTTCATTGCGAACGGTGCAAGACTCGAGTCAATATTTCTTAACACTAGAACTACCGGTGTTAAATCTATCATATTTAAAAGTATTAAATAAGTATTTTGAAAAAAGGGGAATTAAGAGGTGGAAAACTTGATCGATTCGGCAATTTATGTTTTATAAGATGGACGTAGAATATCTATTCTACGACTCTCATATAAATTTGGAGAATTTTTGGAAAAAATTGTGTACCAGGCATTTTGACTGGTATGGTAAATCTAGTGTTAAAAAGTATCTCGATTTATCGATAAAAAGAATATAGGACGGTGGAGGTGTTGGAAAATACTACTCGGCGAGTAGGTGTTTACCAGAGGTGGAGAGCTGCCGATAGCTAATCAATAGGTTTTTTTTTACGTACTTCTGACGAAGCAGCAAATAAAGTGTGCAGAAATGTTGCTATTTCGTTGATTATTGCGAGATAGGCGCGTGGAAAGATCTGCGCGATCTTTCGCTTAAATGAAACGAGGGGGAATTTTTTGTTTGCGACCTGTAGAATTTAGGAAGATGACGGCCGTTTGTGCGTGAAAATGGGTCGTTACCTGGAATTTCTGGAATTTTAGACGCAAAATGCAAGAGCGAAGGGCTGGGGTTAGAAGAAAGTGCCACTTGGTCAAGACTATTTTTAGGAAAATGAATGAGCGTTTTGGTGGAAGCATCGAGCTTAAAACACGGAATAAACCAAGTGGAAGTCGAGCTGGAAAATGATTGTTCTCCTTCGCCGAAGAAAGAAACGAACGGAGGAAAAATCTGTGCGAGGGAAGGTCGTAAAAGCAATATTTGAAAAGGCACGATTCTTCGGGAAACACGGATCGACTTTTTCTTTCGGAAAGTATGTAAATTTCCGACGGGAAATATTTACTTTTTAAACGTTTTTTTTTAAGCGAATGAACGACTAAATCCTCCGCTTCATTTATGCAAAAATATATTTCTATACCGGCTACATCCGCGGAGACGGAATTTTTTAGCAATTAGCGCTGAACGAACGAGAATTAAATTTTAAAAAAAAAGCGGCACACATTGTTTCACGTAAAAATCAACGTTTACATTCTCAGCTTAATACTTTCTTTTCGTCCCTCGCCTTTGCCCATTTGCCACAGCCAGGACGATTCTATTAACTGTTTGCAATTGTATTTTCCATAAACATAGCAGTTACACCGGTTAGAATTATTTTCTGATAGCACGCAATCAATTGGTTATTGTCTACGATACAATACGTGGAAGATTATCGCCTATGAAACGAAAGAACGACTGTCCCTGCAACCAGGGAGCCTATAGGATATTTAGAAAAGGGTTCACAGGAAGATAACAACAATTAACGTCGATCATCAACGCCTGAACAATCGGAAACAGTCTTGCAATCAACATCTCGGTTTCCGACTGGGAAGACTTAACGCTAGAACTACCGGCGTTATCTTTTCTTTCAAATATACCGAATAAGTACCTTGGAAAATAAGTAATCAATAGGTGAAAAAGGTAATCGATCGAGTAACTGAGGTTTTACAACATCCACTTCGTGTCTCTTCTATTAATTTAGAGAATTTTTCAATTACGAACCGGTCCTGATCGCCTCGGTAGTTTCAACGTTAAACCTACCCTTCCAAGTTACTAGATGGTAGGTTTTTCGCACGTTTCAAATTCAGCACGATATATTCGCCGACGAGTAGAATCGAGACAGAGGAACCTTAGGATAGACGTTAGAAATTCGCAAGTTTCCTCGAGCGTTAAAGCTCCTCGCGCAAGCGCTCACCGAAACGTTAACTCGACGAGGATATCTTCGGGCAGCGAGTGTAACTGTATGTTTAGGCCCTGTATCTGTTGTTGCTTCCCTCTACTTCGTTGCCGAGAGGTTCGTTCCCTTTGAACGAGCAAAAACAGCGGGGCGGAAATGCTCGGGCGAGATGGACGGCGAAGGGTAAGTGGCAGAGGAACCAAGTGCTTTTCGTCAAGGGCGAACCGAACGAATTTAAGAAGACCCGCATAAAAGGAAGGAGCCGTCTTCGCTCCACGGCGACGTAGAAAATTCAACGCCCGACGACTCGGCTTCTATCGAATCATTTCGAAGGTCTCGTCGACGTTGCTGCGGAAATTCGTGTAAAAAGTAACGCCGAAGATAGAATACACGCCGCGCGGAGAACAATCGGATTCTTTTTTGCTCCACGGTGTCGCGACTATGAAAATTTAACTCTGCGCATTTTCCGTGAGACTCGATCAATCGACTATTGTTTGTACTACGTGGAAGATTATTGCCTGCAACGTGAAAGAACGACTGTTCCTGCAACCGGTCGGTCTGCAGTTCAGAGGAGGAACGATTAACGTCGACTTTCGATCCCTAACACGTTGAGTGCCACGCCGATTCTGAAGGAAGTCAGCACCAGGCCACGCGCGCCGCTTAGATTCGCTGTGTTGCACGCTGTCAGCCACCGGTGACTGACGCGGCCTAAACGGAAAGTCCAGTGTCAGCCACCGATGGCTGACGCGGCACTCAACGTGCTAAGCAACTACATAACCGAAAATATACTCGGAATGGCAGCCTTGCGAGGGAATATTGCAAAGCTTAGCCGGGCTTCGACGGCGAAGAGGTGAAATTGAAAAACAACAGCTCGACCTAACGTCACGGCAGTACGACGTTTGCCTCGTCTTTTTCTTCTCTCCCATTCGGCCGCAAAGACCGCCGGCCGAGGCTGAGAGTCGACCTCCAGGCAGCGAAACCTTTTCAAAGACAGCGGTAAAACGTTTCTGCTTGCGACGCTTCCTAATTACCTAATGTCGACGTCATATTATATAACGAGTTCGACGAGGGTTTCAACGAGGCACAATAATGCCCTCCTTCCTTTCCACGTCGTATAAATATCTATCGGTAGGACAAAGTTTAACCCTCTATCGCGACGAACGATCGGTAACTAGGAAACGTATTCGGGTATATCGACCGGTCGGTGAAGGCACGATTGCGCCTCGTGTTCCAGGAATCGATGCGTGCCATGTCAAACGCAGTACGCGCTAGAAATATACCGTTGTTGTCGCTATTATCGCCGTATCGTTCCACCACCCTCCTTTCCGTCGCTTCTGCATCACCCCGATCACCCCCTCGCCAAACCCTCTCTGCCGATTCTATTCTTTCGCGGATCATTCGACATCACAAAAATACGGGAGTCTTTTTTTTTCTTTTTTCATCTACAAAAATAAACACGTCTTTGCGCGTTAATTGCTTTCGGTTGCGGCTAAGAAATTCCTACGATCTCACGACGTCTCTCTTCTCCCCCCTCTCTCTCTCTATCTGTTTTCCAGTGCTAAACGGATGCACCGATTCTCCCGAAATCGCGTGGCAATCCGACGGCCGTGATGAAACGTATAAACCTCGGATTATGGAGAATTCTTCCTCTCTTCGACGAAAGACGAGCGTGATTCGGAGAACGGCAAGATTCGTTCTCGGCACGCATCGAGGACTAGCCACGAAAGCGATTATCGGAGTCTACGAACGCTCGTTTCCGTTTTCGCGATTAATCAACGTGCCCGAAACGAAGGGAATGAGGGGAAAAAAGCAGATGTTATTTCCCGTGTTTCCCGAAGTCCCCCTTTAAGGCGGGTTCCGCGAGCCGGGTGAAATTATAGGAGCCGTCGCGGTTCGCATTAGTGCCTCTTCACCTAACGTCCGTCCACACGGGTTCGTCAGTGTTTTTGGAATATAAGTCGGTGCATCCTGGTCTCTCTCTCGCGCTCTCGCACGAGAGCCCTGTCTCTCGGTTTTCGTCTCTACCGATCCCCATCTTGACCGCGCCCCCTTCTCGTCTGGTCTGGTCTCGTCCCGTCCCTTTCGTCCCGGTCGTCCCGTTCGTCCCTCTAGTTCCATACCCGGCCCCGTCTCGTTTCGTCTCGCCTCGCCTCTCCTCGTCTCGCCTCGCTTCGTCTCGCTTCGCCTCGGCTCGCCCGTACCGCCGGTGCGGTCGTGCGGTCACGTTGATCGATCGTTACCGTGTAACGAAATACGGTCCCCGTCCGTTTCTCCTTGAGCGCGCTCTTTGAAAAGGGCGCAGGACAAAAAAGAAGAAATCCTGCCGGGCTCGGACCTCGGGTTTCTAGAGATGTTCCGCGCGGGAGAGAGGGAGAAAGAGCGAGGACGAAATACACGAGACGCGAGAGGAAGAGGAGAGAAAGATAAATAGATAGATGGTTAGATAGAGAGAGAGAAAGAGAGAGAGAGAGAGAGAGATTCCGTTAAAGCAGGACAACTGCGATCGGCACGACGACGTACGGACGTTTCCTGTACGCTTGCAAAATGCTCGCAAAAAACTCTGCGCGCTTCTTTGTTCGATCGAGTCGATGTCTCACGAAGGCGATACTCTAGACCGTTACGAAATTTTGGCACTTGCGATCGGGGGTGATTGTCAGGTAGAATGTCGAGGAAATTCGACGGATTCCGCGAGCGTGGATCGATCGGGTCGAGGAATCGTCGCCGTCGCTTTCCGCGTCTCGCGACCGGAAGCTGCCACAGCGAGAAGAGTCGACGTCCGATCGGTGGAGTTCTACGAGCTAGCTAAGTCGTAAAAAAGCGCGTTTAATACTATATCGGTGGAATTTCATTAAAGCCTCCGATCCACGCGGATCGGATAAGTTAGAATGCCATTGTCAAGAGAATCCCCGCGATCCGGGGATATCGAGCGTAGGAAGAGACCGAGGGGCCCCGTATATTATCCGAGAGAAAGAAGGAAGGCGAGCTCGCCGATACCCTTCGAGGAACGTACGAACGAGCGAGCGAGCGAGCGAAGGCATCCTCTTTCAAGGGGGATTTACGCGGAGAAAATCTCGCGTCCGGTTAAAAGTGCAGCTCTAAAAATAAGTCGCTAATACGGACCTAAGCAAATGGATCTTTATACCTGAGTAGCACGTATCGCAGGTGGATGGAAGCGGTCGCCGCGCATGGAACGACTATTTCCACAGTTGTCTCGCTTCCTCCATCCGTCCCCGTGGTGCCTGGGTGTGCGCGCCCGAGCGCCATTCCATGTGTAATTTCCGTACAAGCGTGTACGCGCGCGTACGTCTTCGTACGTTTATTCCGTACCTTTTCTGCCCGTTCGTCCGGCCACCCGCGCACCGCCAACAATGAACACGGCACGTACGATCGTTGTCGACGATACGTACACGCGCGTATACGCACACGCGCGCACCCGTGCGCGTATGCGCGCGTAAATACGTAGGTAGGTTGGTAGGTAGGTAGGTAGGTAGGTAGGTTGGCTGGTAGGTAGGTAGGTAGGTATGTACGCAGAGATAAATGTACCCCGTGTGTACTAGACCAACCCGCATGCACTTTAACGAGTGGAAGATAAGTCGCACAATAGGGAAGAGCAGGGCTTTGCAGCCGGATTACGTGGATAAATGAATACCGGCAACGGGGTCGGTCTCGAGCGGGCCGGTGGTCACCTAACTCTGCGGCAGAAGCGCGTGATAGCCCGGCGTCTCGTAAAAACCGGCAGCCTGAAGGGCGTGCAACGAGGTCGCGTGATGATGCCTGTGTATCGTGCTCGCGTACACGCTGGAAACGCTCGAGACACCGGCGGAGGATACTCCGTTGGAAGCACCGATCGACGCGCCGGAGGAGGTGGACGACGAGGAGGAGGAAGACGAGGAAACTTGCTGCCCGACGTGCGATCCAACTCGCGACAGCAACGTCGCCGACGGTCGCCTGTAAGGATGATGGGCGATCGCCGCGGCCGTCGCGGCTCGGTGATGAGTCGACGAACCCGAGCTCGCCGTTGCGCCGTACGACTGCTGATAACTCTGTCGGAGGATACCGGAGATCGCGGTTGCCGTCGGATTGACCGACGAGGAGGAACTTCTGTCGCTTTGGTGAGGTTGATGATGAAGTTGATGAGTTCGATGCTGCTGCGACGGGAGCGGCGGCGGCGGCGGTTGCGGCTGCTGTTGCTGCTGCTGCTGCTGCCGATGCTGATGATTGTGTGCGCGCATCGCACGGAAGTAGTGTTGATAAATACCTGATATGACCGCCTTCTCATCGGCGGAGATAAGCTCGGCGGCGGAATTCGTCGGCGTTACCGTTCGTTGCTGCTGCTGTTGACCGTGATGAGGATGAGGAACGTGACTGTGATTTCGATGAAGAAGATGATGATTCTGCTGCTGCTGCTGCTGCTGCGGTGGAGGCTGCGGATGAAGCTGACGCCTCTGCTGCTGCTGCTGCTGCGAGAGGCTCGCCGCTGCGTTGAGAGCCGCCCGATACGACGCTGCCATGACCGCGGACATCTGACCCGTGGCTGAGGCGAGACTCGCGCCGGAATCGGTCGTCGCCACCACCGCCGCCGTTGCCGATAGCACGGCAGTGGCGGAAGTCGAGACTCCGGATACGGTCGAGGTGGAGACCGACGATACCGTAACGGCAGCCGCGACGGCGGAACTCGCGGAAACGACCGGGACCGAGGCCGGAACCGCGGCTGCCGCTGCCGCCGCCGCTGCTGCCGCGGCCGCGGCTCCGCCGGAAACCGCCGCGCTTCTTCTCCCGGTTCTTCGCGAGGACGATATCGGTGCGCTCGTCGGCGGCGGAAGATTGTTGACGAAGGGACTCCTCCTCTCGCGCTCGGCGCGCCGGTAGTAGCACGGATGTATCATGAGAAGGGGCTCTCCGCCTCCGGGCGGCGGCTTCGCCTGACTCGGCAGCTCGTACTCGACGCTGCAATCTACGTGAAGGGGTTGCGAGTAGTCCTTGTAGTCCTTGTAGGTGGTGACGGCGACCGCGGCGGCAGCGGCGGCGGCCGTTGCAGCTGCGGCGACCGCGGCCGCGGTCGCGGTGGCCGTAGCGTTCCCGCTCGGGCTCGAATTCGAGCTCGGGGCGACCGCGGCGTCGAGGATGCCGGTCGATGCGCCCGGTAGAACGGTCTGTTGCGGTTGCTGCTGCTGCTGCTGCTGGCCGCTCGGCCCCGTCGCGCCACCCGCTCCGCCGACAGCTCCCCCGGCCGACCCGCCGGACCCACCGGCCATCCCGTGATGGTGATGGTGATGATGATGATGATGGTGGTGGTGATGGTGATGACCGTGTCCGTGCATAGCGGCACCTACCACCGCTTCCTTCTCGTAGCAGGCGGCGGCCATGTTGGAAACCTCCTACTATCCGGGCTTCCGCCGGCGAACCGTCCCTTCTTGCTCGCCCGCTGACGACCGACCCACCACCGACGCTAGGCTCTCATCTCGAGCGATCCTCGCGATTATTCTCCTCGTCGACGATGCGTTCTCCGTCTCGCCCAGCGTTGAGATCGCCGATCCTCCTCGACGTCTCGATGCCTTCGTGACTCGCCCCTCGAGATCCCACGACGATCCTTTCTTCGCTACTCTCGCCCGACTCCGATTAATCCTCGATCTCTCCGTTTCCGTCTCCGTCACTGCTCTAGGTTACCGAACCGGCGACACACCGTAAAAGCGAGCTTCAACGATTATGGCACTTCTCGCTGTCACGGGCGTGCTTTCGATCAAACTGGAGCAGAACGGCCGGACTCATCGCTGAGGGTTGCCTTTGCCAAGGGTCGGACCAATCGGATATATCCAACACCGAGGAAGGTCCCGTTCCTACCGAACGATCGACTAACGCGAGGGCGAAATAATCGTTCTCGCGTTTGCCTCGAGAGAGAAAGAGAGAGAGGAAAGGGAAAGAAATGCTTTGGAAGAAATGCAAAATTGAGGGCCGGTCCTAGCGCTCCTTCGAAACCGGTCTCCCCGTCGAGCCGTTCTCTCTCTCTCTCTCGCTTGCTCCCTCTCTTTCTCCGTCTATCCGTTTCTCTCGATCTCCCGTTGCACGTTTGCTCCTTCCTTCCTCGATCCTACCTCTCGCTTTTCCTCTTTCTCCGCTTAACCGTGCATTTAACTGCCTCCCTTCTCCACCCTTTAAATCCCACCGTATCTTGCGCGTAATCCACTTCCCTCCGTGGTGTGCTCCTCGCACGAGCGACTTCTACTACGAACTCTACCCGTACATCGTCGTCCACGAGTATCTCTTCCCGAACGATTTCGACCCTCGCACCCAGCCTTCTCCTAGCTCGATCGCCAAGGTCCGTGAGAACGGCGTCCCGGTACACGTCGAGGCGCGTGACGGATGCGAACGTTTCAAATGGGCGTAACGTTCCGTCCTCGCCACGGTATCCGCGAGTCGGCGAGACGTTTTTTCGATCGCCGAGTTGGACGTTCAACGACGTCGAATCGTGTCCCACGTTCCTTTATTTTCGTATCGACTGTCCCTCTCGCGCACACACACTACACACAGCGCGACGACAACGGAGCATTCAACGAGGGACACATTCAGGCTTCTTCACTGGGGTACGCCATTGCTGCGCGTGTGTCAATCCGTCCGGCGTATCGGTTACGCGTACACACGCGAGACTGCGCCTATGAGCACCTATGTACGTGTGCGTTGCACGTATGTGACACACACATCGGCGTTACCGGTTAACACGTAGCTCGATCGTCCCGTACAGACTGCCGAGCTGCGACTGAGAGCCGAATTTACGTCGAACCCTCCTCGTCGGGGAACGTCGTCTTGCAACGCCCTCTTTTGTGTCTCCTCTCTCTCTCTCCTTCGTGGCTCTCCATCTCTTTCCCTCTTGACCGTTTCCTCCCTAGC
Source organism: Cerceris ruficornis (assembly GCA_963989415.1). Lineage (NCBI taxonomy): Eukaryota > Metazoa > Arthropoda > Insecta > Hymenoptera > Crabronidae > Cerceris > Cerceris ruficornis. The sequence continues at coordinate 19,716,847 of OZ022524.1, forward strand.
GCATGGTCGATCGTACGGATTAATGGACGATATCTATGAAACGCGAAGGACGGCGCGTCCCGTCCGAACGACCAACCGGATCGCAGGACGGAATTTCCGTTGTTTCGCAGTTTCTATTGGTTGTCGTTGGTCTCTTGCATTTGTTTTCGACGCCTATGGCCAATGCGCGTAGGACCTGCTGTTTTAGGTGGGCGCAAAACCATCGTGGTTGCGGTATATTAAATAGAAATTTAAGAAAAATTTCCCATCGGCGACGGAGGGAGATTTGAACTTGGGCCCACGGATCGCGGGACCGAGCATTCATTTCCTCGGCACAACAGTTTTTCTTGTAATTTTGTCCTCGAATTTTGGTACCGTCGTGAATGGTGGGCATATTTTGGACACGCCAAAATCTGCAGATGGATGCAGCTTTTAAATTTTGACGGGCGCACTTTCTTGTTTGCCGTTGGTATAAAAGAGCGTGGACCCTCGACGCGAAAGACGGTCTCGAGAGGTCGCCGGTGCATTGACCAATGTGACGACGGAGACTTGAAATTTTACCGATTTCTCGCGTCCTTCGCTTGAAACGATATATTTCGGATCTATTCGTAAATCGGTGATATTACTCTTGTGCGGAACTTTCCATTACGTAATTCGCAATTAACCCGAATAAGCTGTTCCGTGGCTTCCTTGTTTTTCAATATCAACGACAGCGTCGTATGATTGCATCTTCCGAAGAGTCATATTTAAAATATGAGTCATTGATGAGCAAAAATGCCAGACAATTCGATGACTGTGTAACATCTCGTGCAGTTCCTACACGATGATAATTCTCCTATGACATTAAATCTACAATGTCAATCCTCCGTCGCAAAAAAAATATTATCCTCCTGCTGAAATGCATAGGCGTCTGCAGCGAAAACTTCCAAAGTGCAGGGATATTTTGCGATACTATTTTTAAACTTTGAAAATAGTATTTCCGAACTTTCAAAATAACATTATTTCAAAAGATTATAGTTCCCGTTTGCCAAATTCTATCCCAAATTTAAAGATCTCGGGCAAACGCCACGTAAAGTCGACGCGATTCAAATTGTTTCTATTTTTCGGCTGAAATCGCTACGGATATTTCGTCTAGAACCCCTCGTTTTATGTGATTTTCGGAACCACCGAGGCTACGGTACATTGATTGATAAATTAGAACTAATTGTCAAGAGGTAACGGGGGAGGATTTGAAACTCCGCCCACTGATCCTTAGCATGATCCTTTACATTCTTAGCCACCGAGCTCCTCGCGATTCCGTATTGAGTACCACTGTAACAGGCGGAACCGATAAAGAAAAACTGATGCACGATACGGTGGCATACGGTACAACGTGACGTCAGTCGTCGTACAATTAAGAGTCGGTGGTGGTGGTACGTAGGTGCATCATTCGAGGAAGTCACGATGTTGGCAACCAATAACGGCGTACCACATGTAACGCTTCTCTTTTCCAGCCAGTCGGATCGTGGCTCCCCGAAGCGCCGTACTTGTTCGATGCCTTTCGATCGACCGGCTGTTGCAGGCCGTCAGTACGATTACATCAGCTAGAAAATACGGCGCTCTGTTTTCCATCGGTCGCGTTATGTATCCGTTCAGTCTATCGTTGACACCGCGAGGAATGGTAGCTCGTGCGCACAAGTGACAACAAAGTTGTAACTTCATTCCATATTGAATGGCAGATTATGAGCGTATTGAAGAGCGTTATCATTACGTTGCCTAAGGGCCTCGCGAAGGCACCTGGCGTTATTCCGACCAACGAAACGTTGAGGGCAGTGCCTAAATTCAATTTCGCCGGGTCCTTGTTGTCCGAGGAATCGACGATGGAATCGAAGAAGATCAACAAGCAGGAACATATGCAGGATGAGAGCGCCATATTTAAAACCGAGGTGTGCGTCCGAGGGAAAAAACGGAGGCTCGACCACTTGACGTGGGAGGAGAAGTTGCAACGAAAGTACGATAAGAAACGTTTATCTGGAATTATTTTTTTATGCTTATACCGGAAGACTCTATCCAGTGTTTATCCAAGGACCGATAAATGCTCGAGATAACGGCTGATGCAATGCGGCCATCTTATCTCGATCGACCTTTAACGCGATGGATTGCAGCGTTCCCGCGTGAAATATTTTTTTTCTACATTTGCCGTCCGTCGTAATTTTCCAGAAAGCTGAAGAACAGGGTAGCGGCTCAAACTTCCCGCGATCGTAAGAAGGCCAAATTGGACGAATTGGAGGAGACCGTTAGGACTCTGAGGGAAAGGAATGATATGCTGACGCAAGAATGTGCGATGCTGAGGTCGCAGAACGAGTCGTTGGCCACTGAAACAAAGAGGCTGACGAAGGAGAAAAATGCAAAGGAATCGGGAGAGCAGATCTGTTCTATGTGTCAGGCTCGTGTCGGCTGTGCTGTGTCCTCGATAGGATCGGCAGTGTCCTCTGTACACCCTCCGCAGCAGGGTGGGACAGTACAGCCGGCATCGTCCCTGACGCTAACACCAGGAGCTGCGATCCTCCTGAAAATTCTGACCATTTTCCTCCTCTCGAAGAACTATTCGGCGAACTCCAAGGGGATGATTACATCGAGCGACTCGAGGAGCTTGCAGAGAGCCTTCTGCGAGAAGTTACCGCAGAAATGGAGGGAAATTCTTGTAAAGCAAATGAACAAGTGAGTATTTTAAGTTGCTCCTCTTTGTTGAAATTCCAATGAATTATTATTGAAAAATCGTTATCTTAACCCATTTGCATCACAGCTATAAACACGGCAGACGACCCGTGCTACTGCGCATCACCGCGCGCATACGTCACGCGCGCAATGTTACGCTCGCGGATTCAAATGGGTTAAACATTTCGATGGTACTCGAAACGATAGTTCCGTCTAATATACGTACGATAGAAACGAATTTATGGTTCGAGAGGGCTTAAATGCTCGTGTTAAATTCATACTGTACTATGAGATTCGTTAACGACACCCCTCGTAGATCTTGGAAGAACCTTTTGTTCGTTTCTAACTCAACGTCGTTTGTTTATAATTCAGTCGCCTCTTCATTAATGACGTATCTACCGTGTTCTATGCAGGTGCCAGTCAAGGAAGATACCTCTAAGAAATGTAACTATTCGAAAGGAGTGGTGGGGCAGACATCAAAAAATGTGGAAACCGGTAGAACCTCTAGAAGCGTGAGCACCTACCAGCCGTGGCATTCTGTTCCTAGCACAGCCCTTACACCGTGCAATCCGAGTACACCTTCGATAAAGACGGAAGTCGAAGTAAAACAAGAGTCCGACGTGCACGACTTAGACACGGTTTACGGTACCTACGACGAGGCTACAAATTCCATAACGATCATTTATCCCGGCGAGGAAAACGGTGTGGCTATTCAAGAGTGCGTTCAGGAAGTTAGCACGGACGATGTTTGTCAGCTCGAGGATTCGTCGCGTTTGACACCGAATCAATATAGTTCCAGTCAATTCTCACCCGCTTACACGTGCACGGATACCATGTCTCCGTCGAGCATACATTCCGAGGATACCGATGGCGGTTTTACGGCAACCAAAATCGACTCGAACGTCTCCGATTGCGGATACGAGTCGCATGGTTCACCGAATCCCGACGCTCACAATCCAAAAGCAAATGTGGCTCTGACGGATCTATGGCACGAGAGCTTTTCCGAATTATTTCCCACGTTAGCTTGACAGTCATTTGCAAAATAAGTGTAGCGCGTAAAAGAGTGACGAGATTTTTCGTTGTCCGATCTATGACACATTGTAAGCTCGGCTTACAAGTAAGTTCTAGTCGTTCACCGTTCGAACTGTTTCCCCCCGATTTTTCCATTTCGTTGTCACACGGACCTACAGCACAAAAGAGAAAAAGACAATGACACGATTACGAACCACTTTGTAAGCTGTTGAACACGTGTTTACGGGACTGTACAGTTTTTATAGATATTTTTTATATGAGTATACGTATTCCTCGGTAGATTTTTTAATTTCCTTTTTGTCTACGTAAATAGCACACGTTTTTATGTGTAAGATAAGTATGGACGTGTAGTCTCATCGTAGAGTTTCGAATACACGTTTGTGTTTAAGAGATTAAACGTTATTGTGTACATAATATTTATTAAATGTTTGTCGAGAAAAAGAAAAAACCGGATATTTGCTGTGCAACAGTATGCCAAATAAACATTGAAAATTACAGGTTTGCTTTTTCCCCGTCATCATTCGATACGGCCTCGTTACCGTTTCTCCCGATCGCGAAGGAAGACCGAGGACTGTCCGCGGAATAAAAATCGCCAACATTCCTGAGGGACTTTAAACTTTATATTTTCACTAATTCTGCACCGTGCATCCTTCGTCCGAAACTCGTTTAAAATCGTCGACAGAATGTCAATTATCTCGGACTTACGAATCTTATTGCGTGTATCATCCTAAAGAGAAGTGTGGACATGGGAAACCTTGTAAATACTGATCTCAAAAATTGAATTCCACGATAAAACGTTCAACTGTACATAAATACTTTAAAAACGCGTATCAAACCTAACAAAAAAAGGAGACTTATCGGGAACGTTTCGCGATATCTCGAAAATCCGTGCAAATACCTTCCCGAATGGCAAATTTTCTCTTTCGAAGTATGTTCCTTAGTCAATACATCATTAGTAAGAACAAGCTACTAATTAGCACCCTTCTTATTAATAGAATCTTACTCTATAAAAGTCAATGCAAAGTAGACGATATAAAATATTCGTGTAAATCTTAGCAACGGGCCTCTCTCTCGTCCAAGACCCTGGAAGATTAAACGACAATTAAACATCCTACTGAGATGAATACGCATGGTATTATCAAAGCTTTCGAATATTCTCTGTAACCAGTCGTTCCTAAAGAGTACGCGAATCTTTTCTTTTTTTCTTCTGCTGCACCATTGTCAAACGTAAACACGTCCGTAGAATATTCGAGGGCTGTCTCGAAAGTACAATCGATATAAGCGGCAACGTTTCTGCACGTGCATCGTGAATCGCACGGAACTTTATGATCCGTATAAACGACTAAAGCGATTACGTGCTCTATTCATATGCGATGAGCCTGTAATATTGTAAATAGTACCAAGAAAAACAGCCTCAACGTCGTTACATTAATTATACGAATGTTTCGAGGCCTCATTTAGCCGAACAGCTTATCGAAGCAGCCGTGGCAGTATGGCTTGTCGTTCTGCTCCTTAAAGGTACCCTTGTTCAATTGTTTCAAGCAAAATGCACAGACAAAATGCTCAGGGTGGAATTTCCGGAACATCGCCGTTATACAGCGACCTGGAAGAATGAAATTTTATTAATGAAATACGGCATGCCGTTTGTAACTGACGTTAACGTGATATATAAGTCGAAGGAATAAACGAATAAGAACCTGTAATAGGTTTGTGACATCCGGCGCACAGCGATCCTCTTTTGGCATGATAATGAGTTTCGCAGTAAGGCAATCCCTCGTGATCGAAGAAGGAACCCCCTTGGAATTTTTGCCTGCAGTCCTAAAATGAAAAAAATACCGGCGATATAGAGCAGAAATAGCGATTTTTTCTCGATCACAGCCGATGGAATACGATTTCAGCGCGCGAAACCTCTCCTATTGTCGTTTCAAGCGCGTTACTTTAAATTGCGCGCGTTTACGCGAAAAATTCCCGGACAGAAAGATTTCTTATAACGCGAATTCCAACACGGTACAAATTCACCGCGTTATACAGCAGTCTGAGGTATAGAGTACGTATGCAGTATTTGCAGATTTCATTCATGTGAGAGAAGGAGGCTCCACGATTCAAAAGATGAAACTGATAATCCGACGACTCATTAGGTCTTCGGATCTCGCGCGAGAAATAATACCTTACGGTGCATTTGTAAACAAGTGCAGTGTATCTGTACAAACATAACGGAATTAGTAGACGTACACACGTGCAGGCAGTCGTACGTCATCAAGGGACGTAGACGCAAGGAGCAGTTGCCATTTTATCGATACTCGGTAGCTTCGAGCGTTTTAACACGGCTGTTAGTAAACATCTTTGAAGAGACACAGAACGCCGGCAGCTCGTCGCACTCTCATGCCTCGCGAGAGGAGAGACGCGTGACGAGGACAGCAACATTCGAGAGTCAGCGAGGCCGACTAACTCCTTGTGTCGTGTGTGTTTCTTTTTTGTTTTTAATTTGTTTTTTTTTTGGGGGGGTTTCTTTTTTTATTCTCATACAATACTATTCAACTTATGTTAGAATATACAAGATCAATCAGTTATCAACATTAACTTTGCTAAACTAGAAAAAAAGAAACTTATACGATTGCCAGCTTCGTTGAAGTCTAAGAAGGAAACGTTCTTTCTTTTCTGCTGATTTTCAAAGGAACCATAATTACGCGGGATAGATGCTATTATTTCGAACGATGCCCTAAACTTCCTGCACGTGTGCGTGTGTCGTGTGAGTATTTATGTGTGTACAGATCGCATGAAAGTTTCAAAGCGGAATTTTACACGGCGACGATCCGAATTTCATCGAAGGACAGGTCCTCCCTGTTTGCATCACCTAGATCACCTGCTGGAGGAAAAGTTCAGGGTAGGGGCTCCGCATTCGTTAGAGCCGAAGGGCATAGACAAGGGGATAGCGATTAATAGGGCTTTTTACATAAGAAATCGAAGCAAGAGCAATGAGATATCGCGGCATTGCTTATGCTTCTTCCTCTTCCTCTTCCTCGTCATCGTCCACGCCCACGCATTTTGGGCAGACGGGTTTACCTTCCATCGCGTAAAACGACTTTCCGGATACTGGCTTCTTGCAATCCTGCAAGTTTTATCATTTAAAGTGCTAGCACGTGATACGAAACTGCGTTTGAAACGTTTAAGCTGCCGTTCGTACTCTATCACCCGCAGGCACGGCTGAAAGTAAAGCGTTCGATCGAGCATTAAATATTTTCGTAAGAGCGAAACCTACCCTGCACACAAAACAGTCTGGATGCCATTGACTGTTAAGGGCAGATATGTAATTCTCCATGATGGCCCGATTGCATCCGCCGCACTTCGGGGCGAACATGTCGAAGTAATCCTCTCTGCAGTATGGCTTTCCATCGCGCTCGTGGAAGCCCTCCTCGCCGAACTGCTTGCCGCACTGGGCGCAGAAGAAGTGTTCCGTGTGCCAAGTTTTTTCCAAAGCGGTTACGCATTTCTGAAAATAACACAATAAAATCCGTGACGCCTCCGCGACGTTGCGAAACCGTCGTTTGCGAAGATACCGAGCGTCGCGGCGTTCCTTACATCGAGAATTGGGCCATTGCAATAGGCGCAACGGGGTGAGAAGAGATTATGATAGTCGGTCTCGCAGTAAGGATGACCCTCTCTCTCGAAGAAGTTCCGCGTACCCAGCTCCTGATTGCAGTGCGTGCACGTGAAGTGCTCCGGATGCCACGTCTTTCCCAGGGCGGTGATCACCTGGAAATACATTATCCTCCGGTTGTCGAAAGGCTTTGGAGAACGCTGTAAAGCTTATCCGTCGAGCTCTATTCACCTGACCGACGATGGGCTTCTCGCAGGCGCTGCAGCATCCCTTCTGAGTGGTATTTACACCTTGACGACTCATGTCCGCTTGGAGGTTTCCTAGCATAGAATCCAACTGGTTCTGTTTGGCTTGCGTCGCAGCTTGGTGAGGTGGATGACTCTCTCCGTGCTGCTGCTGATAATGATGAGTGGTGTGAGTTTCGGTAATGTGAATGCGAGTTTGCGTGCCCTCCGGTGGCAGCGGGCTCTGCGAACTCTTGGTTGCTTTATTCGGCTTCGCGTAGGGAGAATCGGTCACCGTCTGATGCTGATGGGTGCTACTATTGATCTGCAAAATCACGAGATTATCTGTAACGATGAATTCCAATCGGAACGACAACGTTACGGAATACTTTGGGCAAGCTTCAAGGTTGATCGTGAAAGGGGACCACCGAGAGGGGTCTTGTCAGAGGTTGCCGATGGTTAAGTGTTAGAGGGAAATTAGGTTGAAATCGGGACGAACGAGAAGTTAGGTCAGAATGTCAAGGTGCAGGGTAATATAGTAATGAATGAAGAATGTTAAAGACCCGTGAGAGATGTCGATTCTTACAGGCGAGCTTGCAGACTGGCTGAAAGCTTTGAGAGATTTCGTGGATCACTATGACCCCCCACCCTCTATATTTTCCCTCTCCGCTGAACGTTGAAAATCAGAGGAGCGAAGAGAAAAGGAGAGGCCAAAGGAGAGGCGGAGTAGAGACAGAGTCCGCCGGTAGAGATGGTGGATGGTGGAATGGAAGTTATTTTGGTAACCTAGGGAGCCAAGAATGGGCAGGAGTAGCTTTAACACCACTGTTTTCTCATCTATACCGAATTAATAGTAAATTGATCGCCCATTAAAACACCCTCGAGCTTGCCCCTGCCAATGATTCAAATCTGCCAAACGTCTAATGGGATGTCTCCAAGTCTGCGCGATTAAACGCAAAATTAACATCGTCCCGCGATCGAGACACTCCGAGGCAGGAGATCGTTCCGTCGACTGCTCCTATCCGGATCGACCGGCCGATGTTCGATCCCTATCCACCGTTAACCGTTAACAATTTTTTCTATAAATTCTCCACGATGCTGTTTAACCCTAGAACTACCGGCGTTAAATCTATCACATTTCAAAATATTAACTAAGTACTTTGAAAAAAGAGGAATCGAGAGGCGGAAAAGATGATCGATTCGGTGATTTATGTTCTTTGACATGGACGTAGAACATTTATTCTACGAGTTTTCCATTAACTTGGAGAATTTTTGGAAAAAAATTGTGTACCGGTCATTTTGACCGGCTGGTAGTTCTAGTGTTAACTTCTGATTCCGCAAAAGGTTTCGTCGGCTTACCCTCTGGCAACCATCGTTCTCCATTCGTGAATATCATTGGACAAACCATTCAAACCTGCCGATTCCTTTGGCAACCTGTCATCCGCGATCCTTAGCACCTAAGATACCTCTGTCAACGTACCTTGAACTCCGAAAGGGACGCCATCAGATCATCCAGTTCCTTGGTAGCATTGCTGGCAGTGTGTCCATTGGTGTAGCCCCTCTGAACCTCGCTGCGACTCAACGATCCATGCTGTCTGGAGGGATAACCATCGTACACCGGCTGGATCTCCGTTGAGGTTTCCTGAATGGTAACTTTGACTCTTCCATCGGCAGGGAACTCCCTGTCGAACCGAGACGACAATTGAACTCAAGCGATTCGAGGGCATCGTTTAAAGGTAATTCATTAAGGATTCGTTTCTCTGACTCTCACCCATTTGGCACAGCCGTGCTGAGCTCCTCGAGCAACGAATCGACGGTGGGTCTCGAGGCCGACATGCTACTCGGTGAACGTAGCATTGGACTAACGTCTCCATTCATGCCTCCCGTAGAGATTCGATTGTCTACAATTCACCATGCGTATGGACGTCAGAGTTTGAGCTTTTCTTAACACCTTTTGTTCTTTTTTTAAGCTGTTTCTAGGCTTCGATGGAGGATTAAGCTTTCAGGGGAGCAGCAATACGGCGAGGAAGATGGACACTTGCGGCGGAGGAGATTTCTTCGAGGCGAATATTGTCACTTGAAGATTTAGGAAGGTTTAGGTTCGATGTTGAATCACCGTGGGTTTGACATGTTAAGTAATAATTTATGGAAGTGTCTGATAGGTGATGGGGATTTTAAATGCTATGGTCTTGTTGCTAGAACCTAGGGTTTTGCTAGGTTGACTTTGAATTAGCAAGGGTACGGGAAGAATAGAAATCTGACCTCTTTCTTGATAATGCGCATTGTAGTGCGCATTGCTAAGATCTTGAAGAAGAGTGTCCAGCTCCGAAAGGTTATTGTTCAGGGAAGGCATTTTTCCTCCTGTCCCGGTTTTGCCGATCGTCTCCTCGATGGCCTCGCGATTTTGATACGTGGGCTGCAACATTTTCGAGTAAGCGCGTCGAGGCTAGAGTCACTCAGTTTCCAAAGATATTTCGAAATTGCTAATCTATAGGATCTACATTTTTTCAAAGTCCAAAGGGTTAAAATAACCGACATCCATCAGCTAGTTCATCGTTTATCCAGCAATGATTCTATTAGTACTATTCGTACTATTTCTACTCGTCTATATTTTCTTCTGGCAGTGGTTTTTTTGCGTGGCCTCGCAGTCTCTGGGATAAATCAGGGTACAAAACACATCCAAATATACTTCTCGTGACGTTATTAAATTGTATACAAATATCTTTCTCCATTTTGAACTCGTAATCGCATCTCGGCGCTATTGTCACGGTTATTTCGAGCGCGACGAGTTAATTGTCCGCGACGAAGCGTCGCATGGAAGATAAACAAACGCAGGAAAAGCAAGGAGGACGACGGTCAAAGAGTTGAACCTTTTTATTGTATACTTTTGGGTTCAACTAATGTGGTCATTTTGCCGAGGGCCTATTGTTTTAGGTGGACTCCGAACCAGCGAGGCATGATATACGTATCACCCAGAAAAAATCTAAAATAGCATTCCAACTTTTCAGTTTTAAGTGATGCGGTCGTTTCACTTAGGTTCTCCCGCTTTAGGCGGCTTCAGAGTCACTGTCGCTATGGCACATTAACTAAAAATTTAGGATAAATTTGTCAATTGTGACGGAGGAGGATTTCTACTCGCACTCGACGATAGCGAGACCCCTTACTTTTACTTAATTAAATAATAAAATAGGAAAAATTCCCCATTGCGGCAATAGGGAATTGGAACTCACAAGGTAAGTTCAGAAACTGATACACTCCAATTTATTAGACATATCTACAAAGATAGCTGTAGTTCATTCGTGCCCGTTTTCAACTTTAAGGGAGATATCAAGGGAGGCCCCTCCTTAAGGTAAATACTGCCAGTTCCCTCTAATTGTCCTGCCTCTCTCCTGCCTGTCATGCCAGTTCTCTCTAACTGTCCTGTCTCTCTCCTGTCTGGCCTACCTGTCCTGTCTGTCTTCTGTCTGGCCTACCTGTCCTGTCTGTCTCCTGTCTGTCCTGCCTATCCTGTCTGACTCCTGTCTATCTCCAGCCTACTCTGCCTCTGTCATACCAAAATTGTCTGTCCAAAAACAATTTCCGATAAAATTAACGTTGAGAACTTGGGTTCATATGATCTTAAAGGTCATTTGAAGGTCAAAATCTGTGCTTGCAAGCTCAATTGTCGATGCTCAAACTAAAAAAGCTCATTTGGAGACGCAAAATTTCGCGAAGAACTCGGAAAAATGGCTCAAAAGCTCACACCTGCGTGCTCATAGCTCAAAAGCTCATTTTCGACTGAGTAAATTTGGAATTTAGTCGAAATTCGGATTGAGCTTTTAGTTTGAGCGATCACAAGTGAGCTTGCAAGCTCAGCTGTCGTTGCTCAAACTAAAAAAAGCTCATTTGGAGATGCAAAATTCGCGAAGACCTCGGAAAAATGGCTCAAAAGCTCAACACCTGCAGGCTCATAGCTCAAAAGCTCATTTGGATGGAGTAAATTTGGAATTTTGTCGAAATTCCGATTGAGCTTTTAGTTTGAGCGATCACGTCTGAGCTTGCAAGCTCAGATTTTGACCTTCAAATGACCTTCGAGGTCGTTCCCTCGACGTTAATTTTCTCGGAAACTGTTTTAAACGAACACTTTGGGTATGACAGAGGCAGGACAGGCAGGAAACGGACAGGAAACGGACAGGAGTCAGACAGGACAGACAGGAGAGACAGGAGAGAGTCAGGAGTCAGACAGGACAGACAGGGCAGACAGAAGAGAGCCAGGAGTCAGACAGCACGGGCAGAAGTCAGACAGGACAGACAGGCATGGTTTTACCTTAAAGAGGGTCCTTCCTTGATATCTCCCCTAAAGTTGAAAACAGGCACGAATGAATTACAGCTTTCTTCGTACATATGTCTAATAAATATGTATGCAAAGTTTCATCAAAATCAGAGTGTATCAGTTCCCGTACTTCCTTTGTGCAAGCTCCATTCTGGTCCCCAAAGAGGAACTCCATTGTACGTTAAGGTCTATCAGTCCAACGTCTCGTTACAGCGTATTATCTTTATTGGCTGAATATTTTCCACGGTGCATACTGTTTTTGGCCAGTTAATCTCACAAAAAGCCGAGCGACTGCCAAGTGGCCGCGGAGCGCATTATTTCAAAACATGATGTCACTTAATGCCAGTCGGGATTTGTAAATACAGTAAATACATTATCAATTAGGGTGACACGGTGAGGACAAGGCGTCATACACTTTTAATAGAAACTCGCCCGGCAACGAGAGCGCGGTTTCAAAATCACGGAATCTCGAAGACTCCGGCAAAAACCAACTGAACCTCGGCACATTATAAATACAATATATAATATATAACGTACAATATATAATTGGACGATTGCGTTGGATTGTATTATTCGCTTTCGCGATGTCTCCAAACGAACTCCGTGAACGCGATTCGCCGTAGAATTCGGTTCTCGCGCTAAGGAGGAAAGTGTCGAGGGCAGGTTGATATATCAGCGGGACATTCCAAGATCGTAATGTAAGTCACTTTGTTTCTCCTTAACGAAGAGTGCAACGCCATGACACACTGATCGTGAGGAAAATAGGAGGAAACGTAAGACGACACCGGCATTCGGAGCGACACCGTTCAACCTAGGACTCTAATTTCTTCTCCGGAATAAAAAAGTCGAATAAAAAGATCATCTACAATTCCACGACACGGTGCATATTACTTCCTCGGAATCCTAACGAAGATAAAACGAGACGTAACCCTCGATCGACCTTGAGACGATAAAGTATATATGGACCAACGTTGAAAGTTAAATACATCCTTTTTCCGATGTACAAGAAGATCGTAAACAATTCCATGTTACGATACAGAGGTAATCTATCGAGATAAAGAAGAAAGAGAATAAAAATCAAACGCCGGCTGATATTGACCGACTTCGAGGCGCGTATCCGGCCGCTGCCGAAAATGTATCTATTTCCCGTTTTCTCATATTTTTTTTTGCAATAAAGCGTTGTAACGGCACATCCTGCCGGTGGAAACTAGGTTGCTCGGTGAGTTGTCGGTCCGAAAATATCCATAGCGAAGCAGCATCGGCAGCAGAAGCAGCAGAAACATGTCAGCAAGGCGTATCGGGTTGACTCGCCGACGCGCTCGCTGGATCGGAGAATCCGCGAGGAGCCACCTCTTTCACGGCTGGTCTTTTTTTCTTTTGTACTTCGTGGGTTTAACTGCTACGTCATTTTGCCTAGGACCCACTGTTTCAGGTGGATTTTCGGGCCATGGAGGCGGTGGTACAATTATTAATAATTAGGAAAAATTTGTTCAAAGGCGACGGAGGAGTATTTGAACTTCCAATGGTCGCGAATCCGAGCCTAACACACCATAGACCCTGGCCGATCTTTTGCAACGGTGCCTCGAATATCGTATCGCACTCTAGATACGCTTACTTTTCAAGGTCGCCGGCGGATCAGAAAATAAACGGTCGGTATATAAAGTACGCGAGACCGACTGCAGAAAATAAGTTGGTATCGAATAAATTACGGATAACGACGACGGGGAGGGGGAAAAAATAGAAATCTGCCGGGTGTTTTTTTTAGACAGAACCCCGCGGGACCAGCGGGCGAAGAGTTTCCTTCCGTTTGAGAGAATTTTACGGCGGACGATGATGCGACGGTTTCGCAGTGTTTGCAAGGCTCTTTAACACTAGAACTACCGGCGTTGAATCTATCATATTTCAAAATATTAAAAAAGTACTTTGAAAAAGGAGGAATCAAGAGGCGGGAAAGATAATCGATTCGGTGATTTATGTTTTTTAAGATGATCGCAGGATATTTATTCTAAGACTCTTCTATAAACTTGGAGAATTTTTGGAAAAAATTGTGTACCAGTCATTTTGACTGGTTTGGTAGTTCTCGTGTTAATATGTGACGATGAATTAGCCGAGTATCTGGATAATTAGTATTTCGTTATTTGTAGAAAAGAATTCGATGAAACTTAGAATTCAGTTCCGATCGTTTGAGTGAGTCGTATCTAGGATTCGTGGTTCCCGCGCTTTTTAAATTTCTTAAATATTCAGCGATTCATGATTTAAACTCTGGAACACCATATAATTCTTAATTTACAGGAATTCAGTGAACAGAATTTGAAATTAAATTCCGATTCTTCGATTGCATCGCCGCCGGTGTAAAAAATTGGCGCGCTCTTTGCAAATCTCTTAAACACTCAGCGTCCAATTATCGCAACGCCGAATTACCTTGCTTCTCGCAATTTACAGTCAAACACCTAACTCAGTTTGAAATCAAAGCCTTCCCCGACCAAACTAACTCCGCCGTTCGCGAAACGGTGCATTGTGCGAAGTTTACGCAACGTCCTCGCTATTGCAACAGCGCCGGCGATGCACGCGAATACGCAATCGATGCGTGCACGAGTCGTGTTTCGCGTCGAGCTAAATTCGCATCGAAGGGAAAGCTCGTCTCGATGGGCGCGACCTTCGAATTTCTAAAGTGTCCCCGCATTTTGGCAGCGCCACGACGATTTTTATCTCGCCACGATGCATCCATTCGGAATTCTGCAATTCAATTTTAAATATCGACGAACGAGACGTTAACGAAACAAGAATAATTCGGGATCCGCGGAATATTTCGCGATTTACGCCAACGGCGTTTATAGCGTCGCGGGGACAGTTGTCTTCGCGATTCAAAGAGAGTATTGAAATAAACTCGTTGTTGCATTACGGAAATCTTTCGCGAAGCTTGAAAAATTTCCTCGTTGAGATGTTTTTCTCGAAATACGATACCGTTCGGTTGCACATTCACGGCTCCGATAAAATCTATTTATATGTCGCCGCTCTCGGGGGATAGCCGAAGCAGCCCTTAACCTTCGTCGGTCCCTGGGGTTCTTTTTCGCCTGAATCGAGGCTTAATTTCACCGAATCGAGATTTAATTTCACCCAAATCGAGACAAATTGCCCGCACTCAATTCATTTTATTCTCAATAAGATTATTACAAAAAAAGGGTAAAAAGAGTCTTGTAGGTTTAATAGAAAATAAACTACGCGCCAGAAAATACCATATGGACTTTAGTGTAATTTTTTTAGGGCGGAATGGAGGTTAGACTGTAAAGCATTAGATACGCTGAAAATAACGACCTTGCTTTTCAATAAGTTTCAGCCTCCAGAGCCGACGTTTTAAGGCTTTAAAACCAGCTTTAACTTTCGTTCCAAGGTTCGATTTCTCCGATGCCAGTAAACAACCGTAAAGTGATGAAGTTTCGATAAAAATTACAAGTTTTAGAAACTTGAAAATAGTTTCGCAAAAAAATTGTTCTTGGCCCACGAGCGTACGACCCACGTAGTTTCATCAAAGTGCGAATTTTCGGGCCGTTAAGCCGCTAAATAGAAACAGACCGCAACTTAGAAACGGCAGCTGAAGTTCTCGGAACAATTATCGATTTTCTCTCCGTCGAAGGAGCTGCTTTATCCTCGACTTCCTTACGTTCCGAGAGTCGCGGAAACCGGGTGTATTTTAGCCGGCCAAAAAGAGAGCGCGTCTCTATAAATGCCCCGATTCTTGCGCAACGCCGAGAGAACGTTTATCCGCGAAAAATGAGACGCGAAATATGGCAAGAGAAACAGGCCAATTAGATTTTGAAAATGAAGATGTATTTAACGGTCGTGAATCGATGTACTTTGGCAATAAGGTGTCGCGGAGTTGGCTCGAACGTTTCATGCGAACCGGGAGAACTTTGCCGACTTCGTCGAAACGCGGGAAATATGAATAATAGAAGCGCGACGTTTCCGCTAAAGCCGAACGAATCGATAAAACGAGGGAACGTAACAGGTGTTCTTCGCGAGGGACGATCGATTAACGTTGAAACCTGGCTCGAAAAAGCGTCGTTGAGGCGAAACGTTTGTCAGGTTTTTTTTTATGGAAATTTTACGTCGAGGTAAGATTTAGTAGATTAATAATATTAAAAGGTTCTGCGAGAAAATACAATTCGTCGATCGAGCAGCTGTTAGGGTATTTAAAGAGTGGCTTAAAAAAAGTATACGCTCTAGTTATTTTAAAACGGAGCTTATTCGCTTTCAGCTCTTTAACACTTTACCGACCACTATTGTTTGAGCATTCTACCCACTTTAAAGGATTTGTTTCGGCTTAGATTGCCTAAAAAAAATTACAATCTCTTTGAAAATTACAAATGCTTCTCATCGATTCCTTAACACAGTTTCACTACAATAATAAATAACAAATTAGTGATTGCCGTGGGAACCGATTAATAAACTAAAAGTCTAAGCGTTGGTGACAAAAAGCCTATTAATAGGCTACCGGTCGGTAAAGTGTTAAGCGCGAACGACGAAATCCAAGTACATGGGTTACTATTAAAAAATAAATCATCCCTCGATAGTTCCAAGCAAAGGACTGGAAATTATAAAATTCTGAAGAAAACACCGGTCGGTTGAATTGGCCGAAGGCCACGGAATAGGTGGAAGCAAGTAACCTGAGCCTACTTTTCGTTACAGTCTTCTCTTTTTTTCCCTCTTTCTCCCTGACCGATCTAAAAACCGTGAATTAGCGATGATTCGGGCCGTCGGTTTTAGAGTCGATATTGATTCTAATTTTAGTAATACATTGCGTCATCCTCGCGTTACGGAACGTACCTCTTTCGCGATAGATCCTCCACGCGCGTATTTCGAACGATACAACGAATATTGCGAATCGTTGGAATAATATCGCACGATTCAATCGATTGTCCAAGAACAGGGTGAAATTTCGAACGTACGACTAGTTGTTCCGTGCGATCAACGAAACATGGCAGTCGGGGAAGTTTATTTGCAGAATCTAAGAGAATACGCGGGCGTTCTTGTCGTCGCTACAAGTATGGACACGAGTCGCGAGTGATCGCTCTATTTCAGGACGTTATGGAAAATTGAGAGAAGGTCGCCGAGGGACTTCAAAGCACGAGACGCGAATAGCGCGCCGGCGGGCGGCCGCTCTTTGCGTGTCACTTTCGCCATCTATCGAGAAACTTACAATTCGAATCCCAACGTTCGAGGATGTCGTCGATAAAACGATCGAAAGTCACCTAGAAATTTTCAACGCATTTCGAGTGATTTCTTTCCATTATTTTTCATTCCATCCACAACCCCTTGCCCTACGATTTCTACTTTGACTGCGCGCGCACGATTAACTTCAGAAATCAAAATTTCTCTCAGACTTCTGATACTTCGTGCAATTGAAAGCAACATTAATAATATAGCAATAATTGGATCGCCCTTTACAAAGTAAAAGTTACTCTCTGCATCCACAGTTATATGAAATTATTATATGACAAAGTAAAAACAAATTACACAGTAGCCGATAAGAAGTGGATACTGCAGCTGCGAGGACTCCACCTGTTGCGCCTTAAAGTGTCAACAGAGACGATGCACTTTTTGGACACCAAAACTTCGTCAAACGAGCGTTTTAATTGATATTATTAATGTAATTATTCCAGTACGGAATTAACGTAATGAAGTCGAGATCGCAGGCCCACGCATTTAACCGGTCAAACGATTTTACGGAATTCAGTGTCATAGTTCCGTGAAAGTTGCTCAACCTGATTTTCTCTCCATGTTGGGCAAAGTTCGATTTGGTATCAGGCTGAGAAAGAGTAAATTCACCGGTACACGGCGGTGTAATTCCCGCTGAACGCCGACGATAAAGACACGAAATACTTGATCAATAAAAGAAAAAAAGAAACTGACATACCGATTGCGACGGCAAGGGAGACGTTCGATTGTCATACGATCTATACGCGGTCGTCCGTGCACCGTTCAATGATCCATAGCCGGGAGTCGCGTTACTACCGACGTGATTTCCTTCCGATGATACTGTGTTCTGCAAATCCGCCAGCAGGGCATCTGAAATCATACAGGTTCGATTTATTCTTCCGTGAGCTTTGAAACTCACGACGAATCGTGGGAAATCGTAATTACGTAAAAAAAAGGAAGCGTGATGACGTTCAGAGAGTGACGTCATTCCTACGTTCACCGACAGGTGCGTTGAGATTGCTGTTCGATTTACCGATATCCCATTTGTTTATCGACCGCGAAAACAAAGCTAGTGTCTGCAGTAGCATTTCATAGATCTATCATGTTCATATATTATATTCCATCGGAATGTTTAATACCAAAGTAAATTGCAATTTGGAAACAAAGAAGTTTCCTGAGCGCTGTACCCAAATTGACCTAGACTTAATCAACGAAACTTTGTTTGATCGTAATCTACGAGAGGAAAACAATCTCGGAAAATCGCCCCAGAAAATGCTCATTTACCGAGACTCAGAAGATTGGTTCCCGTTTTTTCCGTGTTGTAAACTTCGTACAGGTTATCATCTTCCGTGGCTTTACGAGGCAGGGTGCAACGCGCTTCCATCGCGGGACAAACAAAACGACACACCCACTTGTATTCGAAGAATGCCGAATTCCGAGCCGATATCCGGTTCTGCGATCGAAACGATTCGAAATACGCGACACCGTGTATCGAAATGCGCTCCTAAAAATAGCTCGTGAAACACCGTCGATGATTTATATCGCACGCTTAGGAATGTCCCGTAAATTGTCCGCTCTCCGGCAGTCTGCGAAGGAATCACGTGACACTGAATCCCAGGATTATCGAACACTTGCGCACATTTCACAGTGGCCAAGAATTTCGGCGGTTTCGTCGCTCTCGTCGCGATAACGAATGTAAATAACTCGTCGGGTTGGAGAGTGTAGACGATCTTTATCTCTCGATCGGTAAAATTCGTTTTATCCTCGCGAAACGCGTGGCTCGATGGAATTTACGCCGAAGCGCATACGAAGCTACACGTGCAAAACGAAATGGACGCTCGCACATGCGGCGTAAAACAAAGCGTAAAGTATGATCGACGGAACGGTACTGATTGTCAATAAAGTTCTCGGTAAAGCAACCGGCTTCGTCGAGGCCGGAGGATAGAGCCCTGGAGGAGGCAAGTCAGATCGGAGAAGGAGAAGGAACGGAAGAAATGGAGGGAGTATTCTCGTGGCAAGGGAAGTACGGACGTGATTCTGCGAGGTCGACTAGGCTTTTTCTTTCCTCGTTTTGAAGCTGAAAGTATGCGAGCTCGAATTTCATTATTTGGGAATTTGTAATAGCAAGAAAAACTCTAAAGCTGATGAATTGCGATGGATTATCGAGCACGAGAAGCAACCTAGGCGGTCTTGTTGGATAGATTACGAAGAAATGCATCTTCCAGGAACGTGCTGACCTAATGGTCGAATATTATCTCGCTTCCCTGAAGAATTTTCTACGGTGGTCGAGAAGTTTCAAATGTTTCACTCGGAACTTCAATATACTATTTAGTAATAAAATGGCAGGATTATTAATTGCATTAGTTAAATTGCTACTAAACGATACATTGGAACGACTTGATTGAATAATAGATCGTAAAGGAAATGTGTCGATTTTCTAAACGACGCGAAATGTGGAACGCAGTTGTTACGGCTTGAGTAGACGAGAAAAGAAATATGTCACGTTCATCCCCATCTTCGCTGTTCCGCTTTGTCGCCGGTGTTTATGTACTTGGCACGTATGTCACGGACATCGTCGATTACGCTGGTCGACACGACTTTTTGCCCAAAGAATATTTATGCTCATTCTTGTAGATTTCGTGGCACTGCACACGATTATGAAGTTCGTTTGTCCCCATGAGACTCCATTTTTGATAAAATCAGTTTTGAAAACTGATGTAAAATTATATTTTTAACATTTGGTTCCATTGCATTTATAATATCTCGATTAACCCATTTGCATCGTAGTTCTAAATACGGCAGAAGACCAGTAGTGCCATGCACCTCCGCGAGCAGTAGGTTAACATTACACGGGGCGGAATATTCCGCGACTGGTGTAAAGGCGATCGTCATCTGAGGAATATTCCGCTTACGGATGAAATTGGTTAGCTGTACGAGCAGCGAGAGCAATTATTTCCACTTCAGTGACCGATGAGTACGACGACCGCGGCGTGTTGTCAAAATATACTCGGCGGGTCTCGGCGACCGTAACCTACAGGTGTCCGTCTCGCGGGCCCAATAACAATGTCATTGCGATGCTCGCCTCGATATCAGTTCGCCCTCGTCCGCCGACGAGCAATCACTGCTCCGTGATCGGGTTCAACTATTTTCACCTATTAGTGCGTGTATAATACTTTCGAGGACGAGATTAAGAATCACCAAGCACCTCTCTTTTTCCGGGCTACTTGGTAATTCATCTTTACAGTGGCATCAACCCTCAGTCACGGTCTTTTGTCTGATCTCAGCCACCAAAGCAAAGGCTCAAAACAAGTTTCTGAGGTATATGTAATTCTCAGTGAGATTTTAGTAGTTTTGTTTTAAGTGCGATTATACATTGCGTTCTTAATGAAATACCGCGACAAAGGGTCAATGAAAAATACTAGAAGAGAAATAAAGTATTTCTTTCGGCGCAATAGCTTTCATATGTAATTCTAGTAGTATTTTTTCTGCTGAATTTGGACATGTAACCTATTTGCCTCCGTCATGTAGGGTTTTTTGTGCCGAGCACATTTATATTTAATAAGTCGTATGTAATTGAACACTATTCCGTATTTATATGGCCAAATTTTAAAAATATAATTCTTTCTGTTTTAAGTACGATTACACATTGTGTTTTTAATCAATTACGGCGACAAAGGGTCAATGGAAGGTACTAGAAGAGGAATAAAATATTTCTTTCGGCGCAAAAGCTTTGATATGTAATTCTAGTAGTATTTTTTCTACTGAATTCAGATATGTAATCTATTTGTCTCCGTCATGTAGGGTTTTTTGTGCCGAGCACTTTTATATTTAATAAGTCGCATAATCTTCAACTTGAAAATGCAATTGAACAATTTTCCTTATTTGTATGGCCAAATGTTAAAAATATAATTCTTTCGTTTTAAGTGCGATTACACATTGCGTTTTTAATTAAATACGGCGGCAAAGGGTCAATGAAAGATACCAAAAGAGAAATAAAGTATTTCCTGTGGTACAATAGCTTTAATAGTATTTTTTGTACTAAATTGAAGATACGTATCGAATCTTTCAGACTGTCCGAATATGGTTCACGCTCCTCGTACGCAATACTGTGCGTTCAGTCTGAGGATTCCATTCATGGTTTACGTGTCGTGCGGTTACAATACGTCATTTTATTACGCATTGCTATCGCTAAGATCGTTTTCCTGCGTCGTAGACAAAAACCACCGGTTAAATGTAGCGAATAATATATAATAATACGTGCACAGGACGCGGCGGGGAAGCGCGTGAATGAGATTTAACACTGGCAAAAAGCCCGTCAAGCTTTCCGAGTTCTATTTTATGCTTCTGAATCATACGGTCAATTTCGACATCAATATTGCGTGATGTGCGTAAACGCGCGTATATAGGACTTTCTTGAGGAAACGTTGAGAATTTAGGCACGTGTTACGGTTGGCTGATGATGAATTGCGGAAAGAATGAGATGCGTGGAGGATAATTTATTAAATTATAATTGGTATTAGCAAACGGATACTCTGATCAATGACCTGATATAATTGCAAATTCGGTAAAGTTTAAATTTGCACCTGTTAAAATCGTGGCTCCTAAGAGAGCTAGACAGGTTAAAATGGAAATACGAAACAACAGCGAAGAATCTCACGAAAACTTGGAATTATATTAAAATGGATATGGCGATCGCAGCGAAGATTAACGCGTTGAATGCCACGCGTGTTTAGCTAGCTTCACTGTTTCCACTGAAGCGAGACTTTTTCTATTAAAACCGTATCTTTCTAGAGCAGAAATGTTAGAGGTAACAATAGTTGTATATCAGGCAGTACTTTACTTTTTTAATAGCAGCAATTAAATATTGAATACAGTAGCGAATTCTATCGTTTCAAAGTCGTAAGAAATTTCATCGAATCGAGTAGCGCCGGTCATCGGGGACCCCCGTGGCATTCGACGTGTTAATGAAAGAAATATCATAGAATATGCTAATTAATAATGAGAAATGTAGACTCGATGCGAATGAAATTGTTATTGCGCAGCCAGAGCAGACTTGATTCTTCGAACACTGCTACTTACTGATGTATTGTTCCCAGCGTGCGTGTCGTTGGATCGTCGCCAGACGAACTGGTGTGATCGGTGACACTGGTCTCATAATATCGGTCATATCGTTTCGATTATTTGACACAAAAAGCTTCGAAGACGAGCAAAAACGAAGCTTGATCGCTCGATAGACAAAACCTCTGAGAACAATAACAATTTCAAGGAAAGCTCCGAAGTGATTCGGTTAGATGCTACTATCGAAAGTCTACAGAATCTTCACGTTATTCCAGCAAGTGGAAAAGAAGTCAGACTGATTCCAACCTAAATTACATGAAGGAAAAAAAAACAATGGACTAACCAGGGTGTTCTACACGTTCATCGAACGAACTCACAAGTGACGAAATGAAGAAATGGCGGCAGTCGAATAAACGATATCCTCGCAATCCACGTATCGATGATCTAAAATTACAGAGCCCGTAAGATGTACCGTCACATGCGACTATCGAGAGTATCGAGATCACGGGGAGGTTATCGATGTATGTCCCGGATGTCTTGCGGGATTAGATGAAACTGGCAGCACGTGTTGTTCCCGAGGCTGCACCTACAGAATCTGTGTTACGTGAATTCATCTTCCCCCAGCCTCTCGCTTCCCTGCCTCATCATCAGCCTTGTTTTTCCTCTTCCTCCCTCATTCATTTTCTCTTTCTCTTTCTCGCCCGTGCAGACGATGCCTCGTAGTTTTGTGCACGATAGTTATAGGCGAACGTTTTCACCTAGATTCATGACGACAAACGTAACCAGAAATAACTTCGACCACCTAGACTTTACCGCGGATTTCTTCCACTCTTCCGAGTCCCTCGCGATGGCAAACATTGCTCTCGAGGGAGATGACAATTTTTAACCTGCTTCTGATTTTACAGAATGATAATAGACCATGGATTGCCCATGGATGCTTAACGCTAGATCTACGACCGCTAAATCTGGTGTATTTAAATATATTAACACTATTCCTACCACGACCGGTCAAATGACCGTTTTTAAAATTTCGATTAGAATTTCCTATATACAACGTAATTGAATCGCCTTTAAACTTCACGACTTTTCCTCAAATATACGTATAATACATTCACATTATAATACATTTTTCAATATTTACTTATTTTTTTACTGTTCATTTTCTGGGAAAAAATTATCATTTGACAAATTCACCGGTTGCGGTAGGAAAAGGTACACGTGAAGTGTCGGTAGGAATAGTGTTAACCCTCTGCGCTCCGTTGTAATAGAAGTTCATAACTCTGTTGTCAGGTAATTCCGGTGTATTTTTATATATTTTACCATATAAAACATAATTTTACAATGTATACGCTTCTTTTTAATGGCAAAGTAAGATTTTCAATATTCCACAGATGTGCACTCGTACAATTGTAAATAGTTTTGGATAGCTCATAGTAAAAATGACTCGGAGTGCGAAGGGTTAAATAAATACTTTGAAAAAAGATGGATCAAGCGGTAAAAAATACCTTCAGTTAAGTCATTTGTGTATTATAAGATACACGTGAAATATTTATTGTACTGTTTCTCTGTCAATCTGAGAAAAATGTTTAAAAATTAGGAACCCGTCAATTTAACGGCGGCCGTAGATCTAGTGTTAAGACGTTCAATGCCACCCGCATCTTGCTAGTTTCAGCATTTCCACGCAACCGAAACTGTTTCTATTAACCCTTTTCCCTACGATTTCTTTTGTGACTGCCTCCGCAATACTTGAAAATAAAATTGCTAAAATAAAAATATGTCAGTGATTCCCGATATATCTTAGAATTTAAAGCAAATTTAATAACATAGGAATAATATCAATCCATTCACTGCCAGGAAAACTAAGCAAATATTACCTTTGCTCGTTAAACTTTGAGAAGATGACAGAAAGTTTTTAGAACATTGGTTTCATTCATCACATCAAATTTCATAGAATTCAACAGCGCCGGTAACCGGTGACCCCCATGACATTCAACGTGTCAAGATTATCGTGCGTGGCGGAAAGTGATTGTTTGAGATGTATCTCAGCTGTTGGCATCTATAAATTTTATTTTTCTTGACAATTGTTACGGGAGAAAGAATTGGTTCGTGAAACTGAAGGTATTGTAACTCAAAGGGGCCTGTCAATCAGGAAAATATAATAAGTTCGACACATTTGTGCGTTTACATGAAGCGTAACGCGTAGGAAGTCGTTTCACGCACAACGGACCTCATATGGTGGTATCGCCTCTCACGAGGTTCGATCGAGGAAGAGGGAATACCTCTACGTGTTTACCTTGGATCGCTAAATGATCCTGCGTGATATGCGCGATAAATAAATGCAGCTTCCGTAGCCGTCGGTTTAAAAAACATTCCGTGGCTTACACTTCCAGAGGCCGGATAATACGGGTTATAAATAGACGCGACAAATTCCAGAAACTCGTCGGAAACGTAAGTTATTCCTGCGACGATCGATGGAACGAGATACGAGATGATATTACCTATCAACCTGACATAAATGCAGCAATTACATCGATCGATAATGAGAGTTAACGATCTAACACGAACGCAATTGTAGAAAGAGTAGCCGAAGTAAATGAAATTCATAGGTGACTTAGCATTGGATCTACCGAGCAGTCGAAATGAATGGTTCTAAACTTTTCTGTAAAATTCCTGAAGCTCCTAATTCTGCGACTCTTTCACGTTTCTGTGCCTATTTTGCTAAATGTAAACCGTTCTATCGCTCAATAGCTTTCCTCCTTTGTTCCTTTCCTTTTAATATATCTACTAATTTACTAAATAATTTTAAATTCGTCGCTAACTGTAGTGCTAAGGAAATTACTAACGTCTCTTCGTGGATCCGCGTATCTTGGTACATTTTTTCGATCTCAATTCTCGCCGAATAAGGAAATATTTATATTTAGACTCACCAGTCATATCTGTTTCGGTGAAGGAACTCGTCGATCAAAAAAATGTGTGCGACGTTCTTTTATCCGGCACGATTTAACTACGATAAAGCGTTAGAAACGAGATCACGGTTTGAGAAGTTCACTGGCCTCTTCGGAAACGCGAGGAAAATCCTGCCGGTTTCTTATCAATTTTCACAACCACGAAACTTGATTAAGAAGGATCGCAAGTTTATGATTATTAGCTCGTTAAAGCTATGGCTGCATTAGACTGACCCACTGATCGGTAGCCGAAGCTTTCAAATGCAGCGGCATCAAGTTTCGAACCTTTCACCTGCAAAATCGCAGGGGCTACCGTGGGAAAGTGAAAAACATGGCAACATACTAATTAGCAATTAATATTCGCAACTCGTTGAGTGCTGAAATTACGAAGCATTTCCATTTTTCTCTGCTAAATTCACTTCGTATTCTTCGGTCGCTTATGGCGGTTCCTGGGATTGTTAAACGGAGAACGTAGAATTGGATCACTCGATAAGGATTGCGTGGAATTGAACGGGAGGAACACGCGGAACTGAATACCTTAACGAGAGAATGTGTGGAATCGAACCACTGGACAAGGAATACGCCCTGTTGAACCGGTGAACAAGAAATGCATGGAATTCAACTAGAATTACTAAAAGAAGAAACACATGGACTTGAATTGCTTAAATAAAAAAGGTAAAAGGATCGAAACTAATTATCATCCTTCTTTGTTAATCGATGTATGTTAATTTAGCATAAATATTTTATAACAATTTCGAAATGCACAATTACATTTCTGAGCAGATAAGAAACTTAATCGGTAAGAATGATCTCCACTGTCGATCAAGTAGCTCTCTACGTTTTACGGCAATAAAGTAAACATAGACATTTTGTTTAAACTAGATCTACGGAAGCCATGAAATTTACCGTTTCCTCCCTTTTTTTTAATAAACGTTTCTCAAATTTATAGAGAAGCAACACAGCGGGCATTTCACGTGTATCTAATACACAATTTACTCGATTGATCTTATTAAATAAATAAAATAAATGATACATTATTCACAAATCATGTCTGCAAGAGATTTTTGTAATTAAATCTGTCACGGAATTTTTACCGTGGCACATAACTTCGTTTATATTATTAGCGCGCATAAATGCTCGCTGTTGACGATACATTTACACGTATCAATGATTGCGCGATCGTAAATGGACACCGTCGAAGAAGCGTTTGGTTTGCATCATACCGTAAAAGGGTGGTCAGTGGATAATGAATTCGATAATTGTGTTGGAAAATTTAGTGTCAAGGTAGCCGACGTCGCAGGTGAAGGGTATTCCAAAAGAAGAGCGTGCGAACTGTTATATTGCAGATTGTGAGTCACCATTTTGGACAGCATCAAAACGTTAATTTTGCGAGTAAAAATAATATCACGATATATACAACCAACAGTGATTCACTGATAAGAAATTGCATTCTATCTTTCTTGTGTAATCTTGATAAATATTTTTTAAATTCCTATCTAATAGAAAAAATATTTTTTAAACTTCGAAAAGAAGATACCTACGTTTACCTGAAACTAACTTAAAAACACTTTTCTCAAAAGGGACTAATACCACTTTCAAAATAACAACTTTGCCTCGAATCTTTTTGGAAGTATGCCCAAAGTATCATTTTGACGGCAGTTCAAGAGCAAACATTTTGAGAAAGTTGAAGTGCACGTAAATATTTTCCTCGATTAAATGTGCTTTTCGTTAAAAACAAAGTATTATCTAAGACTAGTTAAAATGTTATCAACGCGTGCTTTATGTAATGCACGCGTAATGTAAAAATTGTATTTTGCTAACCCGGCAGAGGCGTAGGAGCGTAATGTTTAATTTATTCCATTTCGAAATGTTCTTGCGTGAGCCGTAAATTGGCGGAAAAGAATTCCGCGATGGCCAATTGAGCGCAATTTAAAGGTCCACGGTATGTTATCGCGTCGCATTGCACGAACGCAAAACATCGCTTCTGATATGGACCAAGCAACATCATAAACAACTATTCGGGACAAATACGGTATAATGAATATCGATGAATTTCTAACTCATACACGATCGGCATTCCGATTATATATGCAAAGAGGTCGCACATATATGCAGCCACGCATCCGTTACTATTAGAAATCATTTTCCATCGTACGTTCTCTTGAAACTTCAGCGAGTGAAGTACGTTTCAAGCGAAAACTTCAGTTTTCTTTCGTTCATTAACCGTCATCGGTCCCACGGGTCTTTTTCGTCCGAATCGAGATTCAATTCGGTTCGAATCGAGATTCAAATCGGTTCGAATCGAGATTCAATTCGGTTCGAATCGAGACAAACTGTGCACAGTGTGTACATGTTGTTCTCAATGAAGTTACTTCAAAGAAAAAGTAGCGAAATAAGCTTGTATTTTAATAAAAAATATACCGCAGTTGAGAAAGCTACCAAGTCGGTCAAAATGACAGGATCCTAGTTTTTTATAAAAATTCCCCCAATTGACCGAGGAGCCATAGAGTAGATATTGTACATCTACCTTATGAGACATAAATTA
Organism: Cerceris ruficornis; assembly: GCA_963989415.1. Taxonomy (NCBI): domain Eukaryota; kingdom Metazoa; phylum Arthropoda; class Insecta; order Hymenoptera; family Crabronidae; genus Cerceris; species Cerceris ruficornis. Next base: position 19,744,433 of record OZ022524.1, read on the forward strand.
CTTCATCGATCATCACCTCTTCATTCCTCAGCTCAAAAGTACTTGTTTGATCCATTTAACACTAGAACTACTAACCGGTCGAAATGACCGGTACACAACTTTCTTCCAAAATTTTTCCAAGTTTATAGAAAACGCATAGAATAAATATTCTACGTCCATGTCAAAGAACATAAATCACCGAATCGATCATCTTTCCCGCCTCTCGATTCCTCTTTTTTCAAAGTACTTATTTAATATGATAACTATAATAGATTTAACGTCGGTAGTTCTAGTGTTAAGTATAGTACATTTAAAGCTGGTAATTCCAAGCATCAGATAATAAAATGCGACTCACATCCCGGCGGCAAGCCCTTTTTCATGGTGATTCGGTAGGGTTGGTACGTAGCTCCCGGCTCAACTTTTCCATACATCGTCCGATCCATAGCCATCTCTTTCTTTTTCACTCACAAAACACACGGATATCTATTCCGTCCAGCTAGTCGCACACACGTTCTACGAATGCACCAAGTGCACGTGCGAGCAAGAGGGATCGAGTCACTGACGCGTAGGTCCTCGCACACAATTTATCGCGAGCACCAAACCGTATAGACAATCGACCAACAGTGGGGGAGATCCAGACACACGGACGACCACTTGTTGAGCGCAAACACTAAATGTACGTATTATACGGGAATATCGGCGAATTTCGTGCCTTTTATCGATTGACATTCGATCCGACGCAAATACGATTAAATTGGTACACTTGCTAAACCGACTGGCCACATTTTCTATTCTCAATCGGCGATACTCGGTTGGCGCGCTTAGCACTAGATTTACGGGCGTGAATTCTGTTAGATTGCAATATATTAAATAATGACTTTGGAAAAAGAGGGATCAAGCGCCAAAGATGATAATTCGTTAAGTAATTATTGTATTATGAAATACACGTGAAACACATACTGTACAGCTTCTCTGTTAATTTGAGAAATATTTATAAAGCAAGTAGGAACCCGTCAATTTGACGGCTTCCGTAAATCTAGTGTTAAATATCCTTCGGCGGGGCGTGAAATTGAACGTAAAGAATTCACGAAGAGTATTAAGGAGAGAAACGGAAGAAACGGCGACGTATATTTCGTGAAGTGGAGCTTGAATTTAAACTATCGCTAGTCGCCGAAGCACACAACAGAGGCTGAGGTACTACCGGCACTCTGTGGTAGACCGAGTTTGACCGACGAGAAATAAGAGAAGTTCAAACGCACAAGTATATTTCAGGCGCTCACCCGCACTCCCCGGTGAAGACTTGCTATCTATCTCTCTCATTCGCCCTCTCTATCTCTCGGTCACGAAAAACACGACGAGACAACGGCGTCGTGAAATACACTAAAAATACGTAGAAACATTGGCACGCGACGCGGGGCGAACACTTGCCGGATTGCGCGCATCTTTCGTTCTCCATGCACTTCCGGTATAATCCGACGCCCGAGCACGCGGAAGTGGACAAATTCTTGAGCTCAGGAGAGCTGAGTTTTCAATAAAAAAATAATGCCGTCGTGGAATACGACATGGATCTGAAGTCTTTCGTATTCTAATCGAGGGGAAAACGTAATTATTTCCGTCGTGCGAGTACAACGCGAGTTAAGAATATCACGGTCATACGAGCTAGGATAAAATGATAGGTTAATGACCGTCTGTGAATTAGATATTCGATGATACTAATTTTACTTCCAGAGACGCGCTTATATTTCGGAATAATTTCAGCGACTCTCGATTAAATGAATTATCGGTAATTTAGATATCGATGTTGTACATTTGGATACGGATCAAATTTAACACGTTTCACCCGGCGTGCTCCATCGGTGACCCACGTTTAACACTAGAACTACCGGTGTTAAATATATTACATCTCAATATTTTAAATAATTACTCTGGAAAGAGAGCAATCCACGGGTGATCGATTCGATAATTTATGTTTCACGAGATAGACGAGGCATAATCTAATCTACGGCCCTCCTGTAAGCTTGGAGAATTTTTGTAAAAAAATGGCAAACAGTCATTTCGGCTGCCTCGGTAGTTCTAGTGTTAATTTTCACGTCAGCTCGAACTCCGCGACTCTTGCCTGCAGTTTGTACATTTGGAAAATTGAATGCAACTGAACCACAACTTATAATATTGCACATGCACTGCTTGTGAGAACGGCAAATTCACCGACGACGTAAATAAAAACGAACTTATGAGAATTTAACCGTTATTTTGCAAAAATTATACTTCATTCTAAGAGTTAGAATGTCGCGGCACTAGAAGTGCAACGATCGTGCACGTAGCTCGCGCAATACTGATGCAAGGAGATGTACTATGGAAATCGAGATAAAACTTATTCCCCCTCTTTCCTATTCGATCGCCAATGTGTCAATAGTAATGATACATGGCGATGATTACGGACGTTTTTTAATTGTAATTAATGCGAATACTGAATATCACTTATTGTGCATTGATTCGACACAGTCGAATCTGTTGAATTGTGTGCAATCAAAATATAACAACTAATTCGTTCGTATTTTGCAAGTTAACATGTACGTAAAGCATTGCAATTACTTGACTTTCAGAATATGAAATATTTTAATGATAATATGTATAAAATAAATAGTTAATATTTATTCGGATTGAACCGGTAAACAATTGTCATGCATACTCTTTGCGCGTCTATTAGCGCAATTAGCCGTCTAGATCATTTTACGAAACAATTATAGAATCCATACCCCCGAACTAATACCAGCGAAAATAACACATTAAAAATAATGTATATATTTAAATAATATGAAAGAAGTCTATGAGAAATGCCAGGTTGAAGTAACACCTTAAAATAAGCCTATCCGCGGAAGGATCCAAACATCATAACCTAATTGTCAAATTCAGTGTCAAACAACGTAAAAATTGATACTATCTTTTCATCTAAAGAGAAAAATATCACTGAACTTTTTTCATACCGTAAATATTATTATACATGCAACTGAGATATTTGATTTTACAGCAATCTCGTCTGACAGCCCGTGTTCTACATCTTTGAGGTTATAATACAAATTGTACAATCAATTACATATTAACTCACCCAAATCATCCATGTTTAGTTGACGTCCGTTCCGGATATACCGATGCACAAAATAACACGAAATCGCGCACAATTTCAACTTGGAATTATAAAAATTCGTGTAAACTGTGACGAGCAACTAGCCCGTCCGCGCTGCACAAACTAAACATCAAATATGGTGGGTTCAGGGTAGAGATGGCGTGGAATGTTACTCGTGAATCACGAGTATGATCATGTTCGTTGTCATTCCCGATGTTTTTTCATAGTAATTTAGAATTTTACGGGATCGCTTCTTATGGGAGACAAGTCTATTCTCTGTACACCTCACATAACCTGTACATTTTAAATCACTCTAACTCTAATCACCAGAGGGTCCAATTTTCAATGGGGGTAGCGATACTAAAGTTACAAAAACGTTTCATGCGGTCGACTGCTATGCATGCTATGTATGCATAATTCGAGAGACAAACTCACGATTTTAATTAGAGTTGTGAATTATTGGTTTGTAACCGGGAGAAGTATATCAAAGCTTAAATGGGAACAGCGAGAATAAAGTTTTGGGAAATAGTTCATTTTAATGATCGCAGGAGGCGGTAGTGTCATAGAATTTAGTGTCTGTTGGGGACAGTAGAAGGCGGTAGTGTCACAAAATTTGGCGCCTTCTTTCAAACATTTGAAATATGGCGCGTTTAACTGTCGCCTTTTGTTTGAATCCTGTCGTAATACTCCAAACAAGATTTCATCAAAGTATTAAATAAATTTAAACTTGAAAGAATGAACAAAATATTTGTAATTCGAAAGTTCAAACTAACGTGAAGTACGGTCAAAAAATACTGAAGAACCGTCGAAATATACTATTTTGAAATTACGCATTAATTCTACTTGTCTATCCTTAGAATGAATGACGAAACTGCGACAGTTCGAATCGTAATATTAAGAATTGCTCGCACTACGTTATAATAGAGAAAATGGAACTCACATTTTCCGAAATATTGGACTGTGAATCGCAGCAGCGTACCGGTCGACCAGCATTTTTCCACCTGTCGCCCTACACAAAGAAGACACAGACGTCTCACTGTTGTATTCGAACGCCCGAACACTGATGACTAACTAAGATTACAATTCGAGCACGATTTTTGAAAATTTCTAACCGAAAACTGAATGAAATGCAGAAGCACAAGTATCTTAACCGAGCGAGGCAAACTTTCCAAGATGTCGGACGCTCTGCCCCTGCGTCTGTGCAGTGAATGCGCGCGCGAATTCTGCGCAGACGCCATGATGGCAATGGGTGAAATAGGAAAAGAGGACAAGAGAAGGCAAATTGGAACCGTCGAAAAATACTATTTTGCAATTATACATTAATTCTACTTGCCTACCGTTAGAATGAACAGCAGAACTGAGATAGCTCGAATCGTAACATTAAGAATTACTCGTATTACGTTGTAATGAAAGAAATGGAACTCACACATTCCGAAACATTTGACTGTGAGACGCGGCAGCATACCGGTCGACGAGGCAGGAAGAGCCCGAGCAACATTTTTCCTCTTTTCACTGTAAAAGCAGAAGAAATCGATGACTCAGTGTTATAATCGGACGCATAACATGCTAATGAGCAATTGAGAGTAGAATTTGAGCACAGGCTTTGAAAATTTCTTACCAAAAAACGAATTAAATGTTGGAGCACACGTACTTCGACTGAGCAGGGCAAACTTTCGAAGACAACTGCAGCGCCACTACTTCGACAGAGCGCCACGCGCCAGCGCACTGCAGCAGTGGGAAATTCAAATCGTAACTTTCATTATCTTCGTTACTATCGCATATAGTATAATTACAATTCTGCCATATGATTCCAGCAAGTCATTTCGTTTATTTTCTACGAATTTTTTAAATCTCAAATAGTAATGTGATTCATTTTTAAATCATATTGAATATATATTGTTTCTTAAATCGGAAATAATAATAATAGTGAACAGCAAAGACGTAATGAGTCGTCAAACGATCGTGTTATCTGCATTAAGTATTCCTGTACGTTAAACATCTCAAATATTTTATTTACAGAGGTGTAATACAATAGTACATTAACAAATTACACGAAGATGTTCCGTGTTCGTGAAATTGTTGTATTTCAAATATACAGGCATGCTGAGTTGGCGATGTTTAATCCTTTTCGTGCCTTCTATAATGTTGCAATAAAATGGAAGATAGATTCTCTTTTACCAGGAGGAAAAATCTCCAAAGGAATTAATCACAAGCTTCCTTCTTTTAGCGGCTGTTTCGGAGCTTTGTTCTGCTTTTTCCGTTCTGTAAAATAGGATCAACATTAATCCTGATTCGTGAAATTTAAAAGTTTGTTGTAAAATACGACTTTACTTCTCCTGTCCCGTTTCCATGTTGACGTATTTTCCCACGCCAGATCTGTACACTTTTAAAACGTCACTTTTCTCCGACCTATTAACGGATTTCTTTTTCTCCGCTTCCTGAGCCAATCTCTCGACTTCTGCCGCGCGTTCAGTCACGAGTTGATCGTCCGCTTCTTGAAAGGGATCGACGAAAACGTGCGCTCCCTGAATGACAATGTCTTCTATCGGTCTGTCTTTGTTGTCCACCTCGATTTTCTCAATAGCACTCAAAGTATCCAATCCGCCGACTATCTTTCCAAAGATGGTGTGTTTGCGATCCAAGTGCCTACACGATCGGAACGTGATGAAACTGTAATAGAACGGAATGCAATTAGATCTCCATAAATTTGCATTCACGTTCTCCGCTCGAATGCAAAAGTCTACGATGAATGATTTACAATTGAGATCCGTTGGTGTTTGGTCCAGAATTTGCCATTGACAATATTCCTCTACCCTGATGAACTAAGTTCGGCTTAAATTCATCCTCGAAGCTTTTTCCCCAAATTGATTTCCCACCGTTTCCTGTATTCGTTGGATCGCCACCTTGTATCTAAACGCGATTTATTAATTTTTTGTTATCTGGATTTCTTAGGCCTTCTGCTAAAAAACGTTTATACTGACCATGAAGTTTCGTATGGATCTATAAAACTTTGTGCCATTGTAATAGCCGCTTTGACAGAGTCTCACAAAATTTTCGCAGGTCTTTGGGACGAGGTCGCAATGTAGTTCCAGATTTAAAGATCCAAAGTTTGTGATTAATCTTACGTATCCTGATGAAAGATTATTATTTATTGAACGTAATTCGAGTCGGAGGTTACCGCAATGAATTACCTTTTTTTTTAATTCGTTCGTATCGTACTAAGTCCTCGGCGATAACCGCTGCCTGATGCGTTGTCTCCGTTGGCATCACGGTAGAAGTGAAACTTGCAGCTACCGCACCGGTAGAATAATGAGCCTACGCAAAAACATAACAATCCAAGTTGAAATTCATTTCGTAGACGTTTTCTGTACAGTAAAATAAAAATTTAACTTCAAAATGTATAATTGCTTTACTAACGGCATTAAATTTATCGGCCTTCGGTTTCGAAACTACTTCGGTAGTCTCCTTTTGCTTGTACTCCCTGTCCAGCTCGGCCAATATTTCTTTCGTCTCCATAGACACAGTTTTGAGCTTTGCATTTGGATTATTTCGGTCTCTTATAGTTTCTGAAATATCAGCATTGATTTTACAATTTACGAAATAATTCTTCAAAACTTCCGACTATAAGAAACTCTTAAAATATACGATAATACCTTCGTCTTCAACTTTTATATTATTTTTTATATGATGAAAAGTAGACAAATTAAATTTCACGGCATTGCTCGGATCTTGAATCGTGATGAGGTCTTTCCTGGTAAAGGGTTCATCGCTCATCAGGTCCTTCCAATTGCGCGCTTTTATGTTCAATTGTTCTACAGCCTAAATTACAATTGTTTCAATTTTAGAATATCAATAAATACAAGCATATGAAAGGTATTGGAATATACCGCTTACTTCATAAGAGAATACATTTCCAGTCGTTTTAACAGCAACAATGTGGGAATGTTTACTGAACAATTTAAACAGCACTGGACAATGGTACTGCCCTTCCGTGTTTTTATGAAAATGTAATTTTATTAATGTCTTCGGATCTATTGGTTTTCCTGTAACAGGATTGTGTTTGAATCTTTTAATATATTCTAGTATCGCTTCCAATTCAAACACGTTCCCCTGTGGATCGCAGTAAGGGTGTTCGAACGGTTGTAAACTTAAGCAACAGTGATCGTAAGGTAAACGGCGAAATGTTGTATCTTCGCTTTCTTCCGAATTTCCAGACTTTTTTCCGCCGTATAATGTTGTCCATTCGGTGTATGTTAAATACCTGAATTAAATACGAATATGAGTATACGAATATGAAAAAATAACCTTACAAATCATAATATCTTACATTTTATCTTTCTGATGTTGACGTTTGCCCATTTTGACGGAATTATTAGGTACTTTTCGTTAAAATATCAAATGTAGTAATCGTGTTTCAATAAATAGTGCTACTTTCCCAAAGTATTTGATATCCTTCGTACTGTCAATTGTATGTTTGTTTATTCCAGGCCACCTAAAAAGCTTGATTTCTAATGCATGTATTGTCGTTTCTGATGAAAATGCACCTATTAAACTTAAAAGACCGTTTTAAAGTTGCGTAACTGCGATCATCGTGCGTTACGGGTACGGCATAAGACTTCGTCAAGTTGTTTCTCTGAGAGCATAGAACGGCTGGAGATTTGTTTATAAAACTTAACAGAAATGTTAAAGTCAGCACAAAAAGTGAGGACGGTAAAAAAAGTCGTGAAGAAAGTGGAACATACATCGAAATTGCGAGTTACCATTCCTGCTGGAATGGCAAGCCCTAGTCCGCCGCTTGGATCACAGCTCGGACAGGTTAGATTTCTCTTTTGAAGTGGCAAATAAAAGTGTATCACACATTTTAATAATATTTATGACAGAAAATTTTACAATTAGAATTACAACCCAAACCTGGAAACCCCAGGCCAGGGTTTAGTTGACAATGGCAGCGAAGGCCATGATATCTCAATGCTTATGACGTTACACGCTAAAACTGTTAACAATAATTAAACCTGTGGTAAACTGTGCTCCTAGAATAAGTCTAGCTTGTTTAAGTTTTAATTAAATGTATCATTAATTGTAATATTTTTCCTTCTAGAGAAACATCGATATAGCTTCATTCGTCAAAGAATTTAATGAAAGAACAGCTGTATATAAGGAGGGTATTCCTTTACCGTGCCGTGTTAAACTCAATCCAGATAGATCGTTTAATTTAGTAATTCATAAACCTCCGGCGACTTATTATTTAAAACAAGCAGCTGGATTAGAAAAAGCAAAAACGTTAAAAGGTATATTTCTTATTTTATAGCGTTGCTTCGGACAAAGGCGTAATCGATTATTAATTATTTTTATTTACAACAGACGAAGTAGCCGGTAAAATAACATTTAAACATGTATACGAGATCGCCGTTATCAAGTCGGAAGACCCGCCTCTAGCGCTATTGTCGTTAGAAGAGATTTGTCAGATGATAGTTGGCATTGCTAGAACTTGTGGGATTAAAATTGTAGATAAATTAGATCCGGAAGAATATGCGGCATTTTTGGAAGAGAGAAATGCAGCGTTAACAAAGTTTAGGGAAGAATTGCAAGCAGCTAGGGAGGCCAAAATGCTTAGGACGGGTTAAGATTTTCCTTTTGTACATAGAGAATTTTGTAATTAATGTATACACGTAAAAAATATATATTTATCTCAACGACCCTTATCCTGTTCTTCAAGTATACCAATGACTATTAGGATATTGATTTATCTAAACTTTCTATTAAATTCTTACGTGTTCGCGGAGCTCTGTTCGTTCTAAACGAACGAAATATGAAATTTCTAACGTAACAATACTTTGAATACGTGGCAAAAAGAATTTGTTGCCCTAAATGCATTAGTAAAATAACGCAATCATAGTTTCTATATTCTGTTTAACATTTATGTCTAAAAATCTTTTAAGTACCAAATAAATCATATCTACTCGGGAATTGCAGGTATTAATTAAAGTCTCATATTTAATGAATAATATTTATTTTAAAATCATTAGGTAATACATAAGAAGTTCCCTTAAAAATAATTTTATTTCTATCCTATTTATTTCAGTCAAGTTATCACAGATAAATTTTGTTATTACTTATCATGTAAAACATATCGATATATTTAAAACGTTATTTCCGATTTAGAAATAGATATACAAATAAATTAAACCCCGCCCCCCAAAACAATTAGTTATATTATAAATCTGAAATACAAAAGAAAAGAATTCTGTAAAATTAAACGTTAAGTGGAAAATTGATTGAAATCGTACTATTACATCATATAAAATACAGCAGCCAATTTAAAACAGTTCATATTCCTAACACTTTTCTCTAACAACTTAAAATATATATTAAAAAACTCTGAAAAAGAAATTTGCACAAATACACAATTCACTCTTGAACTTTCACTTGTAAAATTTTTTATCAAAGGTTGACTTTTAATAACGTTCTTCATATCCAATGGACCATGATGTTGGAGATTAAAAAATCTTCGTATAGGCCCTGGAAGTCCCGCGAAGGATCAGAGGATGAAAAGTCCCATCGTTGTTACATACACTGAAGATAAAAAATGTTAAGCCTACCTAACACTAGAACTACGTTGCCAATTTTAATGGTATCCCGTGATTAACGTGTAATACAAATTGCTATTCATATTTGAATTCTGTATACTGAAGCGCGCTAACATACGAAATATTAGAAATTTTGAATAAATCCACGTTGCAGCTTTAGAATGCCAAGATCTCGAATGATACGGTAATTTCTTCTGTAATGTTAAATCTGAAAACTAAATTTCTTAGGCATTCTGCCGTTTTTTGCTTCGCGTATATATTGAAATATTCTACGCTGATCTTCAATGATGCCTCACTAAGTTCTAAGTGATAATCCTCGTCTGTGGGTCACTCGGTCCACAAAGTCCAGCGATGATCCTCTTCTGCGACGTCCTGGAAAGAATCCCACGATGATCCTCTTCTGCGATGTCCTGGAAAGCGTCCCACGATGATCCTCTTCTGCGATGTCCTGGAAAGCTCAATGATGATCCTTTTCTGCGATGTCCTGGAATGCCCAATGATGATCCTTTTCTGCGATGTCCTGGAATGCCCAATGATGATCCTCCTTCTGCGATGCCCTGAAAAATCCCGTGAAGGTCCTCTTCTGCGATGTCCCGAAAAGCCCAGTGATGATCCTCTTCTGCGATGTCCTGGAAGGCCCAGTGATGATCCTCCTTCTGCGATGCCCTGGAAAGTCCCGTGAAGGTCCTCTTCTGCGATGTCCTGGAAAGCCCAGTGGTGATCCTCTTCTGCGATGTCCTCGAAAGCCCCACGCGGTGATCCTCTTCAGCGATGTCCTCGAAAGCTCCACGATGATCCTCTTCTGCGCGATGTCCTGGAAAATCCCATGATGATCCCCTTCTGCGATGTCCTGGAAGGTCCCACGACGATCCTCTTATACGACGTCCCAACAGAATCGGCGATGATCTCCTTGGAAGTCCCTGAAGTCCGACGATAGATCCTCTTCTTCTGCGATGTCCCGAAATGTCCCACGACGATCCTTTTTTACGATGCCCCACAGTCTGCGATAATCTCCTTGGAAGTTCTCGAAGTCCCACGATGATCCTCCGCTGCTGGCTCTATGGAATCCGGCTCCGATATATCCTTCAAGAGTGTCCCACGAAGTCCCACGGGATAGCTCCTCCTCTGCAACGTCCCAGGAAGTCCCAGGAAGTCCCTCGAAGTCCCTCGGCGAAGTCCTCTTCTGCGACGTCCCAGGAAGTCTCTCGAAGTCCCACGGCGAAGTCCTCTTCTGCGGCGTCCCCGGAAGTCCCTCGGCGAAGTCCTCTTCTGCGATGACCCAGGAAGTCCCACGATGATTTTTGTTCTTCTTCGAAAGTGATAATTTTCTCAAATCCTTTTATTGTGAACCTAAGAGTGTTTTCGCTGAAATTCCCCTCCCGTTTTAAAATCTTTACTTATTTTGTTAACCTTATCATTTTCTGTATTACTTTTTTTCATCATTTTATTTTTTTACATATATCTTTTCGTTTATTTTATTTTAATCTTTTCATTTATATTTAAAATTTTTTCCTTTTTTATTTTTTAAATCTTTTTTTCATTTTTTCTTTTTTTAATGTTTCTATTTTATATTTATTTCTTTTTTCATCTTTTCGTATTTTTATTTTTTTTTTTTTAAATATTTTCTTTTCTTTTTTTTTATATACGTACGCAGAACGAAATGTCGGAGAGGTATAAGAGAAGTAAAGAGAGCGCAGGAGAGGAAACTTATAATAACAGAAATGCCCTATCGTCAGCTCGCAAGATCTGAGAAAACAAATCTGAAAGCAGAAAAATGTTCCAAGATTATTCAACTTGCACATTCACACCCTTGCGAATTGCTCGTTAGACCAAAGGATACGAACCTTTTTAAAATAAGAGGGTAGGCTTTTTTGCTGGAACTCTGCAACAGCCGCATCCGAAGTTGTAGCGGCAAGGCCAAATGATTAAAAAAGCCTGTTGAGAAAAGCGAAAATCCAATGCTGCCGACCGCTCGCAATGCTCGCTCGTGTTCTCGGAGACACGCTTCGGAGAGACAGCCACCAATTTTCCCATAGAACGTTCTCCCATACAAGGACGCAACAACGATCCAACTTCGATCGTGAGGAATTTTTGGGAAGAGATACGCGTATCCAACGAATCCGACGAGTCAGCCTCGAAGTCCCCCCATCTCGCGCAGGACACAGTCGTTCACCGGAGGACGTATTACGACGGAAACGATTCGTGCAGAGCCTCGGAGGTTCCGGAATGAAAGACCTCTTCCGAAGTCATCCGGGCCGCTCGAGAAAATCACGGTTAACCGAAGACCAAAACCCATTAGCACGGGTAAGCGGGTATTGGAACGCCATCGACGATGATTTGAAGAACGTTAGGGAAGTCATCGCGACGAGACGATGATGTCCGCCAAATAGTTAAAGCAGCTCGATCTTCCAAGTTGTCTTGATCTGCTGCGCGCGATTTCACGACCGGTTTTCTAAAACACTTGGTTAACACGGGGGGGAGGGTATCGAAGGGAATAAAGTAACTCACGCCTGGCAATCTCTCTTCGGGTACCATTGACGCTTTTCGGATTTCCAGAGATTTCACGCTTGAATTGTATATCTTGAAAACGATTGCATTCGTGGCTCTAATATATGTAATCCTTGCTATCAATTTCCGAGTTTGAAATTCTCAAGACTTGCAATTTTATCTATATCTATCGTCCTATGGATTTTTCGTTTCATTTTTAACTTCCAATGCCCTGATCAACTCTTTCATGGAATACTAGATTCAGATTCAAACAGATCTAAGGACACGAAGGCTTTGCACTATCACACATTCTTTCAACAATGGAACAGAACCATTCCCGTTGTGAATTCCATAATTCTGCAAATAACGTTTGATTGGAATAATCTTATGGGGTACCTTGACGTTGAGCGTAACGTGTAATTTATACTGCGAGGTTTAAATGAGTATGAATGTAGCGAAACCACCAAAATTCTTCGAGAAATATCTTCAGTTTTCATGATCATGAATCTAAGTTATTCCTTGCGGGTGTGCGTGAACCGTTTCTCTTTCGGGTAGAGTTTCGAAAAATGCTGCTTTCCGCAATATTCCTAAATTGGCAAAAAGATTAGTTGCCCCCCCCCCCTTCCCGGCCCCCTACGTAATTCGATTTATTTGCAAAATAGTGTACAATCTCATAGCAGTACAGAGTAAAACTGCGTAAGCGGAAATTGTTACAGAAAAGTCTCGTAAAATGTTTCAGTCAACAAAAGCTCTCAAAAGCATAATACACAACAGCACTCAGAGCATACTAATCGGTCACAAGCTAATTATATAACAAAAGTTCTAACGTGTAACATCATAGATCCTCAACTTACATCTGTGAAACTTTGAAAACTTATGCATTGCACGGCCAATTTAATCCACTCACCGATATCCTACTAGAATTTAAAAGCCATTTGCTAAAAACGATCTCCTAGTTTTATCCAAATACTTCGTAGAATATCATTACATGGCAGGCATCAATCATTATAATGTTCATCGTAAAAAGCACGAGCTTTGGCTGCATTCTTGAAGGAAGTCAATTTTGGTTCATATCACGTGAGCACAGAACTAACGAACATCAAAGCTTAACAGCAACAGCAATATGCATCGCAATTAACTACGATAAAATTCTTGTGCACTCGTTAATGTCACAATACACAATCGAACTTTGAACGTGTGGCGAGACAGCATGATAAAAACTTGCGCACACAATATTAACTTTGGAAATATCTCCTAAGGAATAATTAGCACGAATGGTTATTATAAAAGGCGTTTTCTCTTTCGTTCCGTGTGTTCTTATAGAAACAGTTCAGCCATTAGTTTCCTCGAATTCCAACAAAGTGATCACATAAGCCAACGAATATTAAAGTCGTCACTATTACATCAGTTATAGCACGTATCACAAGAAACTTCATTTAACGATATTCTACTTTGCGTTATTTTAGATTTAATCTCTGATCATCGACAATATACAAAAGGATCTGAAAACATACCTTGTGCTTAAGTCTCTGACGAGATTTTCGAAACGTAGCTTTAACGTGTCTCGAAGTAGAACTTTTTACTATCAAGATTTTGGACAACTACTGAAAATTACGATTAGTGATTACCTGATATCTAATCCGGCGGTGTCAACTTTCCTGAGTTTTTCTCTACTTGAAATACAGCAGTCTAGTTTGTTCTTTCGTCTCTATATACTTTAAATACCTTTAATTATCTCTTTTGCTCTCCGCAATCGAAGCTTAACGAATTCGGCAATGCCTCTCGAAAACTTGATTTCCGTAATTTCAAATTCTTCGGAAATGCTCTCGACAATCTCCTGCTACCTTCCTCCCACCTTTTTTTCCGATAGTAGGAACAAAAATCTAAGGAAACTTGAACTCACGACTGTGCAATACATACATGTCAAGATGCATTTTTTTGCAGCAACATGGTCTCCCAGTAGAACCAAGGCTGGCTACACAAAACTCTCAGACTTCGTATACGATACTTTCAGCATCTCCTGAAGCAAATGTTATAATCCACCCACGCTCGATACCCAAAAGTACACATTTTCTCTCACATATATTCCACTGATTCTATCATAGGACGTATTTCATCGATCAAAGATATAAATCATGACATAACTACCATGCTCTGCTACCATGCTTCGAGTGTGATTTGCATTTAACGAATTGGAATTTTTGCTTAAATACACAGCATCCGCTAACGTAATTCTGTGGAAAAAATGCAACATCGTTTTACCATTCATCCCCGCCCCCACCCGCCCTATAGAACATTTACCATAAAAAATGTAGAAAAATTCTTAACGATACACAACAAACCATGTAGTTAGAAAAAATGAAAAAAATACGTTTCAAGTATACCTCCGTCGGAACCTGCTATTCGAATCTAAAGGTAAAGTGGTAGGATTACTGGATCGTCTCGATCTAGAATGCCTTATTTAAGATAGTATCAGTTATGTTTTCTCCATTGTCTGATCCAGAATGCGTATACGGTTCGTCTCTTCGTTTTTGGCTCTTCGTGTCGACGTTAAGGGTAACCACGAGCGGACTTATTCCGTAGGATTCTAAATAATTGGGCGAAAATGAACTGATAAAGGTTCGTACCTTACGTCGGATTTCATTCTCGAATTATCGTTATTCTCGTTCGGGCTAATAAGAACGTATCGTTACGTTTTCGTTCGATATGAAACACACACGTTCGGTTATGTTTATATTCCCTAACAAAGTCGTCCTCGTCTTCCATAATTAAAATGTCCAACGTCCAAACCATTTTCTTTCTCCCATTCCGACAAAAAGTATACACACGCAGCATCGTCATCGTTCCTGTAGCTCAGAATAACATGTTGCACGCCCACACCCATCGTCCATCACCTCCTCCTTCTCCTCTTTCCGGCATTTAAAAGTCTAACAGTATGCATTCCACATTTTAATGGTCTTTTATACGAAACTATTACCTCCGTCCATGGTGCTCTCTCTCCCGTTTTCTCACTTTTTTACCCTTTTCAAATATACACTAATTTTTCGATGATATCGGAAACTTCTCACCAAAAGTATCACAGCAGTAACAAAAGGTGTGTCAGGATCCGGTTTAAGTATTCTAACGTGCAGTCTCGAGTCGAACCTACGCGCATCTCTAGCAGTAAAAGCTGGAACATAACATTTACCCATCCCCCTTTCTTCCCCCGCCGCTCATAGCATTTTTCTTTTCTTTTAGAAGATATACCTTTTTTTACGAGGCGACAAGCTCCAGCAAGAGAAAGTTTGCTTCGCCGTATTGTCAGGCATCGCAGTGCAAGAACCATTTTTCAGGTACTCCTGTGGTACAAACAAAAGCAACCCAACAGAATCTCCCAAGAAATGGACATGGTACAATGATAAAGTCGTATAAAATCGTAATACTGATTGATACAATAACGGCAAAATTCTTTGAAGCCATCCAAATCAAACCTCGTGGCGATCGACTCGTAACTCTGCATCCAAATATACCAAACATATTCTCTCTCGTGGCTCAAAATAATATTGCATCGTTCCAGTTTCACAGAAACAATATCAACGAATCATTTCGTACTGTCTTATACGTTTTTTGTTTTAAAGTGTGTAATTCAAGCGTATGTCTTCTGCCATCTTCCATGCGCCAGAAAATTCCTATTTCCGTCGGAACGGGTGGCAAGAAGTCCGGGTATATTGTCGTTCGTGTGTACGGTTCTGCAGTGAAAAAATTTCTCGACATGCCCCCCAAAACACCCCAAAACAACACATCCACAGACGTAAAGAGAAACGTTTTGCATGAAGATTTCTAAATACTCTATCTATATTCGCATCAGTTTAATTGTAAACTTTCAAACCGATACCTCTCTAAATCTCCTTCGCCTGTACAATCGTTCTGTGTACCTTCCCCAACACCGAGAACGAATCACTAGTTCCTGATCTAGAACACACATTACGCGAATCTTCTCGACCTTCTCGTTAAAGCGCCAGAGGGAACAGAAGTTCAGGAACCACCGTATCCCCTCCTCACTCCTCTCACTTTTTCTCTCCCTCTTTCAAATCTGTGGAAACACGGTTATCTTCGCGGCGTACGATCCATAAACGCAACAAAAACGCTGATAAAGACGTAAAGAAATTTCCTACTGTGTCCGAGCGCCAATTCTCTCTTTTTTTTTCATATTCCACACATGCTCTTATGAAAATTAAGATTGTGTTTTTTTTTGTTGCTACTTGCGATAAAGTAAATCAGCCTTTGGGCTCGTCCCCGATCACGACAGACATGCAGCAGGTATACTCCATACCTCGGTGCGCTTTTATCCTAATTGAAATGGGACAGTGAAGTTGTTTGTGGGTGGCACAGCTTAGATTCGACTCGACGCAGTCGTGTGTTCTAAGTGGCAACGCCCCGTATATGAGTTTGCGGCGATTGCATCGGGGAGAACCTGTCCCTGGACCTGAGAAAACACGTTTTGCGCAGGTGACGGACAATAGGGATTAGAGCTCACCAAAACAGGGCTTGGAGTTTTGTCGCCGGTTTGTCGCAGTGAGCCTTTATTGCGCTGGATGATATTGGGACTAGTTGATGTTTGGTCGATAGACGGATGTGCGAATGTAAGACGGTTGGATATGACTCGCCCACAACGCTTGGTGCGTGACTTGCTAGAAACAAAGACCTTTTCCCCCTCTCTTTTCGTCCCATACAAATAATCCTCTCACCACGATTCTCTCTCTCTTATCGGTTATATAGACAGGCCAATGACGTCACCGACGACGACCAACAGCCTTGACGACATTTGTGCGCTTCTCTTGCGTGCGATAGAATTTTGTAAGGTGTATGCCAGACTGAAAAGGATTTTCGGTATTAATAATATGGCGAATAATGAGAAATTGTTCTGAAAATTTTTACTTCTTTTCTTTTTCAGAAGACATTTATTTTTTTTTTATGGACACTTTCGCTCCTCCTCTTCTGCTGTATAATAACAATGTATCGATTACAAAAAAAGAATTAACTATACAATATCATTGAACTTTATGCATATAGAAATAATAATTTACTAAAATTAAGTACCTTAAGGCGCATTTAAGTCTTATCTATAAAACAGAACTGTATCGCACTAGAAAAGTTAATTTACACGTTGTACACAGACATACAATTAAGAAAATCTTTCAACAATGAGACTGCCGTAAGTTTCTGAAAAGATGAAAACGTTATCGAATTGTACGCTCTAAAGTTTGTACATATTTTTCCGAATGTATAAAAGTTTGTTTTTTTTTTACAAAAGAACTCCATAAAGAAATGCATTGGTTTCGATACAGTTTACAAACCAAACCGACGAAAGGCGTAGAGACCAAAGCATGGGATCTCGGGTTCCTGAGGTACACCCAGCATCGCTGCAAACAGCAACTCCCTCCGCCTGTCCCATTGCCATCTCAAACGGCGAGACTGCAAGTAAAAAATACCCAGATATACACCAGGATAGTGATGCGAGTTCTAGTCCAACAGCACCGGCGCACGGTGCCGTCTAATAAGGATCCGGAATCCGCCATCAATGCCTCGTCCGCGCTCCAAATCCCAGCAACGGATCTGCAATCTTCACAATTTGAATCCAGACGTTCCCAGGCTTTTCAGGCTTGGTCGTCCTCTTTCTTCGAGGTCTCTTCATCGCTGCAATGTCGATTTAATTTCACCAAGTTTAGACATAAAGTTATCTAAACTGGTCAGTTCAGCGCAGAGAGGTCCTTGCCAAGGATTGTTCTCTTGAAAAGACTTTGAATCGTCGAGGTCTTCGCCATTGTAAAAATGGCAGTCCGAGTAATCGTTGTCTTGCAAGAATTGCTTCCGGAACTGCTGCCATCTTGTGATCCTCGACAGTTGCTTACTGCGCAGCTCATGTTCGGCCTTGAAGAGAGCACAAGTTAACACCGCTTCGACGCGCAAATCACGGTTGCGATTTCGCCGACACAGAAGTTTCTTGCAACGTACTCTACTGATCCAATTTGCCAATTGCTCGGTTTGACTTGGCTTATCGACGTCGAATTCTCGAGGTCTCGATGACGCCACCATTTTCACGAGGAGAATCAGATTGCGATAAATGTCCACGCTTCTTTCTCCAATCTTAACGAATTCTTGGATCCTTTTTCCTTGGACGACCGTTTTCTTGCACTTGTAGATCTCCTTCGAGATGAC
Source organism: Cerceris ruficornis (assembly GCA_963989415.1). NCBI lineage: Eukaryota > Metazoa > Arthropoda > Insecta > Hymenoptera > Crabronidae > Cerceris > Cerceris ruficornis. Next base: position 19,762,808 of record OZ022524.1, read on the forward strand.
GATATACAGCTTCGAAACGTACGATGAACCACGCCCTTACAATTGTCTTGGAACTGTACCTTCGTTTTTCACCTAGTTATTGAATAAGTAAGAGGTACACCAACCTGTATCTGGCTCGTGATTCTTGTCGAGAAGAACCGTAGAAGAAAGGTCCCGCAAAAAACCACGAGAAAATGTTACTTTAAAAAACTATCGAGCTAGATACAGTCCACACCGCTTGAAGATGACTCAGGAAATGCCATGGCTGCGCCCCTTGGAGGGGTTTATATATCACCGAGTGCGCCGCTATGTGGTGTCCCTACGCGCGATCAATAGAAAGTAGTTCCCCAAAGAAATCAATATTTAGATTATTTCTCGGTATATATTTCAACTATAATTTACAATATTAAATAGTACAAATATAATTAATAATTTTAACGTTAATTTTCGTTACTAATGCCATTGTATTTGTTAAAATTAGTATTTTTCAGGAAACGCGTACCGGCGTAGGAATGTGTTCTGCGGCGTACCCTCACCACTCGCTTGAGTCCTGCTGCAACGTCGAACGCCCTTCCGTTGCGGGTAATTTCCGGCGTTGCCAGATCTTCTCGCCATGCTTGGATCGATTTCATCTTTTACGTTTATTTGAAGGTTTTATTTATCAGCATAAATAGTCGAATGTAATTGCAGTATTTACAGGTATAATGAAATTTTTTTAAGTGCGAGACAAACCTATAATTTGTATCGCCAGCTGCCCACTTTTTCTCGGAATAGATTTTCTGCGTCGTTGAGCAAGCGTTACATTCTGCGACGTCAAGCAAACGTTGCGTTGGCAAAATTACATTCTACGATGTAATACGTTAATTATATATTAAACAAATTGCATTGCAATATATATATTTCAGAAATACGCAAAGCTAATTGGAAATCGGAGGTAACATCTACAAAATTACGATATAATATGCTGTTTTTCTCGTCGGAATAGGGTATATTTTATATATTTCAGAAGATAATGATTTTATGCAGAAAGAGAACGTATAAAGAAAGGATTATATGCATTAATTTAACGGTAAATCGTAATATTCTGAATTCAATGTTCCACATATAAATTGCAAGACGTGGCAACGCTGGTAAAACTAACCGTCTCTCGCACACATTGGAAGCACAGATGGAAAGGACGCTTTCTTTTCTGGCTATTTGGTATTTCCTTTCTTGTGCTATGCCTGCCTCAGTACATAAAAAACCTTATTACTTTTTGTACAGGGTAGAAATGCAAAAGAACGTTCTCAAAGGAGAAAGAAAACGGAAAATTTGCAGATGACTGGATCATGCAAAATTTTTTACACTCTGAACCTTGCTTTTTGTTTATTCTATTTTATTAGTCACACTAAAGAATGTCGTGAATCTCCTTTTATTATTAATACGATGCATCAACGTATACACATAAATCGTAATTGCGTGACTAATCGAATGACGCAGTAACGGTATGACGCGAGGTAGTATTTATTTCTGAATTCCGTTAAATTCTGGGAAAACCTTTTGGAAATAGTTCGCTTGAACTTTATTCGTATGATTAAATGTCATGTGAAGGGATATTCGCTAATCTTGATTATGGGAAAATACGTCGCAGTATGCTATACACATATATATACATATATTTATAGCATCGTTCCACGTAGAACATAATGGATCAATAATACGGCATCGATGTATATAGCTAACGAGAAATATAGGCAACCAGAGATATATCTGATCTACCAGAAAGTTCGGTTGTTGAATAAAATAAAATAGTGCATTTTCAATGCATTTCTTAATATTTATTAGATATACTTGTGTAATTGTACGATTTTCTTTTATTTAAGGACGGATAGAACTTTCCAGTAGCCTGAATAATAGTAAACGAGAAATATGGAGTACCGTAATTTAATATTTAATATAGACTTTTAATATATTTTAATTTACGTTTAATATAAATTCCTAATATAGGAAATTGTGGGAAGTATCAACATTTTTTTTAGGAGGACAATGTTAAATTACTGGTTCGTTTGGTTTAAGAAAATGCAAAACAGAAAACGTTTAATAAAAATTCTAGTTTATTGACAATCTTCCCCAGTATATTTAATAGCCATTAAAAACTTGTACATAAATTTATTAGTTAATCGAAGAGCATGAATACAAAACGTGATTTGGTTTTTACCGCAGGATATAATATGAACAATTTTTCTAACTGTTTACAAAACACATTTGTCGTATTTTTGCAAGGAACCATACAGTTTCGTGGACTTTCGGCATTGAAAAGCAATAAATTAGAAATACTGATTTCACAATATATATATACAGATAGGATATATACAGATTTATAAAAAATATATGACTTAGCTCTTTGACTATTGAGTGCAACAATTTGAGCATATGGCACGGCAACATTGCTCAATTTATAACAAAAATAGACATCTATATAATGGAAACATTTCATTATTAGCAAAAAAAACTGTTTATCATGTTAGTATTATATCTTAAGATAAATACGAAATGTTTATTTGTACTTGTATTCTTTCTACAAGAATACCTCGCAAACCTCCGTAGCTACAGATTTTACTAACATTTAATACAAAATTATATAATTCGACAACAAAAATTATTTCACAGTATTTCTACAGAATATTTGCTCAATCTCAATGAACTATATATTTATTCTAAGCAAGCCCTTTGTTACAAGACATAAAAGTTGTTATTCATGTAAGAGTTCACAGAGTCCATTAAATCAAAATTTACTACTCCTAAATACATGTAGTACATTGACAGCTTAAACAACGTCCACTGCTTGGACACGGTGAGTTTCAATTTCGACCAGGGATTCGAGCAAGATTTGAATTTCTCTCCGTAAACCGATTGCACGCAGCATTTCGACATTTCCATCATCGCCGACATCCTTGATTCTGTTTTTAGATTATACTCGATACAGCGCATCAGGTCGTTCGTTTTAAGGATTAACAACATTTGCCTGTTTACTCTCTCTAAGACGTTGCTAATTTGAGGCAATAGGTTTGGTATTTCCTGCTGGAAAACCTCTTTCTCATGAGCGTCGTATTTGGTTTTTTGTACCCCTGTCATTATGGTGTTCCAACTCCTACCGGACACCATGCACGCCAATAGGCCATAGAGATCCGCGACTCCTAAATTAGCACAATGTGTCTGCATGGCGGTTTTGTTACTATCCAAAATTGCTAACCAAAGCTTTGAATATTCCCATCGAAATTCGTTCGAAAGATCCGCGTATAATCCATGGTCCAGAAGTATAATCTCAGCTTCGTTGTTTTTCTTTCGAACTAGGACATTGCCAGGGTGTGGATCAGAGTGTACGAAACCAACGATAAATATCATGTGGCTGTAAAGCCGTCCAAGCTTACTGCTGACCTCGTAAGGGTTTAATTTGTTATCCTGTATGTATTTTAGATCGTTAACTTGACCACCGTCTATAAATTCCATCGTTAAGACCCGAGGCGATGAAATGTCCCAATAGATCTTGGGTATTTTCAACCAGTGATATTTGGAAAATATGCTTTCAACTTTTTCCGCATTCTTTCCTTCTTGCGTGAAATCTAATTCTCTGGGAATGTTCTTCTTAGTTTCATCTACCAGCCAATCGAATTTAAATTCAGGGAAAACCATTGATGTTAATTTTACTAAAGCTGCCATAGTCTTTACGTCAACGTAAGAGTGAGCTTTGACCATTCGATGCTGAACTTTAACGGCCACTACATTGCCATCTTTCAATACAGCCTTGTGAACTTGTGCCAAACTCGCAGCACCTATAGGTTTTGGATCGATACTTTCAAATATTTCGTACGGGTCTTTCTTAAAATCTTCCTTCATCACCGTAAGTACATCTTTGAAAGATGACTGCGGCGCAGAACTGTGCAGGACCCGCATTGTTTTAACATATTCGGGTGGTAACAAGTAATCTAAGGCACCTATATGCTGGCCCACTTTTATGTAAACACCCTTATTGGCGCAGCATAGCTCCAGAAGTTGTTCAGCCGCGTACGTGTGAACTTTTGATTTCAGTTCCGTATACTCGATGCTCTTTGGGTCTAATTTACTATTGTACAATTCGTTCTTGTAGTGTTTACCTATTATAAGAACGGTAACAGCGGCACGTCCCAAGCGTACTATGCCAATGGTTCCCAAGTCGTATTCGTTCGCTCTTAAAGATGCAAAAGTACCTAATCCTACTATTCCAACAGCGGCAGTTTTCAACAGTCTTCTGGACACAAACATTGTCAATTGGAAAGCAGACTGAAAAGAAAGTTTGTTTAATGCGAGACGACAGAGATGACATAATTATCATGTCAAACTAACCTTTCGTTCCAACGATTATTGTAACTGCTGTCTGTATCGTAATTTTATAATCTGTCCCTGTTCAATATATACATGTATATGTCATAAGCAAAAGTTATATAATTCTGTTGTATTTCCTAGTTTAGGAAATGTTAGAGAATATAAGATATCGTAAGATAACCTATGATTTTTCCATGATATCGATAATGTCGAGGAGATTTCACAGTTCCGTGTTGCACCTGACAAAATAAATTGATCGTTGAGACCTCCGTTTTTTCGAAAATGCACACTTTATCTTATGGTATATATATTCGAACGATGATTTTCTTTGGTAGTGTGACATGATAACCTAACAGCCTAACTGTAATCATGAATACATTAATTCTCAACAGTCATCCCATGTGATGTAGTTTAGAATTAGCATAGATCCGGGTTTCTCATTTCAATTTTACATCTTTCTAAATGATTCTAAAATTGTTCAACAAAAAACAATCAATTCATTATCTGTTGTGAAAACGGTTTATCATTCTTTTTATCTGTAGCTTTAAAAACTAAATTATCTCAAGGTTATCTGTATGATTTTTATTATAATCAAAAGTTCTGCACGTACACGGAGAAATGTCATAGCTGTAAAAATTGCAAGAGTTTCAAATACTTTATTGTCTATTTTAAATTCTTAAGAATAATTACAATATATCGTGCTCATTGTCGCAATAAATACTGGTTACAATAAAACAACAAGTATGAAAAACGTAGGAAAATATTATCGATTAGCAGCTCGATCCGATGCGTGTTCTATCAGAGCTCTCTGAAATAGATAGTACTATTAATTAGTATGCACTTTGCAACCAATTTCATCGTTGTACCATGCACTCTAATATTTTACCTTTATCGATGGAAACGCGTTTGTCAGCTGCAGACCTAAACTTCTAGCTAAAACTATCGGCGCCGCGGTTCCTTTGTAAAGCCGATGAAGCGCATCGATTGCAAGCATCGTCGGAACATTGTGTCGTTGCCTCAATGTTTCATATTTTCTTAAATACATCGTATCAGAAAGAAGTGCCCCGTTTCTAGCTGCATCGGCTAAGATCTGGACCAAGGTTGTTACATCTCCAAAACCTAGATTCACACCTTGACCAGCCAGCGGATGTACCCTGTGCGCAGCGTCCCTGAAATGTTTCATTAACACTAGAACTTTGGAAAAGGAGGAATCAAGAGTTAATGCATTACAATTCCAGCGTTAATGTAGACAATTTACTTCTACGGTATAACATTTACGAAGTTCATATTCTTACCCCACCAAGACCACTCCTGGGGACGCGTAAGACACGGAATGTCCGAATCCCAGAGGAAAGGCTGCACGTGAACCTTCCTCGATGGCTGCTACCGATGGCTGTAATTGTCTCACAACGCCTGTTTGTAAGGAGAACCCTTCGAGTAATTGCTGAAGTGCTCGCATACCGCTTTCGACGACACCGTCTCTTGGATAGACTTTCCATAAGGCGTCGTTTATGCTATCTACGAATTCCTCCTCAGAGACTTTCAAAAGCCTTTTGGCTTCGTCCGTCGTCAGAGACCATACTAATGAGCTGAGAGAATCTGTTAACTGAAACGATAAAGAATGATTAGTTCATTGTGAATGGCAGGATGGAAGAGAAACTTACCGGAAGTAGAGCTATGGGACCTGTTGGTAGAAATCTTTGCCATGCAACGATGTTTTCCGTAGGCTGAAATAGTAATTAATTGTATGCAATAATGCTGTGTTTAATATGATTGAATTGAATTTCTTTCTTAATTACCTCGGATAATTTGAGAGTTGCGACGATACCCATCTGGTTGTAATCCCATCTTATGTATTGTACACCCATTGCTTGCCTAACTAATGAATTTACTCCATCTGCTCCAATCTGGAATATACAATTAGAAAACTGTGGGTACAAATGTATACATTTATGAAGAAACGAAGTATTAATCACTCGTTAATAAATACAACGTTGATACGTTGTATTACAATAATTAAGAATGATATCCTCATCCCTTGTAAGGGTAGCATAAGTATCTCATAATAAGAAGTGGGAGTAGCAGGAAGAACTCTGTAATACATCTGAAAATAACTTCAGTCTTCATCCATGCGTCAGTGTGAGTGCCAGAACTTTGTATCTTTTTAATACTTTACCTCTGGCTTTCCGAACATCAATTACGTATTTAATTTACAGTCTCCTATATTATTATTTTCATCTGAGAACATTAAATTCAAAATGTTTGGTATTTAAACATAATGCGTTCTTAATATCGTTAACGAAACTTTAAATACGATACTGCTTTCCATTAAATAATTAACGGGAAGGAAAAATATAAAAGGTGCTTAATAAACTATCCAAGAAAGAATGACGAATACCTGGAAAGTATTTTGTGTGTGTTGGCGCGTGTAGAAGAGAGGAAGAGCACGCAAACACAGTGAATTTAAACATCCTGGACGGATGTCGTTATCGCTCGTTATATTTCAAGAGGCATGACTTCCGAATGAAATAACGTTGAAGTATTATCCTACAGTATAGCAGGGATAGAAAGATCTTGAAAGGTAAGGAATCCGTTAGCAGGAATTTTCTCAATTCGAAGAGGGTAATGGGAGCTAAATATATGCCTGCCTTGTTTTATAAACATCAAGGAACATGTGTGCTCTTACTTCAAAAGGCCGAGGAAATTGAAACAGTTCCTAAGCACCTGATGCCGAAGGCGGATGCTGGACAGTATTTAATTATTGCAAAAGTAATTTATAATTGTATAAATTAACAAATTGTCACTGTATCTGATTAACTTAACACTTCGTTCTATTATCAATTGTACACAGGAAGAGTGAATAAATCATGTCGATCTTAAAGAAGAGGCCTCTACTGAACAGGTTTTTAAGTAACCGCACGTCTCAGGCAGAGTCGGTCGCGGATTGCACGATAAGAACGCCATCGATAGTTATTAACGATAAGGTGAATAACTGATATGAATACTAATTATTAACGGCAACTAATGTGAAGCATTTTAGGAAGACTGTGAAAATATTTGGATGGATGAAATAGACGAAGGCAGTATCAGTTCGGAAGACAGTTCCGAATCTATAATATGTCACATAAAGCAGAGGCAAATGATGAACCAAGAACCTTGGAACAAAGATGAAATAATTTTAGCCCTAACTAAACTTCCGGCAGGAGAACATGCATTGTCTGTTATTTCAACGATTCACGGAGATGCTCTTCGAGAAGCTTTGGAAGAATTCTCGCATATCGATTGCAACGAAGTAATTCCGGAGTGTCATCATAGGCCTTCCATACCCAATTTTGCAAACGGGTACGTCGAATATTTCGGAATAAAAATATTCATAGTATAAATAAAACATCCTTCGACGTACAGATGCATACGGAAAGCCATGTTAGTGGCTGAAAATGACGATGCAGCGAATACAACGGTCGCTCAACTATTTGCAAGATGGCCAAACACGTGTCTTTTAATTTCGTGCTTCCTGGATCATTTGGAGATCGTCAAGGCTTTACTGAACAAGAATGCGCAAGTTTTTGCAAAGGATGACGATGGAAGGTACGATACCAGGTTCAGAAGCATACGAATCAAACTGAAATTCGCATTCATTCGTAGAACACCGTTACACCTGGCCGCGTGTTCGGCATCGGCGAAGATCTTGGAGGAACTTTTAAAACACGGAGCAGATCCATGCGAATGGGACTTCAACAAAAGATATACCCCTCTACATTGTGCCGCTGCAACTAGAAATCTCGCTTGCGTTAAAGCTTTAATAAAATCGCAGGCGGACGTTAATGCTGGACTTTCTGGGAGAAGTCCCCTTCATTACGCTGTTCTAAGCAATGCAGGAGATTGCGTTGAAGCTCTGCTCGAAGCAGGCGCTTGCCCCAACAATCCACAAGTAAAGTCATTTTTAAAGCGTTACAGCAATCGTTCAGATTTCCATTCATCCTTCAAATCGCTAACAGGTCTACACGGAAACGCCATTGCACGTAGCGGCTAGTTTGGGTTCTGTTAGATGCACGAAATTGTTGCTGAGCCACGGTGCCGACGTTAGAGTTCAGTTCGGCAAAATGAGGCAAACTCCGTTGCATTTAGCAGCGGAAGAGGGTAGCTCCGAATGCACCAAATTACTCATCGATGCTGGTGCAGCGTGCGAAGCTAAGAATTCCAGGGGACAAACGGCGATGCACTTAGCTGCCTTGTCGCAATCCATGGAAACTTTGGATGTGCTCATTGGTACTGGCGCTAAAGTGAACGTGGAAGATGACGATGGTCGAACTCCTCTGCATGCTGCAGTTGCGAAAGCTACGAGAGGCATAGAATTAGTGAAGACATTGATACAGGTGCGGGTACTGATTGCACGATATGCATCGTGTATCTGATGATGAAAATGTACTTCTTCTGTTTGAAAAGGCTGGTGCTATTATCAACAAAGCGGACAAGTTTGGGTACATGCCGTTGCACATTGCAGCATTAAACGAAAGTTCGCCGACGGTGATCATGTTATTGTCCAAAGGAGCAGACATCACTGCCAGAACAAAGGGTGGAATCTCCGCGTTAAGTTTCATCGTTCGCAGAACACCAGATGTAGTACCACGATTCGTTTCACGCTTGGATCAAGCTGTTTCCCTGCACGATCACGAATTAGGAGATGTCGACTGCGAATTAAGATTAGACTTTCGACCTCTGGTGCCAGGTGGCAGAGGGGAAACCGATCTGATGCTGTGTCTCGTGGAAGTCGGGCAAAGGCACATACTGAAGCATCCTCTGTGCGAGAGTTTTCTCTACTTAAAATGGTTGAGGATACGGAAGTTCTTTTTGCTGAGTCTGATCTTTCATTCTATCTTCGTCGCATTTTTCACGGGATATATCGCAGTCACGTATTTTTGGAATATAGAGAGGCTGAGAAAGATATTATTCTGGCCTGTGTTGATATTTACAATTGTACTTTCGTGCAAGGAAGTATTTCAGATGGCTCACAGTATATGCTGCTATGCCAAGCGTTGGGAAAATTGTCTTCAATGGAGCGTCATATTAATATCAAGCATAGTGTTAATTACACCGATCAACGATTGGCAACATCACGCCGCGGCTTTAGGTATTCTGTTAATTTGGATAGAGTTGATGATGGTCGTTGGAAGGTTTCCCATGTTTGGCCTCTACATTCAGATGTTTACTCAAGTATCGATAAACTTCTTCAAGTTCCTCGGTGCATACATATGTCTCATAGCCGGCTTCTCTCTGTGTTTCAGCGTGTTACACAAAAATTACAAGTCGTTCGCCAATCCCTTGATTGGCTTCTTAAAAACGATCATAATGATGTCGGGTGAATTAGAATTCGAAGATGTCTTTTTCGATGCCGATGCGCCAATTCTGTATTCCGGTACAGCACACGTGATGCTGTTGAGCTTCGTTATCTTGGTAACCGTGATTCTAACGAATTTAATGGTGGGTCTCGCCGTGTCGGATATACAGGAGCTGCGAAGATGCGCCGGATTAGATAGATTAGTGCGCAGAGCAGAGTTAGTCTCGCATTTAGAAAGCATGCTGTTTTCCAAGATCCTAGATAGGGCTCCCAAAAGAATAATGAAAGTGTGCAGACGCGGTGCACTTCTCCTGCACCCGCCGCATCACTGTGCGATTCATATTCGTCCGAATGATCCCAGAGAGAAGCGATTACCGCGAGAGCTGATAAAAGCGATATATCGATTGGTGAGTGGAAGAAAGAATAGAAATACAACTGCAAAGAATGCCTCCCTGTATAATACGAATAGAGCTACGTTAAGCAGACTTTACAGTACAGCTTCCACGAGCGACAATAATCAACAGCAGTTAAATGAATTAGCTGCAGAGTTGAAAAGATGTTCCGTTAACATCGGGACGCGTTTAGATAGTTTAACTTGCAAAGTTGAGAGCATTGCCAGAGATATAGATACTTCTATGCGCTTATAGCGGTGGCTCGAGACGCGGCAAGTTTTTTTATTTTTCTATATGTTAATTTCCGATTATTTTACAGCTCTTTTGTACCTTCCTCTTTCCCTTACCAATAATCTGCTTCTGTACTTCTTTCCATTTTCCAGCGTTATTTCCGCATTCTCCTCTTGCTTCTCTGGTAACTTGACGTTACTAACTTTGGAACTGTAAATTACATCCACATTTTCCTTTTCGCTTATCTGTTTGTTAACGGCGTGTAGTAGTAGGTCATTCTCAACAATGTAGGCTAGCTCCTCGGATAAATGATCTTCGTTAAATGTGATCATAGCATCGGAACAGGCATCCCAAACCTACTAAAAATTGTACATTGAGGCACAATAAAAAGAGCATCAGAATTCTTGTGCACCTGTTTGTGTTCTAAGTTTCCTAGTACCTGCATCTTCCGTACGCTGCAATACCGAGCATCTTCTATGTGCTGCCATGCTCCTATGCTCGACAGCAGAGTACGAGTCTGTTGGTTCAACGCGACAACGCGATTAGAGTACTGTTCTCGCGTTACATAATCATGCTTTTTACCACCCTCCAGTAAAAGAATACTTTTGTGCTCGAGTCTCCTATTGTTAGCTGTCAGAACGAAGCAGAAAACATTAAATACATGAATACGATTACGCCAATGAGAAAGGTTACAGATCACAAAATCTACCTCTACTTTTTTAGCGGTATGTAACCTTTGTGCCATACGCTCTACTGAAAAATGTACTCGTGATGAATAAAGGGGTATGATTTAATGATAGTAATATATACAGAAAGCTAACCTATCGCACAGGCGAGGGTGGTTCCAACCATTCCACCGCCCGTGATAATGATATCGTATTTCTCATCGTTCGGCGCATTTTCGGAGCGATGCCGCCTGAGAATTTCCGTTCCACTGGGAGCGAGATGCGTGCATTTACGTGAAATCGTTGCTAAAACTCCACGAGAAGTTACCGCTTCCACGATGGCTGCCATTTTCTTTATTTCCTAATTGCGCGTTAAGTTTAGGGATGAATAAAAAAGAACAGAAATTACCCTTCCCATTTAATCGTATAAACGCTTCTTGTACATTGTTAGAAGAACTTTAGGGTTTGTCTTATTTTATGCATCTATCGAAGATTATGTTTTTGTACAATTTTATTCTACAGTACCAACTCCATTGATTAAGATTTACTTTCGAATTCTTGATTAATTGTAATGTTAATAATCATTGGTATATAAAAAGTAACGCAGTTTTGATACAATTCGAATGATTATTGTGCATATGAGATCGGCGAAGCGGATATCATTAGGGAAATGAGAAGTAATCTCGGGTAATTTCAATTGAGTTATTACGGGGAATCGATTAGCCGCATCGTTTACCGGCTACTTATTTTTACGGGGAATTCCTTGGTGTTAACAGTTCTTCCAGTTCTCCATGGTGACGAATACGGCGATAAGGCTACATTGATCTTTTCCAGGAGCTACCCTCGCTTAGCACAGTGATAAGGGATTCGAATAACGAGAAGCGCGATATCTCCGAACGTGCTTAGAGCTACAGATTTATTTGTTGTAAATTGCAAGTAGATCTATGAAGTAAATTAATTTAATACAAATGATTCTTATACCTTTCTGCAGTAAGATAATAAAATAAAATATACTGCCGCAGTTCGTTTAACAGAGTAATAGCGGTAAGATCTTTAACATTTTCTCGGCGGTCACGGAAAAGTTAGCATCTGTTTGCGGTGTATTTAAGAATTTAATTCCGGAATAAAATTACAGTGGAGTAGATAGTGATTATTAAAAAATAATGCAGTTGTATTTTACTTATTTATTACTTATTTATAGGTACATTCTCTGTGGGCGGATCTATATTCGTAATGTCAAAACACGGCGGAACATCATTTTATAATTCGTGCGTGAAAGTTCCGGTGGATCCTTACAGCAAACAACCGATCCCTTCTTACGAACGTCCTCGTTTAGCGAAAAGTGAGAGTCACAGTTGCACGGAGAAGAACCGTAAAATAAACTTTGCAAAGGATGAGTGTCATATCAGCGATTCTGAATCATCCAGTCCTAGAGAAACTTTGGATAGTTTCCTAGAATTTATAGAGAGTATTCCAGACTATGGACAGGTTCATCATTTATCGAACGAGCAATTTAAACAGAAAGTAGAATATTTGAAGAGGAAACAGCGATTATTCTTAGAAAACTTAAGAAATACGTATCCTAATTCGGATACAGAGATTACGTCTAAACTTTCTGTATCGAAGGACGATCAGAACTTTAAGATAAAGAGTAAGAACGATACAAATGATTTGAAATTAAAGGGGAAAAAGTGTTCATTGATAGAATCAAGAACTAACAGCCCTATACTTTTTCCTTCCGGCGCGTTCAATGGTCTGGCAGAGGATCAGGATCTCCTGACTTACAGGTATCACACATTGGATATAATCTTCTTCTGCCAGTTTTTATATTCTGCTATTCTTTTAGATGCAAGAATAAGGATAAAAAAGCTAAAACAATGCGCAATGAAGAAATACACTCTGCTAACAGAACCTGGTCCACGTGGAACGACTCGAAGAGCATAGACAGCATAGACAGCGACACGGACAGCATAGAAACGAAAAGTTTGCCAGCCAGCCCTTCAAAGGAGTGGCATCCTACCGTGCCAAAGCCCTTCAGTTTCACTCTGCGGTAATCAATAGTTTTTTTCACGAATGGGAAACAAATTGTATTACGTAATAATGAAAATTGCATTAAACATGCATCAGAGAAGAAGCAGAGAAATATATGACGAACGTTGAAAAAGAGGAGGTACAGCAGACGAATTTCGAAAGTAGCAAGAAAAGTCCCATGAAAAAGCGTCGCGTCAGACCGATTCCGCTTACGTCCAAAATACCGCTGTACGATAAATTACTAGCAGAGAAAGAAGAACGGTAAACGATTGACTTTACGGCGTGTACCGCTATTCGTAAACGTGAGCAAACGAATGTTTAGGTATCGTGTTATTTTATCCGTAGAAGTCGCATGATTCGCGAAGAGAGTGCCTTAAATCTAATGTCTCAAGTCCGTCCGTTCAAGTTGGAATGCGATCGTAGAGCTTGGAGATTTTTAGCTAGATCGAGTCCGGAGATACGTAGCAAAAGTGATTATGGAAAGTTTAAGGCGCGACCTATTCCAAAAACGCTCTTTGATACGGACGTGTACGATCGCATGCTCGAAGATGAATATTATAGGTCAGACAGATTATTTTTTAAATAATTAACAGTCTTCCCTTCTGAATAGACTACTTATTAACCAACTGCTTTCAGGCAGCTGAAGAAAAAAATAAGAGCCGCGGAACTAATGAAGTCCTCCTCGTTGCCACCCTCGATGGCGAGGCGAGAGAGAGTTAAATCGGCATTGGGTCATTTTCACGAACCGTACAATTTTGACGATACGATCGAGAGCAGAGATATTTCGCGATTGTCCAGCAATACATCTATTCCATTTGAAAGATCCAAGTCCGCGATGACGCTTTCATCGATGCGAGGAAACAATTTGGCGGCGATTCTAAGGTGTCAAGCTTCACGGTACAGTGTATCGGCTCATTATTTCCTTTAGCATTTCCAGCGATAACGTGCCTTTTAATAACACCTGAATTAAGACTGTTTTATCTTCTGCTTTAATACGTTTAACGCTAGAACTACCTTGGCAGTCAAAGTGACAGTAGATATATCAAGTCTATCTCGTAAAACATGAATTACTAAGTGGGTCATCTTTTTCACCTCGTGATTCCTCTTTTTCCAAATCTATCATTCTCTATAAATGAATTCCTATCTTTTTGCGCGATCGTAGGAAAAAATTGGAGCTCGAAATCCAAGAACAAATGGAAGAGAAACGGCGGGAGCAAGCTGCGAAAATAAGAGAATCTATGATCGGACGTAATCCAGCGTGGAGAGCATTAAGGTCGGCGACAAGGTACGGGCCTCTCTGACGTTAAATCGTTGCGTGCACATTGTTAAAGTATTCCGAGGAAGCACGAACCGTAATTCACGACGTTAATGGATACACCTGTATATTTCAAATGCAAGACATGAGCGTGAGAGAGACTTTAGCATTCGAAATTCGCTCCGTCGTGACGAGGCTCGCGAACAGGCGGAGCGTCATCGACTTCAGATGGAAATGATGTTAAGTCGCGTAACGAGGATACCGACTCTCTTCGAGCGACATTCTCAGGTAAGGGAATGTTTAATATTTCGTGGAATACGATGCATTCACGAAGGTACCTATTTATACATAGAACTATCAATCGTTGACGAAGATGCAGCAAAAAACTTGTTCCAAGGGGTCTCACAAGAAGAGGAAGAAAAAGAAAAGGTTGAATAGACAAAAATCGAGCAGCACGGATTCGTACGACAGCTACGGTAGCAATTCGAGACCGAACTCCGGATCGTTTACCAGTTCTTCTGGAACTTTGCTGTCTCTGAGCAAGTCTTCAAAGTCATCCGAAAAGTCACGTGCTTCTGAAAAATCGACAGCCAAGTCCGAAAACTCGTCCTTCAAGAAGAAGGGGGAACGCGGCCAGTTGAAAGTCTCCATAAATGAAACTGCGGAGTTGATCGAAGATCAAAAGGAAAACGATGATCTGTTTAGCAACGATTGCTCTTCCAGCGAAGGTCACGATGAGAACACGTCATACAGCGACGAGCACGATGTGGAAGAATAATTAATATCGTTTGTAATCGTTCAATTTCACGAGCCTACGTCGCATCTCGTAACCGTGATTTTATACTATCGAAACGAAAACAAACGACACTCGCCACAAAAGCTGCTGATAAACGTTAAAAAATGCCTGGACTTCTGCACGACATATTTTTATTAAAATGCACCATACACAACTGCTTACAGCTCGGTATATCTTTCGTATTTTAATCTCAGACCAAGTATCGATGTACTTAATTCTATAAATGCAATATTCGCACCAACTCGAAGGAATCGTTTCGCGGATAATAAAAAGTGCGCACCGTGATTTTACTCTCTAATAGTATCTAAAATCCAGTCCAAATAATACGCGATCTTAGTGTACACACCAGGGACACCCTCGGTACCGCAGTTTTTCAAGCCAAAACTGACGATACCGTACTGAACGTATCTCAAATTGTTATTGTATATTCCAGGCGCTTGGAGCGGTCCACCGCTATCTCCCAAGCAAGAATCCATGCTCTTTTTCCCACCGGCGCACATCTGCTTGTACCAGATTTGCGCCTTCCTATTGTACGCTTCCATGCACGCCTCGTTGCTAACCGGTGTCAACTGAACCTGCAGTAAATCCTGACTACGAGGGCCGAGCTCGGTCGCACCCCATCCCGTGACCGTTACCTGTTAAAAAAAAGTACGTGAACTAGCAGCAATGAAAGATTTCTTCCATCGTAAAATCTCCTTTTGAAACAAAGACCATTACTTTTTTCTGAGTAATCATAGCGGCGGGACCGATCGGCAAGCAGATCGGTCGGACATTCTGCGGCCTGAAGTCTGCCTCGCCATTCAATCTCAAGAGAGCTACGTCGTTCTGCAGTTTCGATCTCGTGTACTCCGGATGAAAATGCATGCGTTCTACTCCAAAGTCCTGATATCTTTCCGCGCAGACGACTTCAAACGCATCTCCCTCCTTGTCGCAGTCGCGTTCCGTGCTGATATCGTGCTCGCCTATGCGAACTCCGATCACCCTGAGGCCTAGAAGCAATATTTTTTTCTCCGTCGATGATACGAAACCTTGTCAATGTTACTGTTCGTTTGTTTTACATTTGTCGGCTTCGATTGCAGGGATTGTTTAGTCCACGAGCCACTGCTTTACGTGGCTTCCGAACCACCGAGACTCCGATACATCGGATAACAATTTAGCAGAAATTTTCCGGAGGTGACAATCGATTCGAACTGGCACCCACCGATCGTGAGTCCCAGTATTTACTACCCTATCCGTCGTAGCCCGTATTTGCTACGATCATGTGACCTATGACCTAGTTTTAGGTGGTTTCCGAGCAACCGAGGCAATGATATAATTACATAGGAAAAATTTCAAAGTTTCAAGAAGCAACGGGAGAATATTCGGGCCTCGGACCCGCTAATCAAGAGCCCGGGCCTTTATCATGCTCCCGTTAACGTCATCGTCTCTCCTCTATCTACCGCAGCGATCTTTTTACCGGCTGGTAACGACGTAATGCAATGAGCAGCGGTGAGGACGTATCGCTTGTTGATCAGCGAGCCGCCGCAACGGAACTCTGGTTTATCTTTTCCGGTGTCGTAA
Source organism: Cerceris ruficornis (assembly GCA_963989415.1). Lineage (NCBI taxonomy): Eukaryota > Metazoa > Arthropoda > Insecta > Hymenoptera > Crabronidae > Cerceris > Cerceris ruficornis. The sequence continues at coordinate 19,779,396 of OZ022524.1, forward strand.
GCAACCAGAGCCATCCACGGAAAATCGAACACGCCGGTTTTATTTCCGCCGAAGATCTTCTGCTGCGTGAGAGGACCGCAAACGTCGTGATTCAACAATCTCAAGTTCGCATGTTGGGTGACATCCGGAGGATCGGGAACGGTGCCCAATCGATTAGGATCTTCCGTTGGGGTCACAGGCGTTGGTTGACTCTGTACCTGAAATTGTTTTCGCGCGGATTTCATTTACTTTTTTCTCTTACATTTATCGACGATAGCTGCTGAGAGAGCGAAAGAAAGATAATGAAAATTTACCTGCTGCTCGCAGCAGACTTTGGGGTAGTTGCCCTCGAAGCCGCACTGAGAGTTTCGCAAGAATTCGAGAGATTCCTGTGACAGAGGTCTCGGCCGTCTAAGAATGTCGACGAGAGGCTGACAATTGCTTATATTGATGCACACACCATTTTTATTCAGAGGCGTAACGCATCTCTCCTCTGTGGAAGAAGTAGCTTCGTTTTAATGCGTTGCATAAATGTATTACGCGTATCGAATTAATATGTAGAAAAAAATTCCACAGGACGAGCAAAGGATATCGTGAAAGTTGCGGTCGAAGTTTGTTTTTTATCAGTTCGCCGCTGGAATGCGAAAATTCCGGTACGACGACGAAGAATTTAAAGATACTTACAGCCATAATAGACTTGTTTAAAAAAGATCGGCAAGAACATGATAATTTTCGTAATATTCATTTTGCGTAAACACGAAGTATGAACTTTTCGTAAGAAAGAATCACTGCAGACCGTAGAACCGTATCGTTGCAATTATTCACAAAATTCCTGCAGATTTCTCCGTATCGCTTTATTGTTAGCCATAATTCAAATAAAAAGTTATCATACAAGAAGAAGCGGGAAGAGGATGAAATTACGCATTTAGCCGTGCGCCGTGTTCAAAAGCTTGCCGCCAAGATTATCGACGATGAGTACGTTGTTAAAACAAGCGAGAATCTGTAGACGGTTTTAAAATACATATCTACGAATATCTTTTACTCACGTGCAGCGATATCGCGTAGAACAAGAAGCACGAAGAAGAGAACGAAGCGCAGCATGATCGTTTTATACATTCCTCTCAAGTCGTAATAACGTTTCCACGTTTTCCTCGAGAAACCAGTTCAAAATATCACTGTTATCCTTTCCCGCTGCCGCGACGATAATATTCCGCTGCTCCTTCTTCTCCTTTTTCCCTCTGTTCGCGTTCCGTGACGCGCGAATTTTTTATTTTCTCCTCGTTCCGCGAAAGACCAACGACGGAGGGTTATCACCGCGCCGCGTCGGCTTTTAAACTGCACGCCGGGATCCAATAACGTTGTACTTATGTCACATTTTTCACCGCAAAGGATGGAGCTGACAAACCAGTTCCGAACCTTCCGAACCTGTTTACATGTTACTCTCGCAGCAAATAGGAGGATCGCGAAAGAGCCACCGAGATACGCGCTGCTGCCATCTACAGATTCTAATAAGTCATCGAACTAGACGGAAGGCGAAAAGTAGTGGGGACGATACGAGGAAAATCATATTTCTTACAAATTGGAACATACCGAAGCTATACATATCTCGATCGCGAGAAAAATTCAATTTTTCCTTCAACCGAATCATCAAACTTATTGCGATATTCGTTTGATATCGCTGCAAAAATTTCCTCTCTGAGATTTTCGTCTCGTTCCTCTTGAAACGAATAAGCGTGATTCTGCGCAAATGAAAATCGCGTAAATAATGTCTGTCGGTATGAAAGAAACGATATTTGGAGTGAAAGCTGGTGCAAAGATCTGTTAATTATTAACAAATAGGAAAGGAAATTGACAAACACTTTTCCAAGTACTGAAACTTTTATTTAGTATATTTACATATAACAGATATAAAGGCGGTAGTTCCAGCGTTAAAGCGATCCATTGCAAAGCGAATTTAAATATCGTATTTGAGCCGCGCGCAGAAACCCCGCGTAAATTGAGAGACAAGTGTATTTTGTAACGTGGGAAAATTATTCGAGCCAATTTCTTGAATCATACGCTTCTAAGAAGGAACAGGACGAAGGATAACCGCGTGCACGTCACTCTATCCCTGCGTTCGATCTATTTAAATGATTCAGGGATTCCCAAATCGCATATTAATGCGTGTACCGTTGCGCAGGAAGTACGGCGCGTTTCTCGGTAAGCGATAATAGAACCTCGATGTGAGCTATTGAAAAAATAGAGTTAAAAAAAAACGTACATCCTTGAACGTCAAACCTTACAGGGAAAACGCGACACTATAGCATCGATGAATTACCCAACGGCATTGCACAAGAAATTATCGTGCAGTTGAGACGGCAATTACATCTAAAATTCGTATAATTTCCTCCGCGACCTAGGATAGAGATAACCTCGCGAAGTGATAAAGGTCAGGTGACTTTTATTGAAGTATAGAGCATAATACAGCATGTCTCGCTACTCGTGTTAAAACGTAATAATTTTGGTATTACGATGGAAACGAATTCGGAGGAAAGTAAGCGGAATTCTTTGTAATTCCTACGATATTTCGAGAAATCGTTAATGTCTCCGGGATAGACGGCAATGAGAGAGAAACGTCGACGAATCTCCGTCTCGATCGTTCCTCGTACGATCCATTGATGTTCTCCGTTCATGCGATTCCGATACGCTCACATTTTCCTTCTAACATGCGTCATCATCGTGCGAACATGAATACGGTTCGTACGTTCATGAACCGTAATCGGAGTAGTATAAATACTTTTCGAAAATGAGAACCACTTAACGCCGGATGTTTTGCTTATTCGATAATACGAAAGACGCTCCTGGAACGGTGAGAGAGAATTATTTCAGCATATTCTGTGAAAACTCAGCTGCGGAAAACGAGTCCATCGATGCTATCGCAGCCTTTATAAGGTAAATGGTACGGTGCACGCGATGGAAACATAAAAAGATAGCTAAAATGCGTCGTTCGAGGCGACTTCCGGTTCTAATCTGCCAATCTTGGGATAATCGTCGCTTCTCATCGAAACCGAGAAATGACCTCGTGCGCCGAAGTGCAAACGATCCGTGAGAACATTTCAAGTGGCTGAACCTCGAAGACAAACATTTTTCATGCTTATATCAAAGAAGCATTATCTCCTCTTCTTAGTTTTTCTCTTTTCTATCCTATTTCCGCCATTCATTCATCTTTTCTACGTGAATTCTTCTATCGCAATTCCAGAACCATCCCGTAACATCTCGATCTTATGCCCTCATTTTGCTAACGATCCAAGGAACGAAGTCGATCACTTTGGTGTAAACACCCGGCCAACCTTGCATCCCGCAGGGCGAAGGGCCAAATGATACGATACCAACGGTGGTCCACCTTCCAGTTCCGTCGGAAGCTCTCTCAACGGCCATAAGAGGGCCGCCGGAGTCGCCTCTGCAGGAATCCTTTCCTTTCTGACCTCCGGCGCAGATTTGCCCGTAACCCAACTGAACACCGGCGTTGCTGTAAGTCGTGTCGCATTGCTGATTGTCGGCGAGAGGTATGGACAGCTTTAATTTGATGTTCGACGACGATCTACTCTCCGTTTTTCCCCATCCGGCAACATAGAGCTTTTGCGCGATGGTGGAGTTCGCCGGTAGGCAAACGGGCTTGATGAAATTCGTGAAACGAACGTCGCGCGCTAAACGGAGGAGGGCGATGTCGTACTTTTGATCCCTCGACAGAGGTCGATAATATTCGTGCGCTATCTGTTCTTCCACACCGACGGAGACGGGATCGTCGGCACAGACTCTGTCGTCGTCGTCCTGGATGCAATCGACATCCGTGTCGGTGTTGTACTCGCCCAAACGTACGCCTTCCAGTCGCCAGCTCTCCGGGAGGTCCTTGCCCTTGATGCAGTGAGCCGCAGTCAGGACGTAGCGACTGTTGATCAGGACTCCACCGCAGGCCGTGCTTTTGCCGTTTGCTGAAATTGAATTTGTTTGACTTGCATTTCTCGGATTCAGCAGCTGCGGTTACTTCGCTTGGTACATATTGTCTTAGAATTCCGAGCCATCGAGACTACGGTGTAGAATGGAACCTCCTCTAATGCGGCACGAATTAATCTGATTTTCTGTCTAACTTGAGTTATAATTTCGTTCGAATTAATCGCATTATAGGAGGGTTGACTGTTTTGACGAGGTAACCTTTGAACCCTGAAGGGGATCATGTCGCTTCGGAACACTTACGTTTTCTGTATTCGAGCAGAGCCATCCAAGGGAACTCGTCGAGCTCCGTGCGTTCTCCGCCGATGATTCTCTGGGACAAGTCTCTGCCGCAATCGGCTGGAAGGAGCGGATTGTCGGAGAAGTCGTACTGAACGTTTTGATTTCCCTGTGGCACCGGTGGTTCACCTGTAATCGGTCGTACGGTACCGAATATGCCTGTATTCGACGGATTATTGCCGTTCATGTCGCCGTTTCTGTTCTCGGTAGCGCAACAAACGCGAGGGTCTCGGCCGTCGAAGCCGCATTGAGATTGTCTGAGGAAATCGACGTTCTCCGGTCGGAGAGGTCGAGCTTGAAGGATATTTAGCAACGGAAGACATTGTCTTATCCCTACGCAGACACCAGGCACATTGTTAGGCGTCGTGCAATCCGATCGAGGCTGGTAGTATTCTGAAAAGAAAAAAAAACATCCTCGTTCGTCGAGCGAAAATAAATTTAATTGTCGTCCCGTCGGACATCCGACGATCCGCCGTCCTTGAGAACAGGATTTTAGCGATCCTCGAGAATAATTCACCTCGAGGATCGAACCTTACGCGGCTTTTTAATCGAATGCCGACGTAGGTCAACCATTATCGAGAATCCTCGTCGTCTCGTTTGCCAAGATCCTCTTGCGGATATGAAAATAATCGTTTCCGTTGTTTCACGATTTAACGCGAACCGCGAGAATCTCGATCGAAAGTACGACCTTATCAATGTTATGCGCTTCTGCGGGATAAAACAAATAACATTCCCTCCGGGTTATTATTAGCGATTGCAGCTCGCGAAACTGGTAATCACCGAATCGATGATGTAATAGGAAACATTCTCGATTTCAGATATTTCGGAATGTGCGAGCATCTCCGAAGAAGCGAGAAAACAACGTAAACGACTGCAATACCTTAAGCAAACGACGATATTGAGAAGGAATGTTATTGTACACGGTGGTGAAGATCGAAGAAGAGCATGATATCTGATTACTTACGGGCTCCGATCGAACCGATCATCAGCGCGTGAAAGAGAGCACCTAGGACAAGTGACCGGACCATATTTAATGCGTTATCAAACGGACAAAGTTCATCGATCGTCCTCACGAAAGGTATAAAAGAAAAAGGTCGGACTCGTTGACTGTCACTGATATATCGATATGTTGTCAGTGGACGCCGATTGCCGCCGTTGAGCCGAAGATCAGGATGCCGACTGAGAGTGGCAATGATAGAATGACCGAAGCCAGGGCCAACTGGTATCTCCCACTACTACGATCTTCACTTGGAGCATCTAATCAGCCGCCGGCTCTTTCTGTATTTTCCTATTTTTCTTCTTTCTCGTTCGACACGCTCGTTTTTCCTCCTTCCTCCTTGTTCTTCGTCTCGTCGGTTCGCCGATGCTCTCGAATTCTCTTGCTTTCTCTCCTCGTGCACCTCGTCACTTCTCGACTGGCGAAAAAAGAACTTCAAAGTCGGAACTTGTACTTTTTGGGGGCGTCGCCGAAACAGGCGCAACCGTGAATATGAAAGGAGATTGAATTTCAGCGACCTTATATACATGCCAATGTTACATTTCGCGCTTGTATGAGTTATATGAATGGGAACACCCCGAGATCCCCGTGAATGCCATATTCCGATGATTCCGCAGAAATAAGTGTCCATTCTGGCGAACGGAACCAGTTATTTTACGACACTTCGATGCAACGAGGCGAGTACAGAGAATCAATTATTCTCGGTCTTGAAATTTTTTCAATTGTTTCTCGCGATTGATTCTTGCCGGAGTATGCGTTACAGAGAATTTCAGAGAACTGTAACGAGCGAAGGAAATGTCCGTTACAGATTCGGGGAAAGAGGGTTTGCAGGAATTCAGCCGATTTTTGTGTTCTTGGTCCGTTATTACCGTTTCTCGAGTTCCTTGGGATTTTATAATCGACATCGTTATCGAAGTATGTATTTCTCGACATCATTTATTGCAGAGGCGATAAATCACGTAGGTCTGGCTTCGTGAATGAATGAATATTAAATTGCTGCTCGTTTTGGGATGGGAGTCTGTTGTTTGAATCGGTAACTCAGGAGTCTCGTTCCTCGCTGAATTGTCGATCGATAAAAAACACGTTCTACGTTTATCGTAAAAGGATACTAGCTTCTGTAATTTTATGGCAGAGAAGACATTTCGGCGCTTTTATTCGCTTATTTTTATGTCGTTTCAAAATACCAATCCGGTTTTGCACGGTTCACGGCAGCCCGAAGATTGTTCGGTCGAAAGTTGAGTGGTTTCGTTCTATCGAAATTTCAGATCGTGTAAATCGCTTCGCAGAAGGCATTTAATCTGCAAGTCGATTTTTGTCGCGACAAAGGCCTCGCAAGGGACAGGAATGAGTGTGTAAAAAAATTTTGTGTTTATGGGAAAAAAAAACCTGCACAGACTGGTGTGTGACTCACGTCGCAATTTTGCGCTTTCGCTAATATCGTACATCTAGCTGAGCATTCGAATAAAAAACGATTCCTCGATTAATTTCAAATTCAAAATATTTTGACATATTTTTTGCAACGTTCTATTCAAATTCGTTTTTATTCGCTGCATTTGAACAGACACAAATGAAATAAAACGCTATCGCTCGTTACTATCGTTCTTGCATCGACATCTCAACTTCTTTCACGATGTGAGAGGTTAAATTTAATCGTAACAACGATACTCCACGGAAAATGTCGACAAAGACCGTGGAGTACGAATCTTTAACATCATCGTCGTCTACAATGGCCAATACATCCACTAAGAAAAGTAAAATTTGTAAAAACGTAAGATCTTTACATGTTATTGGCAATTGTCGCCTTAACCCTCGTACGCTCCTTAAAAATAGCTAGACAAAACATCCCCGAGTGATCTTTCATCCACTTTTAGTTTAGGCTTTAATTAAAGTTATCTGTAATGCATTATACCAAACTTCACTGAAATTAAATCACGGTAAAAATATTAAGAAATTAAAGATTTTCTGGTATCTGGAAAGAGACATTGGGTGCTACTTCATTCGAAGGAGCGTACGAGGATTAATTATATTTCATGAGACAGTTAAGATCGAAAGCATAATTGTAACTTTTCTTTCAGCATATTTTGCGAAAGAACTGCCGTAAGAATTATCATTACATATGCTTAGGAGCGCTGATAGACATATTGCAATTGCAAAATCGCAAGGGATATTCTCGGAGCGATAATATCGTTCTTACCGGCGCGAAATATATCGAAGACATTTATCGATGGACGCAGAAAAATATTTGCAAAGAATTATTCGCAGATGAGTTTCTTAACTCTGTTTTCACCTCTGTAGTTTTATTTGCAATCGGCATGAAACTTACGAACGAATTAGCTGCCTGGCGTGTATTCTAGGGTATTGAATGTACGATCGAACAAGTTAATTTGCGTTTATTTTCATCGTCAAATTATACATTACATGGTTTACAATATTTCGTGGCCTAGAAATATTTTAAATAATATAAATCCGGTTGCTGAAAATAAATTCGTGTAATAAAATCAGGATATTCACTTCTCAGAGTCTGAGAAAAGTTTTAAACAAATGTCTTCGCTGTGAAATTTCGATTTGTAATTATAGTATGTACTAAGGAATTAAGGTATTTTACGTAATTCTATCGTACAAGTTACATTAATTTTTTTCCGCTTCTTTTACTTTCGGACATTCGTCGGCAGCGTCTGCAGCGTCTGCAGTTGCTACCGGAGATTCCGCCGCGGCGGATTTTTCTTCGACATTTTCCGTTTTGTTGGAACTTCCATCTCCACTGTGATTGTCCGAGCTCGCTTCGGAATATTCGCTCTCCGTTTTATTACCATGTTCATTGACTCTGTTATTTTCATCGCTGGAATGTCCGCTGTCATTCGAAGTCTGTTCCTCCTTTACTTTTTCGCATTCGATCTCCTCTTCGTCGCTATCGTCGGACGTGTCTATTTCATCGGAATCAATGTCAAGATCCAGCAAAGTTTTTCTTTTGTTCGGCTTGACATCCTCCTCCACTTTTCTCTTTATACCGGAACCGCCGGCAACCGCAGCCTTAAAACCTTCCTCCACGGCGCTTCCGACTCTTTCCGTCAATTCCGATCGTTCGCGTTCGTAGGATTGATCTTTAAATTCGTGCTTTGGCTGGGCGCACAGCCTCTCCAGTTTTTTCTTCTTACGCTCCGCAGCTTCTTCGTCCCGTTTTGATTGCTTTTCTATCCAAGCCTTCAGTCTCTTCTCCTCGTTTATATCTCGAATTCTACGTCCGCTTAAGTCTCTGCAAGCTTCGCGATTCGTAGTTTTCTCAATTTGCGCTCCAATGGCTCGCAGCATGGAACCAAAACCACCTTTTCCACCGAGCAATCTTGGGACAACGGTGACGAATCCATCGCTGCAAATATCGTCTCCGTTCGCGAGTCGACCATTGCGTACGACGTAAAAGTTCTCTTTGGAGAAGTTCTACAAGTAAAATCACTGAAATTAGCGTTCCTTTTCTAATAATAAAATACAATTAGGGGTTAGGTACAACATGCCATTACGTACCGTTAAATCTTCGACTTTTCTTTCCAACTCGCGAATCGCGAGAGGCGTATCGATGGAGAGGATGTGTTTTACGCCAGATCCAGTGCTTATTTGTACGTTTATCATATTTATTTTTTTACAATACTTTAATGTTTTGCTTCTTTAAAAGTATGTACACATACAACAGTCAGGAAACGTCAATAAATGGCGTCTACATTTACGAACTTACGTCAACTAAAGGTAGCGAGGCCGAGCATAGCGCCTCTCGCGAGCAAGGTGACGAAGCACACAGAGTTTACAATTACAAGACAGTCAAAGGATCGTTAAAGATCGATTTCGTACCTAAAGGAAGAAAAATGACGAGCCGTATAATTGCATTCGTTTGATAGCTATGTAAAATGAATCGAATCGACCGAGACTTTAGTCGTGGGACCACATAGTACATCAAATAATATGTCCTTTAAGCTTTGTACAATGCATAGGAGCATTATTATTACATAATTATCCCTGTTAGAAAGTTCGTATGGCTAGAAAATAAATAAAATATGCTATTTCAATCTCCCTGAGAGATAGGGGATCCACGGTCGCGTTTAGAACCCTTGCCTTTGCCCTTAGACTTTGTTTCCCGTTTCCTACTGATCGAAGAAGTAGACGTAGTGGACGTTGAGTCGGCAGGACTCGAGTGACTGGAACCTTCGCGATCCCAACGCGCCAGAGCTTCTCTCAAGTTCTGCCCGTCTCCCTCCTCGTAAGTGTCTACGTCCACGTGAAGATTGTCTTGGCCGGACTGAGAGTTACTTCCCGACTCTAAATTCGCCCTCATTTCCTTTCTTTGTTCTTCCGTGTGTTGTGGACAACGCATGGATCTCGTGCACAGTTTCTTGGTATGCTCTGATATTACTCCGCAGATCTGAGTCAAAAGAACCCTTTTATCTTCCAAGGACATATTCTCATAATTTGAAGGAGAGTTTTCGTTGCTACTATGAATATGTTCGTTCGTACTATCTCCGTTTCTCTGACTGTTCTTTTGCTGTTTCGTTCTCTTCATGCCATTCCGATCTTTTCTTCTCTTGCGCTTGTCATTGTTCAAGCTCCAGTCCACGTCGTCGTCGTCGTCGCTTATGACACCGCCGAAATTACTGAGATCCTTTGAATTGTTCGCGATACGTCGAGAAGCAATTCTGGAACTGTTCCGTCCCATTCCCATGCACTTCTCCAAGTGCGTGGCGAAACGACACGCCGCCACTCCTCTGTCGCAGTTAGGACAATTACATTCCTGCGACTTTTTGACCGGGTGTTGCCCAAAGACATCCAATCCTGGAGAATCTAAGATGCGTACAAGATTAGTCGAAGGTAGGGCACGTCATACTACAGCATTGTACGAATATTCTACTAAATCGTATCGCTCAAATACCAAATAAACATAACCTGGCGAATGTTTAAAACGTCGCAACAATTTTCGAACGTTTCGAACGTAGAAAACAAAAGTTTAATCCTGTCTGCTCACCGACAATGGCATAGGACTCGTCGTCCGGTATGCCCTCCTCGACATCCGAACTTCCAGTTTTCGTAGTTCGGTGAACATCGAAAACAAATCCCATTAAAACTTCATCGAGAAGATCCTCGTATATTTCTTTCGTCGCCGATTCGACATTCTCACCCTTGCTCATGAATTCCAAGAAACGTCTGTTCAAATCCTGAATCCTCTCCTCGGTAACGGACATTTTAAGAGACGGATAATCCGAGAGACGAGAGGAGCTTCCCTTTCTGTTTACCGTCTACGAATGACAGATCGCCGTTCAGGACATGTGGGATGTTTTGTCTCCCTTATCGAGACACCGAGCTCTGTCAAATCAAAAAGTCTTGGCGACACGCGTGACGATCGATTAGCGCGTCACGCACGTAAACGATCGACGTGAGACTTTCCTTCCGTAACGAAACTTTGCGAAAATTCCTGCCAGAAAGCGTTAGAAACGTTCGTTCGACTTTTGGCACGACAAGCTTCGATGACAGGTGATGCACGAAGCTACTTATTATTTCCTGCCTTATCTACGGCAGGTTACGAAGTAATCTTTTAGATTGATCTTTGTCTTTACTCCCACCCGCAGCTACGAGATCTGGGTGAAGGGGTTGTGCCAATTACAGCCAGAAGATAGAAAAAGAAAGGGACTTTCCCTTCGGTAGAAATGATGAAAGTAGAGAAATACGAGTGGCATTCAACGTGTTAATTATTGTATTTTCAATATACGGCCACCTTCGACCGATTTTCAATTCTCCGCCAAATTACGGAGCGCTAAGAGATGACGCTGCGATCGCAGTCCGCGTCCAAGTAGTACGAACCAATGATTCGCGACGCAGATCCCGATTTCCTTCGGAACGTGAATTATTGAGTTATACTACTTTTAAGGAGAAACAGTTCCAGCAAGCCGGCTCCCGACAGCTGGCAAATAAGCGGGAAAAGAATGATTGAGAGGAAATTAAACGAGATTAATACCTCTGCCCGTGTGTCTCGATACGAGTGTACTCTTAACAGCCGGCTCGTTATTATTGGAATTATCAGTGACGCGAATAGGTATCGTTCCAATTCTCCGCGATTTATTGCCTTTCGTTCGGCAGGCCACAAAAATACCACCGATAGATTTATTAGCGGGTCTTCGAACGAATGGATAAGACTTTTCTTTAAATTACACCAACCATTCTAACGTACAATTTCCTTTCTGGCACGTTGTCATTCGAGACTCTATATCTGTTTTCACATTTCTCTCGAATTCAAAGTAAACAATATTTAACGCACGGCCAAGAGTCTTTGTAGTTCGTGTGCTTGAATTTAATCAAATTCAACGGTAGGAAAGTTCTGAAAGATCATTGAAAACTCGGAGAAACAGAGTCCGAGGAAATATTGACCGAAACGTCGAATAAACAAACACTATAAAATGACAAATTGATCCAACGAGGTGTTCGGTGTGTTAACGCTTTTGTAACAAAAGCGTGGGATTAGATCCAACTGCAGAACTTAGTGCAAAACACTGGAGAACTGCCAGCGTAATGTCTGATGTAATATAAATAAATGAGTAGAATTCATTCTACCGTCGAACGATGCTCACACGTGCCACGAGCGAAAGGTTCGGCCGTTTTAATTGCAAAAAAAAATCCGAAGACATCGGTCGACCGCGTTTCACGGAAAGCACGGCGAAAAGTTTGGCGCCGTAACGCCGTTATTATTTTTATAGCGTGCCAGAGAGGACGGATTTTTCCTCGCTTCTCAAATTCGCACGTCAGAGGCCGCTTTACGATTACCAGTTCGCCTAACCGATGCAAAAATAAAAGCGAACCGCAGCTGCCGCGAAATTTCTCCTCGACTCCGATCTTTTATCACCTTGACATAATTTTTCTCCAACGCGGAGGCTCGTTTGCCATCTCAAAATATCTTTGATAAAAAAGAGGAGAGAGAAAACGTAGAGTGAGAGGGAGGAGCAGCGAATTTCTCGGATAAATTTAAATTCCCATCATCGTTGCAACTATCGTTGCAATTTCATTTCACGCGTCATGGATGTTTCGGTCCTGAGGTCATCGAGAAAGTTTATCTATTCTCATCAAAGTCGTCGGAGAACGCCGGAAAATTCCTCGCTTCTGAACGTGAAAATTTGGCATCGCTCTTCTCATTTATTCCATTACAAAATCGCGCATTCATCCACACCACCGTTCGTCACGTCGCTTTCATCGTCTCCGCTCGGCGTCTCGTTGCTCCCTCGTCGAGACGTGGGTGTAGCACCTTGAAAAAAAAGAGCGTTGCAATCGTCGGCACGATTTCCGTTCTAAAAGAACGCTCTCCAAGGTCCCTCGCGTTCCGCGAGATTTTCGTCGATCCACGAAAATAAAAAGGCAAACAAGCGGGCGGCACGGGAGGGCGAGAATCGCGGAGGAGAGGCGAGGTAGGAGGAATCGTGGGAGACAGACGGAGGAGGGTGGTCGGCTGCAACCTTAACACGATTCTATTTCTTTCGATGCATCAGGCCGTGTGCTGAAGGTGACGCAACCGAAACGGTGACCGCTGTCCTCCTCCTCCTCCTCCTCGTTTCATCCTCAGTTTCTTTCTCCTCCTCCTCCTCGTCTCGAGGGAGTCGTCGACGTAGCCGAAACTCTCGTTCCCTCGTCGAGGCACGTCGAGAGGGAAAGAGAGGAGAGAGGCAAGAGCGAAGAGGGGCCAAACGCAAAGACCGCCAAGAGCACGCTGCTCCTACAAGTCGTCCAAGAGTTTCGTCCGACCAGCAGAACCGTACGAACCTTCATCGCGAACGCATCGCCGTTATCATCCACCCTCGTGCATACGATATCAAACAGATACCACCTCGAACACGAGTTTCACCCCCTGTTCGATCGCACCCCACGAAGTCGTACGCGCGGCAAGACACATCAGCTTCTTGCTGATATCCGAACGAAGAACGATACTCGAAGTTTCATCCGACGAAGGAAGAGCAGGGAACCGGCGCAAGTTAAGAGACAGATAATCAAAATGGTTTACGAGAGCGACTTCTACACGACCCGACGACCCTACTCGCGGCCTCTGGTCTCGTCCTACAGCGTCACGGTCAGTATCCATGGGATTGCCGAGAGCGGGATGAAGTATGTCTTAATAATGTTTTGCTGGATGGCACTAACGAGTCGAGTAAGAGTCCCGTGTGACACGGAAAAAAAAACGGTTATAACCGACGTCTCTCCCGAGAGACGCGACACTTTGCCGTATTTGCCTGACCCTCGGTCAACGTTTCCCTCGACCCGGACATTTGCATTTTCACATTTTCCTATTCGAGGTTTCGTCATATCGATTTGAAATTTTTTTTAATTATTTGCGAATGAACTTTGCCAATGATTCTCCGGAGGATCCAGTCGATTCGCAAAGGTCGAGCCGAGAAACGTTGACTCCGCGTCGACGTAAAAGCCGACACGCGTCTCTGTGACCTTGTGTTCGTTCGCGAAATCGATCAACCGCGGGAAAGACGATGATTTTTAATCGAATCGTCGACACGGTTGATCGAGTTCGATGATACATCGAAGTCTCAGCTTCCACACTGTACTCCGACCACGATGCAATACTCGTTATCGTCGATACTCTCGTTGACACCGCCGTTACCACTCTTTCTCCGAGACTTTCGGAAGCGTTCACTCGGTGTCTCGGGCCCGAAACACGGGCCTTTTCGAGTCCACGGGCTACGGGGGCCATTTCACGGCCGAAAGGTTACAGTTAAACGAACAATTAACGACAACGGCACCGTCGACAGTGGCCACGACATTGGGGAGAAGCGAGAATTTTGGTATAAAAGACGATATACCGAGGTTCGAGTTTCTTTGAATCAAATCTGGGAATTTTTCCTACCTGATTGCCCAAGTCACAGCCTCCGGACGGACTTAATGTTAATAATAAAAATGAAAACTTTTCGGCGAAACGACCGCAACGGTCAAAGCCAGAAACTTGAAGACAGACGACAAATACACCGTCGGCAATAGCTATGACGACGCGGAGAACAAAACTCTTTAATGCGCCAAACGATACATCGAGGCTTCAGTTTCCTCGGAACACTTTTTGACAATTTTTTCTGCTCGCCGTAGCATCGAGACGCGCTTAAAATCTGAATAATCTTGCAACGGTCAAAGTTCGAGTTACAGAGACATACAAACAGAAACAAGAAGCGAAACGAATCGCGCGACGGTTGCAACCTCCAGTTTACGGATTCCACTTTGTATCTGCATCAAAGTATACTTCAATTCTGCAGCAACGATCATCCGTCGATGAACAAGGACGGATGATCGTACCCCCGTGGAATGATTTCGTGCCGACGAAACACCCAAGCCGTGTATGTTTTGTTTGTAGACCTCCAAGTTACCGGAGCTCTGACAACTCTGTACGTCGTACGACCTTTGACGTATCCCTTTGTGCTAATTGTTTGTACGCCCGCAATCGTTTGACGTCGACGATCGAACGTATTTGAGATCCGTCGAGAGAATCGACCGGGTTTTGTTTTGAATGTTTTGCGAATTCGCCGCGACAGGATTTTAAGAGTCGCACGCTGATGTTTCGAGAGCGACGGAGATGTAATTTTTTCCTCGGCTTCGTTAAAGATTTCATTAAAATCGGTGCAAAGTGTCTCCGATGCGAAGGAAGACAACGAGTCTCGGAGGGATCGAGAGAAATGTCGAAACGTTGAACGCGACCTCTCGGTCTACGGAGCCGCTTCCTGTCGCCCTAAAGAGATTACAGAATTGTTATAAATAGTGATTTGAGGGCAAGGGAGTCGGAGGAAAACCTATTCATAGCATTGCAGCCATTTTCCGGGATTCAGACGCGTTAAACTTAGATGCCGCGCGACCCGGCGAATCTTGGATCCGTCGACGGAAAAATGTATTTGGCCAGCGGATCCGCGTACCGCCGACTTAACCCCTTGCCCTACAATAACGAGTGACACTCGTGATGAGGTAAATGGGATAGGCAATTTTCAAGTTTTGCAAAATCTATCAAATCGAATATATCATTGGGACGCAACGCGATAATATTATTTCTATAATATTAATATCGCGTTAAATTATGCGATATATCAAGAATCACTGATCAATTTCTATTTTAACAATTAAATTTGAATTATAGCGGAGACAGTCACAAAACAAATCGTAGGGCAAGGGGTTAAACGGGTCATGCTCGATGCTCCTTAAACGAGCGCATATCGACGATCGTAATCGACGTTCTTTCTTTTCCACCGGTCCAAAGAGTCCTCGTGTCGATAGCCTCAGGATGTAGAAAAAATGTCTCAAAGGAAGCTCGTTCTTCGGTGAATTCTTTGGCGAACCGGTACCGCCAAAGCTCTCATTGAGCGCCCAACTTCTACGACTTTCCCTTCTCTCTTTGCCGTCCATGGGAGATCAATGGTTCGGGCTAAAAGTCGACCCAAATTCTCGACCCCTCAATGATTCCAACTATGCCTCCGGAAGATCTTCTCGGTCGTTCCATTCCCCTTCGCCCACGACTCGGCCACCGTCTTCTCCGACGACCATCGACACCTAGACGTCGAACCGTCGCGACGGACCCCGAAGAAATTGCCGGCCGACCGGAAGATCCGGTGGTCCACCGGCCAATGGAGCGGGCGGGTCGGCTATTAATTCGTTTTCGCGTCTTTCTTCGTTTCGGTAGAGGGGATCCGAGTAGATGAGAGTCGGTGTTGCGTTACTCTGCCCTAATTTAGACTCACGATACCGTAGCGACGTGGCCGACTCCCACCACGCGAGAGAGAGCTAGAATTCGTCACGGAAATTCATACGCGACGACCGTCCGCCATATTTGCCCTCCACGGGGCGCGTATTTGCCGAGATTCTTGGTCCTCCCTCGCGTTCGTCCTCTCGGCCCTTCGTCCGCCGATGAAAGCGAGTTGCGAAACGTAATGTTCATGCTGAAACATGGAATTTATCGCGGCGGGATGCGTCGATGAATTTCAGCGAATATTCCTCGTCCGATGGAAGGGAGAGACGCCGCTTCTCGAGTTATTATTAGAACTCGACGTACGGCGCAACGTTCCGGCGTGGGTTTCACTCGAATGCCGAGAGAGATCTGGGTGGACGCGGTTTTCTTCGCGCGGAATCTCTTCCGTTGAACGTCGAAGGATAGGAGGGACTTCCGGTGGGTAGTCGGGGGAAGTTGAGAATTTGGCAGGAAACTTCGAAGATGACGCTTCGCGGGGGCGTTTCGCGCGAAAATCATGACGAACGTTTAGAAACGAGCGGGGGCGATCGTTCGAGCGGGGGTGGTCGGCGTTCCTCGAGTACCATTCATATCGCGAGAGCCGAACTCTATTTTCGACGACGAGCATGGCGAACGTAAGGTGACTGGCGGAAAGCCTGCTCGGGGAAAGCTGTCCAGGCTCGTTCGCCGGGGACCTTCATCCCCGAGAGTCACGAGCTCACGGATGGAGCTTCCGTTTGCTTCCATCCGTTCGAGAATTATCGTATTTGCCTCCCGCTTCTAAAGCCGGACGACCTTGAATCGGCCTGACGCGGGAAAGAGCACGGCCGATTATTCTAATCCAATATGAACACGTATTCGTCAGATTGGACGGTCTTCCTCGCGCCACGTGCCGGCGAGATTAAACGAAACGGTCCCACCGGAAGTCGAGGGGACGCTCGAAAGAGTCGTAGAGGGCGGAAGAACGGTGTGGAAGCGGGGACGTCGAAAGAGGAACGGAAACTCTCTGGCCGATGGTTCGGAGGGCGAGAGAAGAGACCGACCTTCCTCGGATAGAGGAAACCCTTACGAATACGAGAGTAGAGTCGAGGCCGGAAGTTAGAGTTAAAGGTGTCCTCCGGGCTGGATGAATTTCCAGAAGCCGGACTATTTCCCGTGGGAAAAGGTGCCGTTTGTCCCGCGACCATCCCTGGTACCGGAACCGTTCACCGTCTGGGGCCGGAAGAAGCAAGATCCGAAGAAGGAGTTCTATCAGTACGTCACCCTCAAGGAGAAGGAGGGTGTCGTGCGCGGCAAGAACCCCGCCAAAGACGAGCACAAACGGCAACTCGTCGTCGGTGGAGCGGTGTCGAAGGTCACCCTGGACGCGGCCACCGAATTGGCGACGAAGGGCCGGGTCTTCGAGAAGGGTATTCTCTCCAGGCCACCGGGAAGCAGGAAACAATTGACGATGCCGGCTTCGGGACGCACCAGGATACTGATGGCCCTCGAGACGCCATCTTGGTACCGGTTCTAGGTCCGCGTGGCGTCGATTCTTAGGGACGATCGTTCTCGTGGAAGGTGCAGGGTCGATCGAGATATTCGGGAGAGGAAATTCCGTTTTATAGATAAGTGAAGCCTCGTCCTGTTCGTTTGGAGACGTATTTTCATACTTTGCTCGGCAGAGGATGCGCGATCGTTGGATTCATTTTTGTTAGATTAATTTCTCGTTGGTCTCCGGTTAGACGTAGCTTGGATCGCCTTTTATTTTTCTCGCTTCGATGTAAACGCGCCCCCGCATCTGGAAACGTTGTTTTTTCCTTTTCGTGCTAACGCCACGATTAAAAGTGACAATCCATTATCGATAATTCCCGTAATAGCCTCGCGTTACGCTTTTAGATCTCAGGGTTTCGTATTATATCAGAGCCGCCTCGTTGTATTTGCCCGCTATTTCTGTTGTTTCCCAGCCGCGCTTCAGCATCGTGTTGCCGTTGCACGTGTCGTCGATTTTCGTTACCTTTGTACTCGCGTCGGATGAATAATGATGAATAAAGTACATTTACTCCGTGAGAGCAGTTTATTCGATTCGTTTCCCGTGAAATCGTAGAAATATTCTGCCGAATAGCGACACAGCCTGGCGACGAGCTTCGAACTTTGAAGTTCCGAACCGAAGAACGAGGAAAGTTGCCACCTTTTTGATGATGCCTCGGGAATGATAAAACGAGGCTACCGTTGAACGAAGCTCTTTGGACTTTCGACCGACTTTTCGATCGATTTTTTCGACCGACAGGAAAGAAATCGAAGACCCCTCGTTGCCTCTTGGCAATTTTTCCCTCGTCATTCGTACGTTCTACCCTTCGTAGCACGGATTCCGCCCCTAAAACTGGAGGTTTTCGCCGAAAAGACCGTGTCAGTCTTGTCCGAAAATACAGAAACACCACGAACGTGGAAGTACTTCGCGATACTTTTACACGAAATTCCATCGCATCCGACCGTCGTTTCTCGAACTCGTTCGAGGAGGCAATCATCGCAAAGAAAACGAAGCACCAGCATGAAAAAAAAAAAAAAATACGAGACACCGAGTTGCAGCTTCGATTGCGCGCAAACAACACGAGCATGACATCTATACTTTGACGGGACGTTATCCGTGTGTTTCTTGGCAACGGCGAGAACAGTTGCTCAACTTTGCGCTCCGAGTGTCCTGAATATCTCGGCAAGGAGACATTATTAATGCATACGCGTACCGCTCGAAGTTTATAATTGGCCCGGACGTTGTGTGTCTACAGATAGATAGATCGACTCGGAGTATCCGATAGCCACCTTACTTTCATTTCCGTAACACCAAAAGCTGATCGTTCTTACACTCGTGTTAACCAACAACCCCTAATTCACGTCCCACAGTAGTCTCCATCTTCTCGAACCTCTTTTACCTACTTTTTTGTCTTCCTTTTTATGTCCTCCGATCGCCTCTCGGCTCCAAAACACTCGGAAACAAAACACGTCTCGGTTTTTGCGACGAGGCGTTTTGCGCGAGGAAGAACAAAGTTGCAACGCCGAACGAATCGAAGCAAGCATCGCCGCGGAGCCAAATGCACCTGTCTTCTCCTCCCTGGCCAGCAATTCCGTGACACACGTCGTCCTCTTCTCCTCCCTGGCCAGCAATTCCGTGGCACACGTCGTCCTCTTCTCCAGCACACGTTATTCCGATACGGAGAACAGATTTCGAGCGAACCGTCGGGGTCAAAAGGGGAACGGAAGATCGCGAGATTTCTCGGAGTTTCCAAAAAGAAGCTGCGCCGCGCGCTCTTTCGCGCATCGGGGCGTTCGATCTCTCGTTTCGAATTTATTTACGTATTAACGGAAAGAAAAGAATTAACTAGAAGAGAAAAAGAGAACTAGATGAGAACTAGAAAGAATTAAGACTCGAAGAGCCGGAATTTCGACGTTGAGCCGCCTTCTCGTCGACTTCCTCCGGATACCGTAGATCCTGGATGATCCAGTGATTTGACTCGAAGTATGCGGCTTCGAGATCGCGCAAATGTTTACCAGAAGTCGAGCCGAAGGTGACTCAACGAGGAGCGATTTCTCGTTCGTTTTAAATATAGCTCCGAGTCGTTGGAAGGCTGGAAAAGTAGCCGGCTCGCGAGGGTGGCGAACGAACGGCTGAGGATTTCGTGCTCGTCGTTCGCCATCGATTCCTCGCGATCCGATTATTCTCGGAGGGAATTCGGCACGGTCCTATCCTCTTTAACGCTAGAACTGCCAGCCTTGCGTCTCTTATATTTAGATATGCCGGACAAGTGCTCGGAAAGAGAGCAATTAACGCTTAGACAACCGAACGGAGAGATCTCCCCGTTTCAACCCCTTGCTCTGCAATAACGAGTGACACACGTGATACGGTAATTTTGAAGTTCACTAAGAACTATTAAACTGAAAATATCGGCGGGTCACGAGACAGTCAAGTTATCTCTATACTATTAATATTGCGTTAAATAATACGCCAGATCAGAAATTAGTGAGAAATTTTTATTTCACCAATTAATTCCGAGTTATCGCGTACGTAGTCACGAAACAAATCGTAGGGCAAGGGGTTAACCCTTTAAAAATTATCTTCAAAATCTCAAAAATTATCAAATTGAAAATATCAGTGGAACACGAGAAGATAACATTATTCATATGTTATTAACACTAGAACTACCAACCGGTCAAAATGACCGATACACAATTTTTTTCCAAAAATTCTTCAAGTTTATAGAAAACTCATAGAATAAATTCTATGAGTTTTCTATAAACGATGAGAATAATATTCTACGGCCATGTCAAAGAACATAAATCACCGAATCGAGCATCTTTTCCGCCTCTCGATTCCTCTTTTTTCAAAGTACTTATTTCACATTTTGAAATTTGATAGATTTAACGCCGGTACTTCTAGTGTCAATATCGCGTTAAATTCTAAAATATATCAGGAATCACTGACATATTTTTACTTTAACAATTTAATTTTCAATTATTGCGGAGGCAGTCACGAAAGAAATCTTAGGTCAAGGGGTTAAAGAAAGTCGGTTGATGACCGAACGGGGAGATCTCTCATTGCTACCTCACTATTTCGCGTTACTGCAGAAAAGAGCGCAGTGTATAGTTTATATTTTGTTTTTTTCTCGGCGGTTGGCTAAGCGTTAAGAGGTGAAAGAGGTCGCCTCGGTAGTTCAGCGTTAATGTTTCGCGACGACGAGCTCGCGAGGGAGTAGCAAAGAAATACGAAAGTGGAAAGATTCGTCGCGAACGCTGATAGCAAAGAGCCCGAAGGGATCGCTCCGAAAATATTCTGTTCTCCGAACGGACGCTGTTCTCCGCATTGTTGACCTTGTGTAACCCCGAATCTCTAGACTCCCCGGCACTACGTGGTCCGTGACTATCCGGATGTCGGTCTGAGATCTGCCCAAGAGCAGTACAGCTATGCCTACACCAACACCAGCTCGCAGAGCAGCTCCTCCTCGTCGGATCCGTACAGCCGGCGTCCGCAGAGGACGTCCTTTACCGAGGAGAAGGTCGTCAAGAGGGAGAGCGGACCGTACGGATCGTACTCGACCGAGAGGTCGAGCAGAGCATCGTCCGGCGGCGGTCCCGGAAGCTATCATTCCTCTTACGAGTCCCATTCTTCCGGCCGTTTGCCCGGTGGTACCAGCTACCGCCATTACTCCTACCGCGTCTAAGTCCCGGACCCCAGATACGCCCCCGCTCTTTTCCTTCTCACCGGCCTCGACGTTCCAAGGTGCTGAAAATTCTTCGAAATACAGGAAATTTGTTAGAGGTTAGAGGGATTTTCAACTTGACGCTGGATCTACGGGATTTAAATTTGTTGTAAGAAAGAATTCAAAGAAGTATCAACCCCTTGCCGTACAATAACGAATGAGAGAGTCGTGATGCGGTAAATTGGAAAGGAAATTTTCAAGTCCTGCAGAACTACTTCTACAGTATTAATATTACATTAAATAATACGATAATCAGTAATCACTGATGAATTTTTATTTTACTGTTTTAACTCTGAATTATTGCGGAGGCAGTCACAAAAGAAATACGGCAAGGGATCAATCGGCAAAGGGGATGATCAGATAAATAATTTGTGCATTGTAACGTACGACTGAAATATGTACCGTACAGTTTGTCTATAAGCTTGAGAAGTGTTTAGAAAAACTTGGGAATTCGTCGATTTCACGGTTTTCGTAGATCTAGCGTTGAATTTGTTATTGAATCGTCTCCTTGGACGTCGATTTCGGTGAGGTCGAAACGACGTCTTCCTGCCGCTCGATGCGATTCGTTGCTGGGCTCGATGATTGTGACGGTGATTACGAAAGTGGTCCAAGTGATGACTGAAGAAGCTGTTGCTTATTTTGCGTTGCTCCTAAATTACAATATGGTAAAACAATTGTGCTCTGCATGAATGATAAGAGATCGAACGGATTCACGGAGCTGATAGTCGTACATTAAGGGCGCCTTTGAGAGCAAACATCCAAATCGCTCGGTCCACTTTCGCAATTGCTGAAAAATTGTATGATTACCGTTCGATTAATTGATCATCAATCGCGAAGAGAATCAGGACACTAACTATTCAATTGGCGTTTCAATCCGTATCGACAGGAAGACGGTTTCCGGATCTTTTGCCATTTGTTGCCCGCATTGTCGCTGCATTTGTAGCTTCTAACGATACTAGTACACCGGCTGTTCCATTGGTGCATTTAGACGGACTAAAACCTTAGTATTCGCTAATTCTCGATGGTCCAAGACCCTTTAACAATAATATCGAAAGCGTCGAAGGATCGTGCCTTGAGAAATCCTAGGAAGGATAGATAATTGGAAATTGCGAGAAGAGAATGCGGCTGCAAATGCGTTTTATTATTCTTTCGTACTCCAATCTTCCGTTTCGACTAATCGATCCTTTTGTTATTCGCTGTTCTCACCCTTCACATGTTATTACGCGTGGGGATGTTTTTTTCGCTTTAGCATAGTCGAGTGAACGTTTTACAATGCGTGCATACGTGTCGTTCGTTCTTTTTTTAAGCTAGTTTCACAGATTTTTTCGAGCGAGACGAGAATTGTCGCGGTACAGCGAGAAAGAAGAATGTAAAAAGAGTGGAGAAAGAAACGCAGACACGATCGTCGAGGAGGCTTTCACGCGCCAGAGCGTCGAAAGGAGCGCGCACGATTGCGTACAATCGAATTGCCGAGGAAAAATGTTGCAATGTGTACCTAACTAACCGTGACTAACCCAGGACCGATCGTCATCTCGTTAGACACACAACGCGACAATTGGCCAAATACTGCTTTTATTCGCGTTAAAACGACGGAATTGTTCGCGGAGCAAGGGGTTGATCGGTTCGACGACGTTTCGTGCCTTCGCTCGTCGTTCTGCGAGACGCTGCGAATTCGCGAGAGTTCGAGAGGAAACGGCTGCAGGGAAGGATGGAAAAGAGGGATGAAAAAGTGAGAGAGGGAGAGAGAGAGAGAGGAAGAGTGTAAAGAAACAAATGCACGCGCCGAAATTGTATCGGCAAAGTCACTAACCGGGTGTTGTTCTTATTCTTTCTATTTACTCTGCTTCCCATGTGACCTCCTCGTCCCCCGACACCGCCGCCGGATCACGCCAAATATCGTCGAAAATCGATTAAACGAAAAAACCAAAAAAAACAAACAAACAAACAAACCGAATCCGCCTCTGTAAATACAACGAAAATGGAACCGCAGCATCGACCCGTTACCATACCGCTCTCCAGTATCATCGAGGTAAGTACCACAGTAGTCGATTGCAAGTACAATCGAAGATAGTGAAGCTTGCTTCGCCGCTAACGCGAAAAGCAACAAGTGCGATTCTCGATCTCGACGTTTCGACGATCGACGTTTTCTATCTCGCGGACTCTCGTTCTTTTCTCGAGGGTATCGTTTCGATTCGCCGTCGAGATTCGTCGTTTCGTTTGCACTCCTTTTTCGAGGAGCGAGCGAAAGGAAGTCTATTTTCCGAAGGGCGAAGCAAAGAATTGCAGCTGAACGAAACGACGAGAGCTCGTTTACCCGGCGAAATCGAAACGACTCTCGGTCCTTGCTTCTCGCTGCAACGCGCTCCACGCTTTTTAGCTTGAATTAACGACGCTTTTCGGCTCCTCATTTCTCATCTTCTTTTTTTCCGTCGACGAACTTCCGTCGACTCGTCATTCCGCATCTATCCCATCGTTCCTCGAGCGACCTTTCAACCTCGCTCGACGAGGGCATCCGCGACAAGGTGGCCGCGTGAATTCGCAATTTCGCTCGATCTCCCTCGCTTTAACCGCCTCGAACCACCCGTCGCTCACCGTTCTTTCACTCCCGATCAATTGCATCCGCCTATCGCTATTTATCTCCGTCCACGTCGACGAAAAAAGAAGAACCGGCCGTCGCATCGTCCCCGTGCACCACCATCGATCACCGTAATCGCAGTCAACGTGCTCGTTGCACGTCCACGCCTATCTGTCTCCGACGATCGTCGAGACAGATGGAAAAAAGTCATTCCCCCGCTGCAATCGCAATGATCGCGCTTCTGCCGTTGCATTCTCGCCGCTTGCTCGACTATCGCCGATGGATCGATTACCGGACTCATTTCTAACGCGACGGGGAAAAAATGTCGACAGAGTTCCCCGGCATTCTCGATTCAGGCATTCGGCAATTCCCCGTGGAAAATTTTCGACAATTTTTAGACGTTAAATTCCCATTAGCAGATATCGCCGTGGAATCTTTATCGTTGACGCGTCGAATGCCGGATGTTTTTTGCCCGATTCCTCATTTTTATTGGAAGCTCCAAGGACAAGGAATTTCTCGGAGCTCTCGGGACTCGCGGAGGTTGAGATTCTAAATTCTCGGCAAACAGATTACTCCGATGATCGATCCAGAGGACGAGAAAAAAGTTCGAGTCGCCTTTTAATCGCAAGCTTCGAGGGCGGCGATGTCCGCCGCTCCCGGCTAACCGCCATCGCCGCTGGGAAGGTGTACGTACCATGAGAGATTCGAGGGATTTAGTAAAGTCGAGTTCGTACCTCCAGTTGAGGAGCATTCCTCACATGCCATACGTGGCACACAAGAGGATCGTCACCGTGATCCACACGCCGATCCATTCGGTGTACAACTCCGGCGCCCTGATACCGATAAGAGTACACGCGCGCGTACGTCCGAGCATCCTCGCGGCTGAGATCAACAGGATACGCAACCTGATGAGGCCCTCGGCCGTCTCCTACCTCGAAAAGTACCTTAACTCCAGGGACCACATCGTAAGTCTGTCACGTCCAACTTTACCATCGCGTAAGAGCGTCGTCTGCTACCATGAAATCCTTCATTCTCATCGAACCGGCTCATCGTTCACCGAGTCATCATCATTACCACCATCACCATCGTTCTAATTCTCACGATCGTTATCATCGTCGCAGTATTCATCGACTCCTGAGCATCAGGATTCAGCGGAATCGCGTCGTTTAATCGTACTCTATCGTTCGGAGCTTTTACGCTTTCTCATCGTCGAGACACCGAACTTTTGGGATGCTCGAGGATCTAACGCAAGTTTACTCTAAGCAAGGCGCATCGTAACGCGGTCATTCTCACAATGACGTTTACAGAGATCACGTTTCTATCCGCGAAACGATCCTGGAACGTCGTAATAGGACTAATACGATAGAGAAGAGAGTAACTGTATATACTAATTGCTGTATGTCGCGAGAGGGATGAAATTTCGAGGTGTATCTTACGTGTCTCTCTTCGCAGTACTTCGACGACGAGGCGAGGGAAATACGCGCGAGAGTGGATTCCCTTCTTCGACGAGTCCACGTCTTCATACCACGAGCCGCTGCAAGGTACTTGAAACGAAGTTCCGAAGGACAGGGCGGGGATGGCGAACCTCGTCGTTTTTTACACCTTAACCCTTTGCCCTACGAGTGACCCTCGCGATGCGGTTGATGGAACAGGAAATTTTGAAGCTTCTCAGAAATGAGCAAATTGAAAATATCAGTGGGACACGGCACGATAATATTATTTCTGTTATTAATATTGCGTTAAATTCGAAAACATATCAGGAATCACTTACATATTTTTATCTTAGCAATTTAATTTTCAATTATTTCGGAGGCAGTCACAGAAGTTATCGTAGGGCAAGGGGTTAATCTCGAAAACAACGGAAGCTGGTTTACCTTGGTCAATTGGAAACATCTTGCTGCATCCGATGAGCTTCATAATTGATAGTTCTCAGCTTTGCACGCGCAGCAAGTGACCTTGACCCGCGGGTCAGCGGTTCGCCATCCCTGAAATAGGGAATTAAGCTCGAAAGCGTCCGATCGAAGGGACAGAGGTCAACGATCGGCGCTCTGTCTTTGGAGAGAAATCCGTCCGAAGTCCGATCCCATATTTGTACCCTCCCGTGCATCGACTCTTGCCCCTAAATGTTTCCTCGTCCGACTAACGTCCGATCGAGCGTTGGCAAGTCCAGAGGCGCAAAAACCAGCGTATTCTCTCCAAGCGCAGAGCCGCGAGGGTGTGAAATTAACGGGACATCGTGATGCTTCTAGCGACTTCGCGGAGGAAATCGTGCCGGAACGTATGCGCAGCGGTGACTACGTCCGTCGCTTGATCTCCGGCAAGAACAACGCAAAGAAAGAGCCAGACCTCCTCTCCTGGTACGAGGTACCCGAGCGAAGTAACTTCGGCAACTTGGCGTGCGTGAAGTACGTCGCCGGGAAGCCGCAGTCCGTGAGGAAGCCCTACTTCAAGGTCGCCGATCTTCGTCCTTCGGACGTTAAGAACGACGTTAATTTACTGAGTTACTACAGCAAGAATCGCCAGGCGGCTGCCACTGCCTGTGAGTAGTTGTTTGGATGACAAATATCGTACGGACGGCGACGATGACGGGGACGATTGTTCAGCGACGACTTGGAAACGATTGCAACACGATTACAAACGATTGAGACGACGGACGATGAAAAATTTACGAATGGAAATCTCGACCGAATGACTCGACGATGACGAAGGACCGACGACGATAGGACAACCCGGGAATGCACTTTCCGAACGACTCCTCTCGAAGGACACTTTTCCGTCGAACAACGAACACGAATGTTTTTCTTTCTTTTCTGTTTCTTTTTCCTTTCCTTTTTCTTTTTCTTCACGATAACCGACTGATCTCGAACGCCGCAGAAAACGTAGCTAGATGAACGGAGTAGAGGCGAGAATGACGAGGAAGGCTCGATCCTGAGCGATTGACAAAGAGAAACGTCTCCAGGATGTTTAACGTCGACGGAGGAACGGGAGAGGCGGAGGAGAAAATTGAGGGAACGATCGGGTTAATTGCTCGAGTCGAGCCTTCCTCGTGAACGATCGATGGCGATATTTTTTAAGAGATTTTGGAAACAATAAAAAGCGGCCATAGGACGCCGTTGTGTGCATCTCCTTTTTGTTTCTTTTTTGTCCCCCGCTGGTTATTCTACTTTTTTCTCCCCATTGTTTTTCGACTGGCTGGCACTGTTTTACAATTTGTCTGATATACTTTTGTTGTGCTGTGCGCTGCCGATCACGTGTGTTCGTTCTATTCGTATTATTTTGCTGTTTTTTTTTCCCCTCGTTCGTTACATGGTTTACACCTTCGTCGTGCATCGTTCTACCGCTATTCGGCATTTATGTTACGTATTGTGTCTAATGGATTAGCAAAAAGAGAGACCGACCAATGTATGGAAGCGTTCCGACCCATACATTTTTTTTTTCCGAGGCCACCACGAATCCAAGGGGACCGTCGAGAGACCGCGCTGTTTTTCGCCAATCGCGAGAAAGCCCGTGTTCTCTTTTTTTTTACTTCTTTCTAATTGCGCATATCCGCGATTCGGCCGAATTCGATCGTCGAGATGACGAGAGAACGCACGAGAAAACTAGGGAAAACGAGCGATATCGAGGCGCAGAGAGAAAGAGGGAGAGACAGAGGGAGAGAGAGAGAGAGAACAGTGAACAAATTCGGAAATGGACGCGAAAGCGAGAAAGAGGAGGAAGATCCGACACGAACGGAGTCCGGAGGAAGGGCAGAACCAGACGACAGGGCTGAAATAGGGGGACGTAGAGGCGCCGATAAAAATTCGCAGAGGGAACGAGTCCCG
The DNA here is from genome assembly GCA_963989415.1 of Cerceris ruficornis. Lineage (NCBI taxonomy): Eukaryota > Metazoa > Arthropoda > Insecta > Hymenoptera > Crabronidae > Cerceris > Cerceris ruficornis. Next base: position 19,806,991 of record OZ022524.1, read on the forward strand.
CTTTTTTTTCAACGTTTCAGGCAAAGGATGGAGGGATCGCGTTCCAGAGCTGTACGAGGACCCGACGAAAGCGAAAAAGAAGGACGAGGAGGAGGCCGAGGAACCCGCCGAGGAATGACCCAACCCCCAACGCGCTTCGTTTTCTTCCCCGTGAAATTCGTGCAACGAAACACCCCATGAATTTTTTTTTCTCTCGACCGATCGTTCGATCCGTCGATCAGAGGATCGATCGAACCGCAGAACGGCCTCTTTCCACTGTAATTTCACTTTTCCATCACGATCGATGCGCATCGGCCGATCGCGCGGGAAAAATGACCTTTGAATGATTCGACCTCTGAATAAATCGACTGTATCCCGCGCCCTGGTCGAGTTCTTTCCCCACCACCTTGGGTCTTCGGATAAATTCCTGAATCTTGGCGACGATTTCCCTCGCGAGGATACCGAAGGAAGATCCTGCGACGAAGAAAACCACCCCTTTTTACCCCCACGAGCTGTACAGAGCGTTTAGGTACTAACCAACACGTTGCACGCCGGCATAGTTTACGTGTTCTTCGTTCTTTTTTTCTTCCTTTTCGTCGAATCCGCTCGTGCTTGCCTGCGAGAGAGTTTAAAAGAATTCTGTCCGATGTAAAAGAGAGGGCAGAAGAATGGAGGAAATATACCGTGGATTATTTTCCTTGCACGTTTAAATAGAACGGTCGTAGAGGAGATGGCTAGCGAGCGAATGTGCATAGTTACCGAGGTAAGCTTGTTCACGTGCTTTCGTAATCCTAGTCACTAGGTCAGCCATTTTTTTCACGATCTGTAGTGAGACTGATTGCTTTTCGTCGTTGGAATAATCACGATTAATAGTACTTAATACTGTACAGTATGACAAATAACAAGAACAGCAACGCGGAGAAACGAACGGCAATGTATCGCTGCGGAATCTTGCATCGAAAAGGACTCGGCAAGTGTCTCGCGCGGAATTCCACTCACAATTATCCTAATACAATTATCCGAATCGTCAAGATGAATTAGGACGAGGACAGAGGTCTGTCTCGACTTTATCGTGTGTGATTTTTCATGAAACTTGTCCCCGTCGAGCGTCCGGATAATAGCGTCATCGGAAAACGAGAGGAGAGGAACGATCTCGTTCGTCGTCGATCGTCGTCGTTCGCTAGAAAAGAAAACTCCAGGGCGCGACGTCGGAAGACGACCTCATCGAGTCGGTGTCATCGTGATTCTTAATATATCTGTAATATTCTAATTCATTCGACGCATTCCATCGTTCGTGTAAATAACGAGAAATAACATCGACTTTTTCGTGTTCTTCTTCATTTTTCCGCTTCTTATTCGTGCTAACACGTCGAGAGAGGACTCTCTCGGCGATTCTTGCTTCTCATTAACCCCCCAATGAACCCAGGACGAGACTTCGCAGAGGTTTCGTGGTTTCCGGAGTGTCCTGGTGCTCGTTGTGTCCCCCGTTAACCGGTCGTTTATGTTTCATGTGTCCCTTAGTGCCGGAACTGCCGATGACGGAGAGGGAAATGAGAAAGGGTTAGTAGGACTTCTCTTCGGATTCTCTTTTAACCCTTTCGTTTCTAGTGGTTTTATCGTATAACCACATTTTAACACTAGAACTACCGGCGTTAAATCTGTTATATTTCAATATATTAAATAAGTACTTTAAGAAAAGAGGAATCAAGAGGCGGAAAATATGATCAATTCGGTGATTTATGTTTTTTGAGTTGGATGTAGAATATTTTTCATATGACTCTCCTATAAACTTTGAGAATTTTTGGAAAAAATTCTGTACCAGTCATTTTGACTGGCTTGGTAGATCTAGTGTTAAAGAATACGTTGCACGATAATCAAAGACAATCCTTCGAATCCACCGCAAGCAGAACCGTCTGTCCTCCGGTGAACCGTGGCTCGCAAAGGGTTGAGATGCGCCGATTAGTGTAGAGCCGAAAGGGTTAATGAGAACAACCGGAAACAACTTTGCGACGAACCTTTCCCTGTTATCCCCCTATGTCTAACTTGAAACTAATTGTAGCACGCGCCCTAGAGCCGGATGCGAGCGAGGCAAGGCAGAGAGCGGGTACGTTTGCAACCCCTTCTTCGTTAACCCCCTGTGAACCCGGAGTCTATGTTGTCCTTGTACCCCGTAGCACCGAAAGCCGAGCCGAAACCGGAACCAAAGCCGGAACCAAAGCCAGAGCCAAAGGTAGAGGCGAAACCGGAACCAGAGCCGGAACCACAGCCAGAGCCGCAACCGGAGGCGCAACCGGAGCCAAAGCCGGAACCAAAACCGGAAAAGAAGACCGAGCGGAAGCGAGCGAAGAAAGTTGAGCTGAGAGAACCCACGCCCGAACCCGTCAAGGCTCCCGAACCAGTTCCAGAACCCGCGAAGGAGCCGGAACCAGTTCCAGAACCCGCAAATGAGCCGGAACCAGCTCCGGAACCCGCGCAGGAGCCGGAGCCAGTTCCGGAAGCCGCTCCAGAGCCCGCGAAGGAGCCTGAACCCGCGCCGGAACCCGAGCCGGTTCCCGAGCCGGAACAGGTGGCAGAACCCGAGCCAGAACCGGTTCCAGAACCAGCTCAGGAGTCTCAGCCCGAGCCGGAAGTGGCCGAAGAACCGGCCGCCGCGCCGGAAACGACCGCCGAGGCTCAGCCGGCCGAGTCAACGGAAGCTGTAAGTGAAACGGAGGAGAAAACCGAAGAGATGGAAACTGAGAAGCAGGGTATGTGATTTATCGAGATCATCTACGAGCCGGCAATATCTCGCTGCGGGAAAGACGGACGAAAGAGAGGTGCGAGGGTGGGAATACTTTGAAACGTCGGAGGTTCTTTGCGTGGAGGTTTTTGTGTCGTCTCGTCAAAGTCCGGATGCCCTGTGACGTTTACGATCCTTCGTCTACGTCCAAACGACTGCCCCTCGTGTCGTTTTGTCCCCCGTTGTTCGGCGTTCGGTGGAAAACTCGAGCGAAACACAAAGAATTTCTCGTACACGAGCGAGACGTGGAGAAACGATGACTCGTGTCGTTCGTATAGGCGGGAATTTTAACGGATGAACCTGCTCCTTTTTTCAGTGAGGGTGGAAAAGGAGGAGGCCCTGAAGAGAGTGGAGCAGTACCTGGCAAAGGCCGTGGAAGAAGCGAGGTGCGTATTGTAGGAACGGAATTTATTACACTCGTAAATAGTATTAATTTTTAGAATTAGTCGGCGTGGATGGTTTGCATACAAGCGAGCGTGATTTGGAAGGCGACGATCGGTCAGGGCTAACATGAATGTTTAGTCTATGGATAAGGAGAAAATGCGTGAGTGCAACGGAGAATGCATGCTACAAGAAAAAGTATCGAGGGTGGATGCGTGCGTGAATATGGGAAGAGTGTCAGTTGAGAATATGCAGTTGAGTTGAGAGTCGAGAGAACGAAAGACAGCGTGAGCGGAGAGAGCTTTAGTGAGAGATTCAGAGTTAGAGTAATTTTAGTGTTATCAAGAGGTTTGTGTTTTTTATAGTTATATATATGTAATAAAGTTAATGACTTATTTTTAAATTACACGCGATCAGCTTAGTTTCTAGGCTGCGATATTGTTAATTAATTTTAAGGGAATCTATTCCGTTTCTTCTGAGACGAGCACCGATATCCTTTGGGGCCCGTCCGGAATTAAATTAGAATAGGACCCTATAGTATTTTTATTAAAATTGGCACGCATCACGATGGTAGTTGTACGATCGATCGACGAAGCGAGAATAATCATCGCCGCGTAACTGCTCGGTCGTTCGTGGAACGATCAATGCGATAACATTGAACTCGGCCAAATAACCCGCGAACTGACCCGCGACAAGTTCGCTCGCCAAATTTTCGACCTTGTCGAGAGCCCGAACCGTTTCGAAATCGGCTCGATGTCGCGGCAGATAGAGATACGCGATGATTCTACGATTCTGGCGCAGAACCGAGGAGGAGAAGAAGAGGAACTCGGACGAGGAGAGGGCGAAGCTCGAGCTGGAGGAGCAGAAGGCATGGGAGGCCCTGCAAGCGGCGCAGGAGAGAACCTTGCACATGGATGAAATTCTCGATCAGGAGAGGGCGAATGCCGAGAGGAAGGCGGAGGACGCGAAACTCGAGGCGGATCGTCTCGAGGCCGAGAGGGTGATGGAGGCGGAGAGGTGAGTCTTCGATGGAACGACGAACGATAGAGTGGTACGGGACGAGAACGATCGCGATTTTCTGTTCAGAGAGATCGCACAGGCACAAGTGACGGCGCTGCTCGAGGAACAAAAGAGGATGGTGATCGAGGAACACATGGAGGAGGTTCGCCAGCAGGAGGAGCAGGAGGAGAGGCTGGCGAACGTCGCGTTTGGCGACGACGACGAAGCGAAGGATGCCGACCACTCTCGCGAGGATCTGTTAACGAGCGAGATCACCGATCAGGAGAAGGAGGAGAGGCCCTACGAGCTCATGACGGAGGACGACACGAGGGTAAGCGATGCCGATTCTTCCCTTAGACTTCTCTCGGTGCGAGAGGAAGCTCTGCGCTGACAATAAAATATTCTCTCCCCTTGGATTCGAAAGATCGAGGAAGAAAATGCCCGGGAGGATGACCGTCTCGACGGCTGCGAAGATCCCTTCGTCGAGGAACCCGACGGTGCCGACAGCAAGGGCCAGGCCGGTGAAACGGCGGTCGACGAGGCGCCAAAGATCGAGGAAGTGACTTCCGGTGGCGAGGAGAGCTTCGAATGGCCCGACGAGGAGGCGTAATTCTCATCGGCATTGCAAATCTCTTCCGTCGTCGGCGTATCACGTTCCTCTTGCCTCCTCGTGACTCTAATTACCTCCTCGACCGTCGTCGTCGTTAACGAACCGTCGCATCTCATTAAACTCGCGAGCCACGTGGAGGAGGAACGACGAGCGCGCGCCGATCGCGGATCTTCGTTTTAAGGCTCGCTCCTCGATGCGAGCTCATCTCGAGTCCATTTTTTCCGACTCTTCGAGAATCATTTGCATCCTGTATTTATTATTCTCATCGTCGAAGCGCAACGTCCGTCGACGATCCGCCTGCGATAAATGGCAACCGGTTGATCGAGCTTCTCCGTCGATTTTCGATGGTCTGCCAGAGACGGATCGAGCGCGAAATTCAAGCGCGAGCCACGAGGCGAATTACCTCGGGCTTTGATCGTCTCGCACGTCGGGCGTTACATTATTTATTAAGCTACGTTTGTATATTGTCTCTGCGGCGAAACGCGGCGAGACGAAGCTGCGGAATTTGGAGTTGCGATCGGCGTATCGGAAGATACGACGAAGCATCGCTTCGTAAGTTCTTTTCGCATAAACGATAGTGGAAAGCAGAGCGTCGGGTGAGAAGCGGAAATTCGACGATAAAATTGTCCGCGCCAATGCGAATTCCAAATTTCAAAGGTAATTTTGCCGCGTTCCTCCGGAGCGGAACCAAAAGATGCCGCGCAAATTCGACGTCCACGTGCGCATAAAGTATCTAACGATGTTACGATGTTCCTATGTTCGATTCACACCGCACGTTTATGAATTTAGCACGCATTGTATATTCACGCATCGCCTATTTTGTCTATACTTCTCCGACAATAAATATTAGCGTTTGAAACGTCCACGCGCCTGTTACACTCTTCCCGCTGTCCGCCATTTTGGTCCCGCCTGGACTTTGGTCTTTCCATCGACGTCAGAAAAATCTATCGATCTCGACGCTTCGAAAAAGAGAAGAACAAGGAGGGAAGAGCCTCGAGGGTCGAGCGAACGCGGTCGACGGATGAAAAAGGGTTAAATCTCGTCTTCGTCGAGGCCGCTTCTGCCCGGAAGCGATAAATCGCAGTCGCTCGTAAATTCATCGTGGTCCGGCGTTTCCTTTGGCCGCATACCGCAATATTTCGCATGGCTGACCCTCGGGAGTGAGATATTTTTCGCGCTAGCAGCGTAAACATCCGCGAGAAAAGTTTCGCGGCGATCCTCGATCGAGGAACGAAGTAGGCCAAACGCGCGAGACGGAGGATCGCGAGATCTCGAAACACCGGACGACGGCGGCTGACGGCGGCAGGAACGAGGTTAAATATGTGTGCCAGCTACTCCTGGATAACTCGATATATATTACTAAATGCGTGTGTTTATATGGGTCAGCTTGGGCAGAAACGCTGTCACTGACGGCGGTCGAGTCGAATGTCGCTTTTCTCGCGCGTCTTCGAGCCACCTAATTGTTCGCCAAATTCCTCCGCTGTGTTCCTCCACGTGCATTTTCTCCTCGGCCTGCGACCTTAGCAAATTACGGCTGCGAAAAAGAAAGAAATAAAAAAACGTTAAGTACCGTGAAAATTAAATTTCTCATTTCAATTGCACACTTTGTTGCAGATGTGCGTGCGCACAATTCCATTTGTTATTTACTTTTTTTTGCAGCTTCTCTCCTACCCCACGTTCCTACATCCCAGAAGCTATTAAGAAAAAGACGATCCATTAACACGTTGAACGCCACCGGTATTTCACTAGTTTTATCGTTTCTACTGAAGTGAAACTTTATCTATTAAAATCACATCTTTATAAAGCAGAAACTTCAAAGACACAGATGAATATATATTAAGCAGAACTTTATCTTTTCAACGCCAATATTTAAATATTGAATATATTATAAAATTCGTAAATATTGCAATTTAAAGGTCATATGAAATTTCATTGAACTCAATAGCGCCGGTCACCGGTGACCCCCATGGCAGTCAACGTGTTAAGCCGATCCCTCTACACGCAGACCATTCCAGCCATCCCGAAAACACCCTTTCAAGTTAAACTCCAATGTCGAATCTAAACCAGCGCTCGTAAAAATTAGTCGATGGAGTCTCAACCGCAACATCGTCCTACCATCCCCGACGAGCGGTTTCTCCCTGCAGTTTAGATCCTTCCTCCCAAAAGCTCGACCTCCTCCAAAAGCCGTCGAACCGCCCCCGCAATTTCCGCGGCTTCGACCAGGCGGTAATTGCACCCTCCGACCTTGCCGGGAACGGCAAGCGGTTACGCAACAGCGGTCGGCTTTGCCTCGGGGCGACTTTGAGTCGATAACGAAAACTCGACTCGGCCGTGACGACGACGTTGCTGGAATCGCCGCACGGCACACAGTGCCGGCAGGGTTACGTCATTCTCTCGCATACCCTCGAAGAGCGTGGGCGGAGCGGTGCTTTTCACCACCTTGGATCGCGACCCGTGCTCCTCCACGAGCCTCCGAGCGGCGACTCCTCCGCGATTATCCCTCGCTCGGTGGAAAACACGGCAATATTCCGCCGAGATTGCCGTGTTTACGCGCCCGCCAGCTCGAGAGCGATCTAAACAAATAGAGCCGTGTAATTCGCACGAGCGACGACTCGCGCGTGTCTCTTGTCCCTCACGTTTAATGTATTCTTTACGACGAAGACGAAGACGGCGCACAGTCTGGCAAAATGGATAATCTAGGTGGAAAAAAAACAAGGCTGAGAATGGATTTTTAATGATTTTATCTTAATCTAGAATGTTTCTCGAGGCCAATGATAGGAATAATAATTGGATTTCCAAAGATCAGTTCTTTAAATCACCGAATTATTGCAGCGCGAAGTCGTACAAATATATCGCTGAAAAGAAAATGCTAGTGGACCAGTTAATAATTCTGTAGGCCTTTTAGTTTTCATAGAGACTATCGCCATTCGTTGGCCTGAAAGCCATTAGCGGGCCTACAGGACAGGCAGGATAAGCCTGCAGGACAGCGAGGACAGAGAGGACAGAGAGGACAGATAGATAGAACTGATAGGTACCCGAAACGGAAAGCGGAGAAGGGTCGCAATCAGGAAACGCGATGATGATGGTTCGAAACGAACGGACGCCTCGCTCGCGGAGGGCCTGCGCTGCTCTGGCCGGTTTGCCGTCGGTAGTATCATCATTTTCGGAAGTGAGCTCCAAGATTAGAGAGCATTGACGTCATCGTCGCGACAATAAAAAGAGGGATCCGCGGCCGTTTGTCCGTCCGTTTGCGAGGACCGTGCGCATATCACTGACAATGAACCGTCGCGATAGCGGACCGCGGACGTAAGCAGCCTTCTACGTACGCGCGCACTTAAAGGAGCATTCACACCGAAACTTATCCACAATCTCTTCCTAACTCTGTCGAATTGCGCCTTGTATTTGTTCTATTAACTTGCGCGCCTATCCGGCCACTTTGAATAAGATACTTTGCAACCCTTAACCTTTGTGGACACAACCTTTTCTAAAGTGAAGGTAACTCGATTTAATTCTTCCTTCTTCTTATATTTTGTACATTTTAAATCGACAAGAATTGAATGAAAATCAATGGAGGAGCAATCAATACGTGTGGCCTTTGATGGTTAGTCTTTAATTACGAATGAAAAGTTTCGTTAGTGTTTAGTTAATGAGAAGTTTACGTTACAATGTTTTCACAGCAGTGATCATGAAATACAATAAGACACACATATTATTGAAGATTTTCGTAGTTGATCCTCGAACTACCGGCGTTAAATCTGTGACATTTAAAAAAAATCTATGATACAAAAAAAGTCGTCGAGATCTAGGAAATGAAATGAAGGCAGCGGATATGGGATCATGACGGAATCGATATCCGCAAACAATGATTTACGATACCTCGAAGACAAATCGATCGTCTCTGGCGCGATAGGGAGGAACGAGAACGTATTTCGGTCTGGTTGCTACTTTTATTGACGATCTGTCCACGGGACTTTGAATAACGAGCGGCCGTCGTTGACAATGAAAGCTCGAGGTTGCAAAGCCCGATTGCCAGAGCGAGAATACGTAAATGAAAGCGGACGACATCGGATAGAGACTAATTGCTCGTTAGACGAATAGCCGAGCCAGAGATCTCTCCGATTTGAAATATCGTTAAACGTAACGATATCAATCGACGAACGGAAGGACGGCCGAACTCGTTTGCGCTCTGCGCGTGACATTGGCAATGAATCGCCGGCTCACGAACGTAAGCGTGAACGAGGCTTCGTCTAAAGCCAGATTCGCGAAGGTACTCTCGAAGCTGCTCCTGAAATACGTGGCAAAAGTTGCTACGTTCCCATCGTCTTTCAGTCCCTCCCCCCTCTCTCTCTTTCACCCTCAGGGGCCTGATCGTGCTGGACGGACAGGTGCGGGTTTGACGCACCCGGGGCCTCGGGGGTCCGCGTACCGACCAATGCTTATTGAATGTAGCATTGGGTTAGCTTATTTTTGTGTGCGCGGGCGCAGGTTTATTTTTGAATGCGCGGGCGCAGGTTATTTTTATATGCGCGGGCGCAGGTTCATTTTTGAATGCGCGGGCGCAGGTTCAATTTTGAATGCGCGTGCGCAGGTTATTTTAATATGCGCGGGCGCAGATTCAATTTTGAATGCGTGGGCGCAGATTATTTTAGTATGCGCGGGCGCAGATTCAATTTTGAATGCGTGGGCGCAGGTTATTTTAGTATGCGCGGGCGCAGGTTCAATTTTGAATGCGTGGGCGCAGGTTATTTTAGTATGCGCGGGCGCAGGTTCAATTTTGAATGCGTGGGCGCAGGTTATTTTAGTATGCGCGGGCGCAGGTTCAATTTTGAATGTGTGGGCGCAGGTTATTTTTATATGCGCGGGCGCAGGTTCATTTTTGAATGCGCGGGCGCAGGTTCGCTTTTGAATGCGCAGGTGCAGGTCAATTTCGTTTAAAATGAAAAGTGGCGCGAAAACACCGTCTCTAGGATAGCAGGTATAACTTCAGTTCCGGCGGGATACATCACGTTATCAATGTATTAACTTTGAATTCGTATATCTTTAAAAGTATTGTGTAAGAAAAGAAAAATCAGGAAGAAAATGTGCTCTGATACGTCATAAATCAAATGCGATTGATAAATTTCAAGGGTCAAAGAAATACTTTAAAGACTTTTTGCCAGAATTTTAGCGAAATCTACCACTGTGCGACATGAAATCCACGGTCGCATTCGGAAATCTCTCAATTTTTCCAATATTTTCTCACCCTTTTCCGCCGGATTTCTGGAAAAATTCTTGAAACACAGAAACGATCGTAACATAAAATCGAGATGAAGCAAGATGAACGATGGTAGGAAGTTTTTAAATCACTTCCGCCTCTCCGGTTCACCCTCGAAGTAGGTCCCACGTGTTGTGAATGAGCTTGCACGAACGTCTGGCTGTATTTATTTCGAGATTATACGTCGAAATACATTCGCGACGACGTTTCGTATCGTCGGGGAATGGTGATAGATTAGCGATTACTTTTAACCGCCATTAAGCGATCCGTTCTGACGCAAAATTAGACGTATTCCACGGCGAAATCTGGCAGTCGGAGATATATAGTTTACAACGGGGCGACGATACGAGCTGCACGCGATGTAAAACAGTCTTCGATATATCAACGTCGGCTCTGTTTTTCCATCTTTTCGGCTTTGTCTCCCGCGTCATCGTATACGTCTTCGTCCGCAATTATTTAAACGCTTATTTTTCTCTCCCTTTGCGGCGAGCGTGTCTCTTACGGTGCTCGAATTTTAACCTCGCTAATGCGACGAAGAGGCAAAGAAATCCCCTCCTCGAGTACAATCCGGTATCTTTTTCAGACTGCTCGTTATTCCTTTTTTATTTCACGTCCACGTTAATCCATTCGTCTTACTTACTCCTACGATCATTAACAAACTTCATTTGGAATATAAATGTGATAGCCGTTCCTCGGTTAACGAGCCGAAATTCACAAACCCAGCGGTCGACGTTGACCCTCCGAGGAATCTTGAAAGCGTTAATTATAGGGCCATCGATAATTATTATCGTGCCGGCAGGGAAACAAATGACGACACGCCACCCGAGTTCGATAATCGCACCTGGTATTCAGGTAACGAATGACGAGCCAAGTCGTCATCGCCGTCGTCATGGTGAATCGATGACGAAGGTGGTAGTTTGCAGCGGCTCGATAAGACCGCGATATAGAACGTGCACGTTCCAAACGAGCACCCCTCTCATTCTCCGTGAAATGCTCAATGAAAACCGCTCCGAATCGACCGACAGAAACTATCCAACGACTCTATCCTGCCTCCGAAGACTTTTCACCAATTTTTCATCAATTTTCCATCGCAGCTTCATCGCAGTTTCATCGTATTTTCGTCAAAGTCCGCCGGGGGAGGCAGCGGAGGAGGGGAAAGGCGAAATCCGTAATGGAAAGACGAAGTCTCGGTTATTCGATGTTTGGAGGTCTAACGGCGATACGAAGCTGACGTCAGTGCAGATCCGTTGGCGCCACTGTCCTATGACGTCATTGGGGGTGTACTCGGAGCGGGAAGGGTGCACGGGGGTGGGTGGGCTTCATAGGCGTAGGATCGAGAGAGGGACGATAAGAATTTCAATGAAACCGATGTCCAAATGAAATATGCCCCGGTGAATGATTAAACCCTCGCTTCACAGACTAATTACCCTCGCAACCCCGTCTTTCGTTTGTCCACGAGAAACCAAGCTGCTTGGAGATATCAAATAGACTTTGGCCTTTGTTCGACCTACCCAAATGACTCTATAATTGAACGTATTGTGGACTTTCCCGAGGATAAGATCGTAGGGGTGGGACATTGAAAAGTTACGAACTACCAAATAGCGGCTCCTGGTCTTCGCCACCCCCTAAAAGCTTCTTTCGGAAGATTGGCCTCCAATCGAGTCGATGGGACTCCTGAAAATTTTCGTAATTACAATAAAAGGCGAGGGCAATCGTGAAGTCTTGGACGAAGGCTTGAAGTTTGAACATTTTCCGAGTTCCTTTGGATTCACTTTTAAACAATTTTTTGCCAATTCATCGGAGGGAATAGAGGCAGAAATTGAAGTAGGACGTAATCGTAGCTATTGCAAGATTCTTCGCGATTTGAGGAGAAACCCTCGATGGGAAGTAATCGAAGGGTCGCGAGGAGAATCGAGAGGGTTGGACGACAAAGGGCGGGTGTTACGCCACTGGTTTAGGCTGTCAAACACGTGCCACCTCCAACCCTCCGGGGCTCCGCCATTTTGGTGGCGAGTCGAGGCTGGGTTTCTCATCCTCTCTCTCCATGTAATCTCACTTCGTGCTACTCCAACCACCCTCCTCCGGTCTGGGTTATTTTACCGATTCTTCTGCGCAAATCCAGTGGCGTAAGCCCTCGAGTGCAGCCAGCGATCGTAAGAAGCAGCAAATTAAAGTTCCTCCGAGAGGACCTCAGCGATTAAACGATCCTTGGCTCTAGCCTCGGCGCGATCCTTTTCACCCCTTTATCATTTCTCACCCCGTTCTCTCTTCTTTAGAAGATGGATTAATAACTTCCCGGGAGCTTGCTTTGTAAATTCTCATTTAACTTATATTTACAATCCAAACGGTTTGCGGTCTTCGACGACGGAAGTGAATGAAACGATCGATCTCTTCCTCGAGGAGAGAAAGTACGCGAAGGGTTAATTCAAACGCAGAATCATCCGCGTAAAAAGCAAACTACGTTCTCCGAACGTTCGAGTCTCGAAGGAGAAAGGGGGAAAGTTTACGGGGAAAGTTTTCCTCGTCTCTCGATTCAGAAGTAACTCCGTCGTGCCGAGTGGACGGTTTTACGAGGCTCGGAATTTCTCGGAGAAGAATTTTCGAAATGGCCAGTGCCATTGAATCTTCTCGGCGGCCAGGAAGATCGATGCTTAAAGCGAAAAGCTTTTAAAGCCTCGCGGAAGGGTGGTACCTCCTTGCTCGAGCAGGCCGAGGAGAGGTGGCCCGGTCTTTTCACCGACTCCGAGACAATTTTACGACTCGTTGCTTTACGACTTCCCTCTTCGCGATGCTCCTCGCGAGACAATGAACACCCGCGGAGGGAGGGACGACCGGATTCTTATCGGTTCCACGAAATTCCCGCGGCATCTCGATAAATTCCCTCTGATACGTCTGACGACAAACAAATTGCCGACAATGATTTTTGAAATTCCAGGAGAAAATTCTCCGAACAGTCGGTCGAAAGCGCCACGTCGAAGGAACGAGCCTCTCGAACGATCGACCGCGATTTATCTTAATTAAAGTCTCGCGCCATTATTTCGCAACGTGGCTGAACTAATTCAAGGCCCTCGCGATCAGCGCCGATTGCGATCTAAAAGTTCGACGTCACGTTTACACGTGCTATTTATTTATACCCACGTGTGCACCTCGGTATGCAGGCGTCACGTGATTATTTCAACTATTTATAGTTCGTGATGCGGTCGAATACCAGTAAACCGACGAAATTCCGCCGATCTCCCTACCCCTTTTTCGTCACTCCGTCCACGCCGCCCCTTTCTCGGGCGAAACTTTTCACCCAAGGTAAGATATCGCGCGTTGACTCGCCCACGTTTCTCCCGAGGAATTTCTTCTGTTTTTTCCTTTCGTATCCTCGCGAGAAACGTAAAGAGAGATTCTCGCCTATCGATCACGCTCCGAGGACAACGAGAATATCGCGAATTCGACGTCGACGTCCTCGGTTCATCGGGGGTGGCTCGACGACGGACCGTTGAAACGTGACGGGGACTCGTCGTTTTGACGATTCGCGGGAAAATTCGTAGACGTGGACCGCGAAAGAGACGATACACTCGGTCTAACGAAAGTAGGTGACTGTGAACAATGGGCCACGATGAGCCAAGAATAAGATCGTCTATTCATCGTGACGCATTGCAGTGAATCAGAATTGAGACACGTCACTCACTCGCCGACGAAATTACGAGCCGCGATCCGGTCCCTCCCTCCGCGTTCTTTCGAGTTTGTCGAGCTACGTACTTTTCCCTCCTCTCAAACTCTCGCGCGTTAAACGAGACCCGGCTGTGCCGGCTGCGCGGATCAGGCATTAGGTTCGAGATTGCTGGGATGGAGTTTCAATCGCGTTGCTGTTTCTGCTGGAATTTTTTTTCTAATGGAATACGAAAGAATTGCGTCTTGGTAATCGAATTAACACGCTGAACGACACCGGTATTTTGCTAGGTTCATCATTTCTTCAGAAATGAAACTTTTTCTAGTAAAATCACGTCTTTACAAAGCAGAAATTTCAAAGGCACAGATGGACATATATTCCGCGGAACTTTATCTTTTTAACGCCTATATTTAAATATCGAATACATTACAAAATTCGTAAATATTGCAATTTGAAAGTCATATGGAATTGCATTGAATTCAATAGCGCCGGTCACCGGTGACCCCCATGGCAGTCAACGTGTTAACGACACAAGAAGTCGCAAACGTGCATCCAGATCCACAGGAGCGCTGAAAAAATGGTCTCCAATGGAATTGCGTTCGAAACGATGGAGTTGAAGGGTATGGAAGGAATCGCAGGAATTCTAGACTATTCTTAGAAGCTCTGCTATTCTTTCATTCCGACTCCTACGCCACGAGTCTCATTTTCTATCGTAGGGCAAAGGGTAAATGGAGAATCTACTCCGATAAAGTTTCTTTCTAAACATAATTTTTCCCCAGCCAGTTGCATCGAAGGCACAGGTTCAGAATTACACGCAGGACACTCGGTATTAACTCGGCAGTTGCATTTTCATACTTAAAAATATCCTTCGCCCCCGAGCACGTGTCGTGTCTGCACGCGACGTCGATTTCGTTCCTCCCACCGGTCAGGAAATCTAGCGCGACCTGTGCCGTCAAAGTGGAATGAAATTTCCGCGTATTAAAGCCGGCATTAAATTTAAAAATAAACCCTTGTTTTTCACGAATCGAGCTATCCGCGCAAGCGACACGGTGTACGGACGTGTTTCCCCTTTTTCTAATTCCCTCCCTCGGCCCCGGAAGCAAAGTTCACCGTTGACCCGCGTGCCGCTAAAAATGGATGATATTTCCGCGATTCGCGTCGCCGTAAATTTATGCGCAAGCTAGAGATCACGCACGTGGGCAGGCTGGAGGTGTGACGCAAACCGATTCTATGGGATTCGAATCCGTTCGCTTTAGACGAGGGAAAAATTGTAGAAGCTTTCGGTGATCTTCTCGAGTCTGTCGGTGGATTTTTACTTTGGATGGAGTTTCAAGTGTCCAATGGAAGGGCTGATTCTTAAGTAGAAATTAGAGATGCACCTTGCACCGGCAGATTTTTCACGTTTTTTCACTGTAGAAGCTACGGTCACTGCAGGATTAAAAGTGTACCACCTTTTTTACGCGTTAATATGCATGGTGTGATATTTTTTTTCCCACCTAGAGAATTTGTATTATTATATTACTTTGTTAATGAAATTAAACCAGCTTTGTTCAATTAAAAAAAAGTGTGTGTAACATGCGTCATTTGATTTTTTAAATTCCCGTGTCCCAAAGAGATAATCGGGACTTGTAGTTTGCGGTGAGACTTAAAATAGAATGCCAGGTAGCCATTTTTGAGTACGTATCCTTTTTCATTAGGGGATTTCATGGAGGAAGATTTGATGGAAAATTGACGTATCGAATGGGAATGAGAATAACGGTTATTAGAGGAGATCCCAGGATTAAAATTCTTACAAGAAAACGATTTCAGTCGCCTAATGCGAGGTACTAGAGCGTCCGAGAGCAAGAGAAAGAGAAGGAGAAGGAGGAGGAGAGAGAGAGAGAAAGAGAAGGAATCAGGGGTAGTATATGCAATCGATAATATCCACGGACAAAAATACTCTTCGTCGGCTTATAGACTTCCAGCGTTCGTCGAGCCATCGCCGGACGTTCCGATTTCCCGGGGAATTTTTATACCCTTTGTTCTCACGGTCGCAAATCTCCCACGGAGACTCGTATCTTTTCATCCTCCTGCATTCGAGCAATCTTCTTTTTGTCGTCTCGGGGAATCCGCGAGGTCGTTGATCGTCGCGAATCGCGGAGAGAGAAGTCGCGTTTTGTCGCATGCCACTTTTCCAGCGCTTTCTGCCGCCCAACTTGTCGTAGTGTTTCTCGCTATCGTTCGCTTGATTGCCGTTCTAACAATTACACCGCGATTCCACGAAACGACCCTATTATCGTCGTTTCGCGCGAAGGCTAATTTGGAATGGAAAGAATTCCGTTGGACGACGGCCAAAAAGACTTCCACCGCGGAAACGAGAGGAGGGAGAGATTCGGCCGATCGGCGAACCGTGTGACGACGATATTTTTCATTAAGGATCTTTCCCGCCTCGAGCAACGATCACGGTTTTGTTTGTCGTCGATTTCCTCGTTTGTTTCGGCAAAGATCGCGTGATACATTAATGAGCGCCGTCGCCGCCTGGGCTCGTGGTCCTCGCTATTTTTAAGCGCCACCATTTCGACGACAGCTGACGGCTAAAGAGGCTTGCACCTCCGAGACAATTGTAATTTCCGCGAGGGATGCTGCTTTCTTCGATAGCCTAGGAAATAATAGCGCCAAAGCTTCTTTCCCTGCCATCTTCGATAGAACGAGAAGCCTTTCGGGAATCTTGCTCGACGAGCCGACCCTCGCTAGGACCTTTCCTCGACCTCCATTGTTCTCCAAGTCGAGCGCAAATACGCGCTAAGATCGGAAAGGGTTAAGTCGATCCGGTATGCGTGGAATCCCTCGACGCCCTCGCGATTTTCGTCAAGAGAAACAAACCGCTCGTCTTTTTTTCCAGCATGGCTTCTCGAGAGGAACGTTTAACCTCGATATCGAATATCTGGCGCGTTGAGTCAGGCTCCGAGACCAAGGTCTCTAAAGAGGCCGAAGGCCTCGGACCCTTTTCACGATTAAAATACCAAACGTCCTCTCTTGTACTCGACTACGTTCTTCTATCTCAATCGAGACTCTCCCATAAACGAATAAGCTCCTTTCGACGGTCTTCTTTCAAGTTCAATAATATCTCGGACGAAGTTTTGAGCTGTCTGACTTGTCGTTGATACGTATCACATGTATGATTGCGCTGCTCAAATCTGTTTAAACCGTATTATAGAACTTATATCTATGATACGCTCGCTGGGCGTTTGTAGAGAATATGGAATTTTGGTGAATGGGACAAGGGTAGCCATTATTCATCATTTCTATTGTACAACATAAACATATGTGATGTAATATTGATAAAATATGATTGTGTGTTTTTAAGACTGCAAATTATTTATTTAGTAAATGCTGTTCTGGCTGTCCCGTGCCTGCCCCGGCTATTCTCTGCCTGTCCTGGCTTTCCTGTGCCTGTCCTGACTTTCCTGCCTCTCTTCTGCCTGTCCTGACTCTCTCCTGTCTGGCCTACCTGTCCTGTCTGTCTCCTGTTTGTCCTGCCTATCCCGTCTGAGTCCTGATCTCCTGCCTACCCTGCCTCTGTCATACCCAAATTGTCTGTCCAAAAACAATTTCCGAGAAAATTAACGTCGAGAACTTGGGTTCATATGATCTTGAAGGTCATTTGAAGGTCAAAATATGTGCTTGCAAGCTCAGCTGTCGTTGCTCAAACTAAAAAAGCTCATTTGGAGGTGCAAAATTTCGCGAAGAACTCGGAAAAATTGCTCAAAAGCTCACACCTGCGTGCTCATAGCTCAAAAGCTCATTTTCGACGGAGTAAATTTGGAATTTAGTCGAAATTCGGATTGAGCTTTTGGTTTGAGCGATCACAGGTGAGCTTGCAAGCTCAGTTGTCGTTGCTGAAACTATAAGATCACTCGGATTTTACGAAAATATGCAGTAAGGGGTTAATGGTTCACGGTTTTCCACGGCTCCGCGCGGAACGTGCCGCGTAAAGGGCGAAGACAGACGAGATGGTATTTCGACGTAGCACCCTTCGTCCTGCCCTTCGTCCTTACCCTTCGTAGCACCCTCCGAACAAGGGTGCGAAGTTCCTTCGTACCGAGACGGAAAAAAGCATCCCCCGGGAGAAGGAGTCCGTGGAAATCCAAGATAACCCTCGAGCACGACGCGGGAATTTTCGAGGATAATTTTTTTATCGGCGAATATCAAAGCCGGCGATTCGCATCGATATGGTATCTTATCGAAGTTCGATTCGAGGATTTATCCCGAACGAAATCTCCGAGACTCGCGTCCCGATTTAAAGTATCTCCTTCGATCCGGAGCGACCAAGAGAGAGGAAAGAAGACGATCGTTATCGCGCGCGTCACGCTCGTTAGAAGCCGATACGATTTCGCGATTCGCCTTCGACGACGTCCGATAACGACGCCTGTTTATTTTCCATCGCGCGTCACGCGTCACGCGTCCCGCAATTATCGCACTTTTATTGTCCAAAGTGCTCGAGGGGAATTCCTCGACGGCGAGGTTTCGGGCCAAGGGCCGATTCGTCAGCTTTATTTCGGAGGAAGAGCGAAAGGTCGAACTCACGATCATCGGGACCGAGTCCACGTCCACCGACACCTCCGGCAAATTTTTCCTAAATTATTAATTATTAACGTCGTAGCCTCAGTGATTCGGAAGTCACGTAAGAACCGTAGCTCCTATGCGAAACGACCATAGCTGTTACCGCCAAGATACAAATCAGCCAAAACGGTGGTCGCGACTGCCGCGAATTTCCCGGGAAGTATATAAAAGGATGATGGAATCGACGATGCGCGATCTAATAAAGCGGAGAACCTCCGGCGCGTTTTAAATACACTTCCTGCAGTAAAAGCAACACGGTCCATCGGTAACCGAGGAGCAAATATTTTCTATCTTTAAACGTTCACCGTCTCGCGGGGGAAACGGGAGGGAAGAGAGCGAGGCTGAGTGTCTTGGTCCGCGATGAAGAGAGAAAAAACGAGGTCGGAGATGAAGAGAAAGAGTTATTACTCGAGGAGAAAGAAACGGTCTGAGATGGCGCGAAACGAAGACGCGACGGGAAGGTCTCTTTTTCCCCGTATACTTCTCCCGATGGAATTTTCTTTCTTGCTCGGGGTAGTTGGCTGTTTACGCCCTGTTGACACGAGCGCACGGTACGATCTTCTTCGGCCTCGAGAGACGCGTTGACCCTGAATCCTCGCCGCGGCGAGCGCCGTTCGACGTCGACTCTAACGAGCGAAAATAGGGAGCCAATTGACGGGAGCAAACCTTGCCGAAAGTACGGCACGAAGAGGAGAGAAGGAATCGAAGCGGGAAAAAGATGTCGAAGAAGAAGTCGGGGACTCGAGAGGAGACAGAAAAGAGGTGGAAGATAAGCCGACGAGCACGCTTCGTTAGACGAGGCGGTGGTTAACCACCGCTCTCGACGGCGCACCGCGGCATACCGCGACAAAATTAGCGAGCAACCGAAATAATTCACCACCGGAGTCTCCCCGGGGAGGTGTATGGTCTTCGTCTTGTCTTTCGTTTATTCGCTGACCCTGAAATTCGTTCATGGCGACGAGGTGCCGTGTTATCTGGGCTGAAGCATCGTCTCCGCGACGACGAAGGTGGTCCTGATTGGGAAGAATTCGATGCAAGAGAGGAATCACGCTTGCGATTCTTCGCATTCTTTCATTTTTCAGGAAACTTAGCAGAATACTCGAAAGATCTGTTTCCAGTGGAATTGCGCTCGTGACGCAGGAGTTTCAGGATGCGAACGTCAAGACGCAATTTGTCGATCGAAAGATTTCCGCGAGAGTTCCACGCGAAAAACGGCATCCGGCACGGATTCGTTGAACCGCGGCAATAAAATGATTCTTAACGTCTCGTCCAAGTAACCGGATTACGCGATCGTTGCTTTCGCAGGCTCTGCCACGTGTTCGGCGAAATCGATCGATACCTTGCTACGTACGCAAACGTTACGCGCGAAAACGTACGCAAACTTAAAAATTCAGACGACAGCTTCAACGTCATCGCGAATGATTCATCGAACGGGTACGTTACCTTTGCGTCCGACTTTCCAAGTAGGATCGAAGCGAAAGTCTCCGTCGAGGAGAACCTTCGCCCTTTGCCACGATAATTTCCTTCGAAGGTTCTCCCTTTGGGAAAATTTCATTTTACCGTTGCTACAGCTTCCAACCGTCCGCCTCTTCGTCTTCCTCTCCGCCTTTCTCTCTCGCTCTCTCGTTTTCCATCTGTACATCCACCTTTCCCATTTTTCCTTCGATCTCGTCAAACATTCGTCCACGATGTACGCGCGTCATCGACTCCCCCGATCGATCGATCGAGTCGCATCGAGCGGCAAGTTTAAAATCCTCGGGGATTAATCGAGCGGTGGAATAATCAACGACGCCCGCGAACTTGCCGATCAGAGAGGAGAGAGTCTCTGGAGTGCGCGCAAAGTGCGCGAAGAGCGCGAAGGGAGAGGAGAAGGGCGGAGAGGGCCGACGGTGGTGGTGGAACGAAATAAAATTCGCCGGTTGCATCCCCCTTCTCCGGTGGAGCGGTAACCTGCAGTCGAGGCGGTTCGAGGCGGCCGAGTCAGTCGAGGTTGAAGCGTGCGCCAGCGGAACCCGAGCCGATCAGTCTGCGCGAGTCTGCCAGAGAGCGAGCATCGTTCCAACTTCGCGGTCGTTTCGAACTCCCGTCGTCTCGATTCGCGTCGTTTCCCACTCCTGTCGCTTCGACCGGGAAAGTTCGACGGGTCTTCTCGACCTCGCGAGCCGATTATTCCTCCAGGAGCCACGCTTTTCCTTGCGTTCGCAGTTTCACCGGGTTTCTATCCGCGTGAACGAGCCACGCGACGTTGAGTCGCATCGACCGGGCACATCGAGTCTGACGGATCGTCGAGAATCGATCCACGGCTTCGAGCGACGACCTATCCTCTCGTCGAGGCGGCAGGAAGCGAAGAAATTCGAAGCACCGGCGACCCTCGAGCGATCGTCGAGAAACGATCTTCCCGGCTGACGACACAGAGAGAGAAACTTTTGCGTACAGATGGTCAGAGGTGAGTAACGAGAACACCGTTTAAAAATATTCTAGCGTCTCTCTGGATCGTAGATCTCGACGTTGACGAGAGTCTCAAGAAATCGCTGCCCAGGAGAATCGGTCGGTGCGCGACGGTCGACTCGAAACGTCCGACCGCGGACGGTCCGCGTCTACTTGATTCCGGCGAGCCAGAGCCCGCGACTCTCGAGCGCGTTCGCCGAAATTTCCGCCTCTAGCTCCTCGAATTCGCTGTTTGGCCGGCATTGGCCCTCGAGCGAAAAATTCGACGGCTCCGTCGGAGCAAAGTGGAGCCGTCTAGCCGGCTGCGAAGGCGCTCGGCTCGAAATCGACGCAGGAATCTCGAGTGGAGAGGTTGCAACTGGAGCTAAATGCCTCGGACGATTGTCCGGCGTAGTAAGACGAGAGAGGATGTTTTCCTCTTCGTCGCGACTCACCTCATCACTTACCTTCTCTCTCTCTCTCTCTCTCTCTCTCTCTCTCGTTCTCTCTCTGGGAGAAGCGGTCACGGTTCGCGGATGGCTCGGTGGGTCTGGCCGATCTCTGCCTCGTGCACGGGACGCTTAGACCGAGGTCGCCAAACACTCGCGAATCGGGCGCGCTCGATTCTCTTCTACATCCTTTCCGTCCTCTCCGTCGCGACGCGAAGGTCGATCGCCGGATTTTACGGCACAAAACGAACCTCCCCAGCATCCCTCGCTTCGACGAACCCACGATAGCATCGATCTACGGCGGATCGGCCGTCGAAACGTGCCGCCGATCTCGCGGACGACACGTTCTCCGCGTCGATTCTTCTCCCTCGCTCTTTCTCTCCTCGCGGCCACTTATTGCGAGCCAATTAACGACCCGCGGAGAACAATGCAATCGGACGGTCCGATCCCAAGGTGATCGCTTATTAAGATCTCGAAATATGCCTACGCGCGACGCTTAATTAACTGTTTCATTAACCGAACGAACGCACGAGCTCGACGACTCGCGAGGCCAAGGTTCGACTCCTTCCTTCGATCTCGCTGCTCGATTTCGAGCGGTATTCTCGAACCTTGCCGAAGAAATCGATCGTTTCGATGATTCGCGAGGCGGCAATCGACAGTGGCGAAGTTGAAGGAGTAGAGAGGCGCGAGATCGGATTCGCGCTTCCGGAACACGCGAGGAAAAGTGCGAGGTAAATCGGTGCCGCGATCGGTGTGCAATCGCGAGCCGAGGAAAACGCGATCGCCGGAGCGCGCTTCCTGGTTGGATCGGCGGTGTCGGCTTCGAAGGTTTTATCTCGGGGGAAAGCAGGCTGAGTTTTGTAGATTTTTGTGCTCTTTTGGTTCTCCAGAATCCGTAGACTCCTCGTCTTCGCACACTTCCGACTCACTTCGGGGAACAATTGGCGGAATTAGCTCTTCGACCGACCGGTCGAACGATAAGCTATTTTCCGTAACTCCGAGGAAACTTCTGGCTGTTCTATTAGTCATGACGTTCAAGTTTCTCTAGATCCAATTCGCTTACGCTGCGGATCTATTCTTTATTTCGCCGTAACTCCGTTTCGTTTCGTCTCCAGTTTCGTAAATAAGTAAGGTCGATTCGAAATCCGGGAGAAACCGCCCGGCCTTCGCTCCAAACGTTAGCGATCAGCGGCCCGGCAAGGAGCGCGAGACGCAAACGCGATCGATGTTCATTAATAAAAAGAGCCTATTGCAATTTACATAAGAAAATCGCCCTGCCGTATCTTGCCGCTCATAAATGATAAACCGGGACACCGCCGCGCCAATGTTAATGCCAATCAATGCACTCTCGACGATGAGTCGCGCGCTTCTCGAATGGAAAAAATTCCGTACTGTCCCTCCGCGAAGCCGGACACGGATGTAACCTTCGGCTCGCTGCGTTTTCCATCGTTCGAAAGCACGTTTTTTCCGCGTCTCCCATTCACGATCACGTGCGGTTGCACGCCACTGCGGGCGCATCGCGATTCCTCTATTAATAACGAAACGAGGAAACACGAGGCGGGATTAAAACGGAGAGGAAATTGCCAGGAAGAGAGGGTGAATCGAGCGAAACGATGGCCGAAGATATCGAGAGGCAGAGAGGCTCGTTGTCTCGAAATAAATGAGGATCGGTTCACGCGCCGCGTACTCTCGAGAGGGACGCGTGTCCGCGAAACGTTGCACGCTCTTTTTCTCGTTCGCAACAATCGAACCAGTGTTCGAGTCTTCTGGCGAGAACGCAGAGGAGACTCGTAAATCATGCTCGTCGTCTTAATATCTTTGCTCGGCTCGCGCCAGAAAGGACGATTTATTCGAGAGGAAGACTCTCGAGATTAATACGCGACGCGAATTACGCTCGCTCTTTAACGGATCGTCGAGGAACGTTGGGAGGATGGTAGTTTGCGTATTTTTGAAAAGGGCTTGCAAATGGGAATTACGTCGGCGTTGAAAGCAGGTTGGAGAGAACGGAGAGAGAGATTGGGTCGACGTCTCCTCGGTTTGAATTAGCGCGCCGCCGCCGAAGAGGAAGTCGACCGTTCTTGGGAATCGGGCATCGAGTTTGACGTGGAGGAAAGTGGATCTCGAATTAGCGAAAAAGTCGCTCCTATTCCGTGGGCCGGAGTTCAAATTTCGCATCGTCTCCGACAAATTTGAAATTTTTCATATGCAATATGTGTATCATAGCCTCAATAGGTTGGAGCCCACTTGCGAGGGAAGTTCGGAAACGGATACACTTCGATTTAATGAAACTTTGCATAAATACTTATTAGACGTGTCTAAGAAGATGGCTGGAATTCTTTCGCACCCGTTCCCAACTTTAAGGGAGATATCGAGGGAGGCCCCTCTTTAAGAGAAGTCCTGTCTGTCTCCAGTCTGTCCTGTCCTCCGTTACTCCATCAAAAATGAGCTCCTGAGCCGTGAGCCCCCTGGGTGTTGAGCTTCCGAGCCATTTTTCCGAGTTTCTCGCGAAATTTCGTCAAAATCCGAGCGAGCTTCTAGTTTGAGCACCGACAACTGGGCTTGCTAACTCACTTGTGATCGCTTAAACTAAAAGCTCAATCCGAATGTCGATTAAATTCCAAATTTAGTCCGCAAAATATTAGGTTGGTAGAAAATTAATGTCGGTTTTCAAACTTTATCTTTAAATACACATGTTGAGAATGGGAATATTTTTTTTTAATCACAATAAGTTCCATTAAAATTTACACATTTTTCCCAGAGAGAAACAAGCTTTTTAATATATTTTTTTTCTTAAATTATATAAGAAGACAGACAGATTAAAATGAACGGCTATCTTAAAATTAAGCGCCGAAGTTTGAAAACTCGAAAACCGACATTAATTTCTTACCAACCTAATATGTGCTTTTGAGCTATGAGCGCGTAGGTGTCGAGTTTTCGACTCGACGCAGCGGCCAAGGATCGAGATGTTTACCTTGCTTACGAAGCTGATTTTTCGTTTCAGGGTCTCTGCCCGATATTGCAGTGACGATGGCATCGGGGCGGGAAATTCACGGTGCATTCAGGTAAGACTTACCGCCGACGTAACAAAGAATGCTTTGTTGACTTCGTCAATTATTTACCTTCACGTCCGTTTCGTCCACGTTCGCCGTTACGTTCGACCTACCGCCGTTACGGTTCGCCGCGTGCTCGCAAAACTGCAGGAAACTCTCGAAATAGATTTGCCTACTCTTTCCTTCGACGCCACGCACCTTACGTTCTCCATGAAAGTGCCACGAATCTAAGCTTCTTTCCGCGAATCGTCGATAAGAAGAGGACTCTCGCGCCTCGAGGAAAAACCCGAGAAATGGGCGTTCCTCCTCGAATGTCCTCGCAAGTGCATCCGGTGCATCCCGCTGTGACTGCAACCAGCGGGAAGCTAGGCTCGCGTCCTCGAGGCGCGCTCGCAGGAGCTCGTTATTTCCAGATTTTCCGTGGGAGTACATTTCCGATACGACCTTTCTATAATCGGTTCGTCGGAAAAGTCGGCGTGGGTGGGCAGTCGATACGGTCGGATTCTATCGGCGTCTTGAGGCGCTATCAATCCGGACTAGTTGCGCAAATAATGCACCCGTTTGGCCTCCAAGGAAGGTCTCTCGCGATGCACACATTTCGCGCCGGCTTTTCCGCGAATTCTGCGGGCGCATCTTCGCGAGTTAAGTGGCTCGAGCGGTTTGCAAATTAGAATTCGTACCAGGCAAATATTTTCGCCTGTTTGCGAGCTTCTCGGCCGTTGGAAGCGGTTTGGCTGGTCGTGGGAGAAGCGAAATACATCGTCCGTCCTTCGACCTACCACCTTCCATCCCGATTATTGCCACTCGAAGGGAGAGCGACTCTTTCTTCCCTCGCGATTAACCCACCTCGTTATTCCTCTCGCGATGATAATCCACGGAATATATATCGTAGGAAATGGTTATGGCAGTTACGTATATCTGCGAACCGTGACGCAAGTCGAGGAATCTGCGGATCTTCCATCGTCCCGCCCTCGCCCTCCCACCCTCTCTCTCTCTCGCTCTTGCTCTCTTCTTCCTCGACCCAATCTTCTCTATTTCAATTGCACGCTATTTCCCTCGAAAAGTCCTCCAAATTTTCCACTCTCCGCTCTCTCGTTACAATTAAACCGAACCGGCTCCCTCGCGCAAGCTAGCCCTGGCTACGTAAGGCATTATTTTACGTAAAAATCAATCGTTATCCATAGCCCGGGCTACGTGCTTCAGTACCAATGACGTAACATTGACGCAAGCGACAATTGTTGCCACTACAATGCTGCAGGGCAAAACGTCGATAGTTCAGTCCGGCTACGAAAATCACGTCCTCCTTGGAGACCAAGCGCGCCGGCTACTCGAAAACTCCGTCTCAAAGACGATCGCCCTCCTCGTACTTTTCCGCCTACGCGCGCCATTCGACGATTTCCTCCACCTCGTATATTCAAGGTCAAATTTTTCCTCGACGATCCTCGATCTCGTCGAAGATCTTCTTCGTTTTACTCGGCGATCTCGGCAACCCTTTTTCACGAACTCGATTGCCCAGCTCGCCATTTGGACGACGCTCGAGATGACGCGTCGCCCATCGAACGATGGGCGGTGAACGTTGCGAGGGTCGTTGGAATTTTTCAGCGGGGACTCGTGAAAACGTGCGCGAGGATATATCGCCGAAACGGCGAGACTTCTGACGTTTAATTCAATCGATACCGGAGTTTCCGACGAAACTTTCCGAAGGACTCGCCAGAGGACGAGCAGCCTCGACTCCTCGGATTTCCCGTTTACGTTATCGAACGGGGAATCCTCTCGTGCGTATAGATCGTCCCGCGATATCCCGTCTCAATTACGCAACGGAGTATCGCGTCAATATCATCGGAGATTCCGCGAAACATCCATTCCCAGTTTTATCACCTTCGCGGCGAACTTCGATTCGCGTTACGACATCGCCTCTCCGCTGAATAATTCCCTCGCTCTCGCGCATCGCCGCGGGAAAATAAACGAAAAATAAAACACCCGCGGAAAGATGTTTTTCCATCGAGCGCCGCGTTAAACACGGTGCCGTTGCCGAGAATTCTCGCGTTTCTGCGAATTATATCGTGCCGCTCGATAGAGGGCTGCGAGGGATACTCCCAAACCGTCGACGGCGACACGGGGTGCTGGGGGTGTCGAGTCTCGGGTTCCGATCGGCTCTGAAACCCGACTAAAGCTGCGACGACCAACTTTCAATCTCGGCAGCTCGGAATCTATCTAAACCCGGAGGTCCTGAGCGAAACGATCGTAAAAGCTAATACCGAAATGCGAAACGGTAGTGACTTTTGGTCCTCTGGAGCGCACAGAGAAATTTGTTAATAACTAACTTGTACCAGTGTGTAATTTAAACACCCGAAACGCAAAACAGAGAAGCTGTGTTCACCCTCCTTACCAGATAATCCCTCTCCACTTGCTCATTTCCTAGCACAATTACTCCACGTAATTATCCCTTTTTATTTTATTCTACCTGCCCTATTTTATTCTACCCTGCCTATTTTATTCTACTTATTTTATATTTTATGTATTATATTCTCTGGCTATAGTTATGCTTGTTGTTATATGTGTAACTATTGTTGCTCTCAATTAATACTAAAGGGCAATTTGCCCGTCAATAGAGTAATAATAATAATAAAAAAAGGAGAGACTAATGAACTCTCTCTTTTCTACATTTGCAGCCTCATCGTCGACGACGTCGACTCGCACTCGATTCTCGGCGACAACTCCGACCTGGACGGGCTCTCGAACGAGAACAGCTCGCCGAGCTCGTCCTCTCAGACCCCCCTGGACAGCCCGGGTGGTCCGAAGGAGAGGATCAAGCAGATCCAAGTGGAAGCGGAGACGAGAAGGGGCGAATTCGCGAGGCTCCTCGAGGAACACGCTCAGGTCGTGAGGAAGCTGAAGATGATGGAGGCGGAGGAACAGCTCTCCTCCGGGACCGGGAACGTCTCCGTGATCGGTGCCACGCAAGCGTGATTCCATTCTCGTGCTTCGCAAACGATCGTAGGGGTTGGGACCACCGCGCCTTGGCGATTATTTCGACGAGAGAAATCGTGTTTTCCGGGAGAACGCGAGAATCGGTGGCGTGGATGGCGTCGCCGGTCTCGCGGGACCCTCGGAAGATCGTATTTCTGGGACGGTTCCGTTCTCATCGAGGTTTAATTTACGTTGCGAAAGCAAAATTTAGCGCGTGATTAAGTTCGGAGGGCCATGAGAGCGAGAGAAGAAGACATTTTCAGCGCGGTTTTAAATCAATTCACGGCGAGAGCTTCGAGCTTAGATGCAGCTTCTTGGAGAATCGTATTTCGTTGTTGAAATATCGTAGAAATCGTTGCATTCGTTCGAGGAGGATGCCAGCAACGATCGTCCGTTTAATGTATTATTTTTTTAACGAGGAACCACAGGGATTAAATTTTAATCGTCAATGGAAATCCGTTCGATCTTCGCGGAACAGCAGAACACTCTTACTTCCATCCCTTTTACCTTCTGTTCTTATCGTTTCGAGAATCGTCGATGAGAAGACTGTAGAGATATCCAGCGCGTCTGTCGATCTTTAACGAACAAATTGTCGTCTCTCCCTCCGTTTTTGCGTCTATCGCGAAGTCCAAAGTACTTCTATCCACGACAATAACGTGATACAGCGTACGGTGCGCCGTCGTGTATCCGCAAAATTGCGAAATAAGGGGGCATACGAAGTAATCGATGTAACGCGCCGAAAACAGCTGGCCTAAGCGTAGTACAAAGTCTGTTGCGACCGATCGACTCGAGGCGACGATGATCGTTGACGGAGAACTTGGAGAACGATCGGAAAGTCTAGCTTTCCCGGGATCGTCGCGTCGCGGTGACATTAAACGTCGTTGTATTTCGCTTCTCGTACGAAGAGGAGTCACGAACACGAATACATAGCGAATATCGATGGAGTACAAGCTTCTACGTTTTATATAGCGTTGTATAGTTGAGTGTTCCATACGTGTAAGTTAGTTTTGTATACCGTATAAGCGTAACGTACGTACGAAGTAGTTAGCCGGACCTCGAACCTGCCGGAATATGCGAGGCACTTTTGTAAATAGATTTCTTTTCGCGTGCGCGCCTGCTACGGGCGTGCACCGTTCTTTTGTAATACCGGGTCTGCGCGAAGCGGAAGTACCATGGTCCGCGTTAAACGGAAGTGCCGTGGACCGCGTTGGCGTTGAACGAAAGTACCATGCTCCGCGTCTGCATTGGTCTTCCGGATACCTGGTGAACGGTTTAAGTTTGCGTGAACCGATCATCGTTCGTCGGGTACATCTTAAAATCTGCTAGAAAACTACCGAAAAGTTGAAACCTGCGACTTAAGATCGCAAACGAAGGAGCCGAGGAGGTCGCAAAGTTTTAGACACCTTGGACGAAAATGCGCGATTATCGTAGCCAAGATACTTCTTAACACTAGAACTACCGGCGTAAAATCTGTTATACTTAAATATATTAAATAAGTCCTTTGAAAAAAGGAAAATTCAGTGGTGGAAAAGATGATCGATTCGGTAATTTATGTTTTATAGGATGGACGTAGAATATCTACTCTCTGGCTCTCCTATAATCTTGGAGAATTTTTGGAAAAAATTGTGTACCAGTCATTTTGACTGGTTTGGTAGTTCTAGTGTTAATAATGGATCCGACAATAACGAGGAAAGGTTTGAGAATTTTTGTGGAATTTTCTACGGGGATCGAGGAAAGTCGATGCGCTAAATTCTGTACCGATCGAGCTGAATCATCGGCAGCGCGAAGCAATGCAGACGCGGATCAACGGATGCGATTACGTTGCACGTAGGACGATAGAGACGCGCGAATTCTTTCCTTTCCTCGCATTTTTCACGAGAACGCATCGGATGCGAGTCGATATGTCATTAGATTCTTCTTTTCTAATTGTACGTGCGTATCGCGGCAGGTTTGTGTTCGTATTATGAAATAGGTATTAATAGACATTTATAGTAACATATGCGTATACATATATGTGTAAGAATATGTGAGAATATGTCGATAGACTTGTGTTATGAAGTAAAGTAACATTAAAGACGTAATTACAGAAACTCTATGAATAAATCGACCCATCCTTCCTTTTTTTTGTGGAAAAACAAGTCTGCGTTTATCGCCTTTCAATTTGCCAGCGCGCGGAATTAAGACGTTTGAAATTTCGACATCGACAATGATTTGCGGGTTTAGATTCTTAGAACGTATTTGAAAAATAAAAAAAAAACATTGAGACTCAAAGGAAGATATTGTTGAAAAAAATATATATTTTATTGCGCTGATAATGCGAATATATACATTTTCTATCACAGGAAACACTTTTGATATTTCGCTATGTAACACATTCGCGTAAAACAATTTCCTTTTATTTTATCGCGACAATTTTTATGGGAAAGTTTTCACGCTATAAACAGCTATAAACTTCAGCGATTACGAGTAGGTTCGCTCTAAATAGCCAATATTTTTACGTTCGAATTAATATTCCGATACGATTGAGAAACGAATTATCCCATACGAGAAATTTCGGATATTAACGTTGCGTTTGATCGCCCTTTCGCGCAACAGGGCGTATGACATCTTTACGCGATAACACGTTCGAAGAGTATATGGTAATTAAATGTCTTCGCACGAAATTCCAAACGAACTTTAAATATCGAAGGGAACAATGAAATATCCAGAA
The DNA here is from genome assembly GCA_963989415.1 of Cerceris ruficornis. Taxonomy (NCBI): domain Eukaryota; kingdom Metazoa; phylum Arthropoda; class Insecta; order Hymenoptera; family Crabronidae; genus Cerceris; species Cerceris ruficornis. The sequence continues at coordinate 19,836,862 of OZ022524.1, forward strand.
GCGTATGAATTTCATAGAAATATACGATCGCGGGAAAAGTGGGTTATTTGGCGGGTAAAACACATAAAAGTTCAAACGAACGAAATATGCACCACTCATTTGAAGGGAGTAGAAAAAATATGGGAGAGCTATGCAGAGTACGTATTTGTCATGATTTAAATATACCTTTCCTTTCTTCATTGTATCTAAGTATTTTCTGTTTTTTCACACGACAGATCAACGACGCGTGTCGCGCTTAACGATTTGTGCGAACAATGCGGCCGAGAAACGCGCCACTTTGTTCAAACCTGCATGCATTTAATCGCGACGCTTGTACTTTACATTTATTGCTATTAATTTACAGGTTCCGGCATTCTGCGCTGTGCCGCCAGCAACATCATTCTATGACTTAGTTTAACATTATGATCCCTCAAGTATCTTATAAGATCCGCCTGTTTCTCCAGCAGTTCTGCCAAGTTTGATTCTCTGTGACGATAGCCGACTTCCCCGCTACCGGCGTAACTGTCCTGAGTAAAAGAGGATAGCCATTCCTCTCGAGTGACATCGGGCGGCGGTCGTAAACGATTGAATCTCAGTACCCTTTCTGCAAGACGAAAAATCCTTAGTTCTTCCATGATAGAAGCTTCGGAGACTTAGCACGACGGTCTATACACTTACTGATGTAGTTTATATAAACTGGAATAACGATCATTAGTTCCAGGGTGCTCAACAGCACGATATAATTCAGCGGAGTCAACCATTCCGACGCCCTGCAGTACTGCTCGTAATCAACTTTGTGCGTGTGGTGTAATATCGCGGCTAAGAGCAAGTAACAAGTAGTCCACAAGGATGTTATAAAAAGTGGAATCCTTATATGTTGATAGGTGGACTGATAAAAATCGAGGTATCCGTAAATACGGAGATTATGATGCCTGGCTTTCACCAAATGATCGGTCAACATGACCATTAGCCAGAATGCACAGTGGAGGTACAGATATATAAAGTACGTGTCGCACTTGTTTTCCTCCTCCGGCCATAGAGACACGAATATAATTCCCACTATTTCCAACGAAACCTACAACATTAAACGATACAGTGGTACACCGGAATAGATAAATATTATTCCAAGTTAAGGGAACACTTACGCCAAATACGAGAGGAAAGGACACTATAGGTACGGTATCTAATTTCTGAAAGTGTTCTTCCTCTTGAGAAGTCAACACAGGTTGAAGATATTCCTCGTCATCCATATTGAGAGAAGCATCAAAGAACACCGCTCCCTAACAAACGTACTAGAGACTATTACCACGTTGCGAACACTTTCGGAGTGCAGCGGACACACGAAACGTACGCACGGGTCTAAAGTTTCACGAAAGATCTAGGAATTACTCGATTGGGCACGGCAGAGACCGAGAGGAGGTTATGTTTACGTTTGACCGATACTGACAGCACAAAGACCCAACGAAACCTTGATACGAATTTAATGCCATTTGTCTTTTAACGTACTCACACTGCCCGAGGTATTCAAATCTCGTGAGAGGCTGACCATTCCAAAAGGGACTAATCACGTCGGAGAGTACGCCCTTTGTAATTCGAACTTAGGCTAACATGTCGCTTCTTTTCTTTCGATAGTCAAACAACGGCTCTTCCGAGTCGACACGTTAGCGTTACTTTAACTCAGTCCGGATGACGCATAGGCATTAATTATATGCGCTTCGCGATGCCATTTGAGTCTACTTACAAACGATCATAGTGAAAACACGTGACGTTTAAGCCAAAGATGTTTCATCCATTGGAGAACGAAGCAGACGACGGATCGCCCGTGTCCGAATTCAATTGCGAAATTTGATCGGCTTGCAATAGAAATCGAATCGATATTTTTCGCAATGGTATATCGCGTCGACTCCTTATCCTATCTCACTCTCCTCTACGTGCCTCTACGCGAACGTACAAGCGCGCATTTCGTTCCCGAAATATTCCGCAGAATGTACACGTATACTCGTGCTCTTTTTATTGTAGCTACGAGCAGCTACGAGTATTCTCGAACGATACGAGCAAGATGTGCGCTCGTACGATAAATATTTAGCGTATCTTGGAATCCGGGCAAATAAATATGCCGGCTTAACCGAATAAAATACGGGGCTAAGAAAAAGAGAAAGGTTGCGTAAAACAAGGGTAATGGGACAGCCGATAATGGCACAGGGATAACAGATTTTTGTATATCCAGAGACATTAGTCAGAGATGGTCGTATAAATATACACAGGAAGCGTCGAGCTTTGTTTTACGAACGAGGAATAGATCTTTGTACGGCGGTCCCCGTTTAAAGAGGCGATATGTAATCACGCGTACGTCGACGTCGATCCGATGATTTTTATTGCAATAGGAAAGCTACACTTAATCAATTATAGTTATGAGCAACGTCTTAATCAGTTACACTTTGCGCCTCATAAAAATGTAATTATTATCGCTAAGAACGCAGAGACTAAACGGTTATCGATCTAAATCCTTCGCTGTTTCGATACAGAAAAAAAAGCAAACAAACGATGGCTGACTTAGCCTAACGAAAATCGCTACATTTTTGGCTACAATTTCTCCCAAAATTATCCGTAATATTCCACAACAAAATGAACAGACCACCGGCAGGAAAAAAAATCTATCTGGAACCCATGGATCACGACGCAGGTACGATTCGCGACGCGCAATTTCCTCGGCAGTATTGGAGACAACTTCTTCCGGCGAATCAACGAAACAAGGTGCAATTTTCCGTAATGGAACCATCGTGTTCTCCAAGGGACGACGGTTTAAGGGTCGACCTGAACTTCGTGGCCTTCGAGGACGACGCTCGGGTGCACCCCGAAGAGATATACCTCGCGGCGCGTCAAAAGTTAGTTCGATCGATGAAATATCCATTGTGATTATAAAAATACATTGCAATTAATTACCGAAACGTCAAAGACACGCCCTGACTAAGGGGAATTTCGATATTATCTAATTATTCCAATACTTCAGCCGCGACAGAAACGAATTCAGCCTTTACTGCGAACCGCCATGCGCCGAAAGATCGCTCGCATCTCCGAGTTCGAGTCGGAAAAGATCGACCCGATATTTACTTGATTACATAAGACAGATGGAGGAAAACTATGCAGCCATGGAAAGGGAGCTGACGAGAGCCAGAATGCTTCCCTTCGTGATGGCATACCCCGTGACGCCTCAACGGCGTGCATTATTTTGGGACCAGGTACCTCGACGCCCGCTGCAATTCGAATTTGCGGGTGAAATATCCATGTTTTCGTGATCGTTTTAAAGAAACAGCCAGAGAGAAACTGGACTCAGTGTCCTCTCGCAAAGAAGTACGGTCATTCGATGAGGACGCGTCCGGAAGTTCGAGAAAGAGGGTCTCACGGTGGAGTCAAGAGCCAAAGAATTTGCGATCCATCGTGGGAGACTACCGGCGCGGGAAGGGGTAGAAATATCGACGGAGGTTTGAACGATATTGCTTCGAGGAAATGTCCAGCTTTTGCAAAGGTAATTGAGAAGCATTAGCATCGAATGTCTCGTATTTTGAACGTTTTTAATGTCGATACTTTCGACAGAATCCAGAGCGATGCGCGCATTTCTCGAAAAGTCCCTGCGACCGCGTTTGTCGGCCAAAAACTTTGGAGAACGATGCGACCGCGGTGTGCTCGGTGCACAATATCGCCGTAATTTATCCCCAAGGTTCAGATCGATCCAACGGTGCTGCGAAGCCTGACGAGATCACGTCCAAAGTAAATTTTCCACCTGATCACGCTCACCTATCTTTTATAATACAATTTAGAATCGCAACGATGACAATTCGATTAACGATTACATTTTCTTAATTGTCTTAACGAAGCCTCCGTCTGTTATTTTCAATGTAAGGGTAATACTAATCGACAGGAAGGAAATGTCCTAAAAACCGCGAATAAATGCCTCGCAACCGAGGACACCTTCGTCAATGCGACTCCCCGGACGTCATCGCCGTCCGAAAACGAGGTACATCGGTCATTTTTCTGTATTTTTATCCCAAACTTTAACCCACCGCGGCTACATCCTCGTCACCGTGGAACATCAAAATTAACTTTGTTTCTAAACTATTCCTGAACGCGCGAAACTATCAGAGTGGCGAGAAGACGTTGATGGAAGCTTGCCAAAGTTACACGAAGAAACGCGAACCGGAAACGTCCCGCGGTATTGACTTCGATGTCAAACAGGAGGATCGTGTCCAGGCCAGCCTTGGAATAGCCGCACGAAAATCGCGATCATTGCTGGAATCGGAGCAGGGTGACGATCGCTGCGATTCCGACATCCTGCGAAGACCCATCTTCGAGGACAGGTTCTCCAGGGGGAGGAGAGCGTTCGTCGAGAACGTGGAGCTTCGCAGAAGGGAGGTCGTGTCTCAGGAAGACAATGGTCTTTGGAGCAATCGCGCGAGAAAATCGCCGTACGACAGACCACGCTATGGAAAGGAACCTGTGCGAGCTTCCGTGCGACTGATGAGGAAAAACGTGCGGACTCAGAAACGAACACCCACCCCAAGAAGCACGGTTCACACGGCGTACACCCCCATGGCGCCCTCCTACCCCACGAATCCGGTTATGGATCCTAATGGATTCACCATTCAGCTGCTCAGGTAGAGGAGCTGGCCAGGAAACTGCCTTTGGTAGCTTTGGTAGCATTGGTAGCATTGGTAGCATTGGTAGCATTGGTACCATTAGTAGCATTGGTAGCATTGGTACCATTAGTAGCATTGGTACCATTGGTACCATTGGTAGCATTGGTAGCATTGGTAGCATTAGTACCATTAGTAGCATTGGTAGCATTGGTACCATTAGTAGCATTGGTAGCATTGGTACCATTAGTAGCATTGGTACCATTAGTAGCATTGGTAGCATTGGTACCATTAGTAGCATTGGTAGCATTGGTACCATTAGTAGCATTGGCACCATTGGTAGCATTGGTACCATTGGTACCATTAGTAGCATTGGTACCATTGGTACCATTGGTAGCATTAGTACCATTAGTAGCATTGGTACCATTAGTAGCATTGGTACCATTGGGACCATTGGTAGCATTAGTACCTTTCAATTTGGTGCCTTTGATCGGCTCCCCCGAATGCACCGCAACAGTTTCGCGCATCGTCCTTCCTTCAGGCTCGCAGTGCTGCTCTACGCCCCGGCTCTGATGCCGGCACTGAATTCGCTGATAGCCCGTCAGAATTCTCAGACTTCGATACCGATTCCGTGCTTCGAGGGACCCAACGATCTTCTGGGTCAGGTTTTCCGGATTCTCAGCAATCAGCAATGCATCCCTAACTTGCCGTATGCGCCAGCGTTCGGCGCGCGATTCGGGGCAAACTCGAACTTAAATCGCGCGGAACCGACCTCGCGGAATCAGCCGGAGAATTTCCAAACTCCGGGATATCGAGAGATCGTTCCGTTGCCGGAAAGGATTCGGTTGAGGAACCCTTTCGGAGCGGAGGTAGATGAAAGCGACGATCGATGTCCGCAAGGTGTGGAAATAGGTTTGCAAGAGGAATTCTTTTTTGCAGAATCTCAACGGACACTCTTGCGGCAGTGCGACGGTAGCAGGAAACGTCGGAGTTAACGAGATGTCGTGCAACGGGGAGACTAAGCTTCGTCCTGGGATCAATTCGAGAAACTCCGACGCATCTTCCACCGCGACGACCTGCCGTTGCAAAAATTCCCGTGCTCCGTTTCCTTTGGCCGAAAGAAGGATTTCCAGCGAAGAGAGAGCAGAAATTGCGAAGTTCCTATTGGCGCAAACCGACACGAAGTCCAAGTCTTCCGAATCTCTAACACCGCGAACGAAACCGGCAGACCTTCGACGGTCAGAGGACGAGCGCTCTCGCGACTGATAAAATTCGAGAAAAAGCAGGTGCACGAAAAACCCTGAGAAACGATCCTTTTACTTTTATTTGCCGATGCAAATCTTCACGAAGGCCCGATGCTTCTTGTGTAAGCACAAGAGGTAAAAATCTTCTCGGGCGATACGTAATGCGCGGAGAACGCGTGCGCGAGGATTTAACACGTGGCGAAGGAACGAGCTTTTCTACGTTCGTTTGTCGGGAACTTGCAGTCTCGCGTGCTTTCGCTGCCGGAAAGCAGCGTCCCTTCGTTCGGTCGCCTACCCTCTCGTGCTTTCCGTTCTACCGACGCGACAATGGACTCTCGAGAGTAGAAAGTTGTCTGAGAAAGGGAGAATCACCCCTCGATTTGAGATCCACGAAAATACAAACCAATGAATCGCTCCTCGCGAGGAGACCGCTTTTCCACGATGTTCCCCGTGCTCGAATAAGTACCTGGACCTTGTTCTCGGCTTTCTTTAATGCGCCGCTTTCTTCCCCCTTCCTTTCTCCCTTTCTCTGCCGTATTATTTACCCCGTGCACCCTCTCGATCGAGGAAAACCGACTCGCAATGACCAACGGAATAGCGACCAATGAAAGAGCGTCGAACGAGGATCAAAAAGACACCGGAGATGACTGAACTCCAGGATCGCTTCTCGACATAGAAGAATCCTAAGGAAATTCGAGTGATCGTTCCACGGAGAGAGAGATCGACGATCGGCAAAAATGAGCAAGGAAGGCGAGGATGCTCCTCAGGGTGGCGGAAATGCCGGTGACACCGGAAAGAAAGATCCGAACGCGGAGCTCTTCGAGGATCGTGGCTCCAAGAAGATGATTCGTCTGGTCACCGTGGTTGCTTACATGTTCTCCGTCAGCTTCGTCGGCATAACTCTCAGCGCTTATTATCTCTTCCTCTGGGAACCACCGAATCCGAGGCTTATTCGTTCCCATCCCATCACCGAGCCCCAGGTGCAATATCTCCTCGCGGATCAGGCGACGTCGTCGAGCCGAGGGGAATTTTCCGGCGAGTTTCCGAGGAAGAGGACGAAGAGCGAGGAAAAAGAGGCGAGCAATTTACGTCCGCTGCTCCTTGGACGTTTAACAGAAGACGAGTACGTCGACGATGCCGATCGCGTCGCCGGAAAGCGCCGCAGGAAGTTGGACGAGTCTCTGTTCGTCCTTAGGAACTCCTTGATAGAACTTCTTCGGGGCAGACTGAACGATACGATCGCGCAGAATTCGGGGAACGACGAGGAGAAAAGTTTTAATCTTCCTGTTGAAAGGAAGGGAAGAATCAATGCTACGGTGAAGATGGATGAATCGGGAGCGATGGTCGAGAGAAAGACCGGAAGTGAGGCGGGAAGAGACCCTGGAGTCGGGGATAACGAGGTTTCTCCCGTTAAAATTCACAACTTTACGAGAAACGAGAGCGATTCGTCGACGAGGAATGTTTCGACGATCCTTGCCGATCAGAATGGAGATAATTCTACCGAGATTAGCAAAGATACACGGGGAACGTTTTGGAGGAAGTATTACGGTTCGAAGATGGAGGGAAACAATCGGAATTTCACTTTGATCGAAGCAAACGCAAGTATCGATCGGAAAAACGTGGAGAATGTAAAAATCGGCGGCAGATTGGACGGGGGAAGGCTTGGGGAAGAGACCGAAAGACGAGGGACGAATTTGACGGATATATCGCGCTCAAACGGAAACGACACCGTTGACAACGTTGCGAGGAGCGGGAGAATGGACTTCGAGGAAGATAAAGTCGTGAAAAGCATGGGAAAACGAGCACGCCCCATCGATTTTCCCATAAGCAACGAAACGGTCGGGGATTCCTCTCGTAAGGTGGATTTCATTGACCGTTTCGAAGTCCCCCAACGATCGGAGACATCGTCCGCAAACCTGACAAGCGCCGCGATGAATTCCAAAGGTAAGTTGCCTTTATCGAAATCCAGAAATTCTCCCATCAAATGTCGCTAATACGATTTCTCTGCTCGGTTTGCATTTTTCATAAAAAAACAAACAGAAATTGAACTAAAAATCGTCGAATCTATGCCTGGCCATGACCGCAAACTTTGCAAAATTATGCTCAACGACTGTAAAAATCGGAAATAAAATCACCCTGTAAGAAAACTACTGTCTGGTCGATTTTCTTGAAATCGGTAGCAGCATTTTTCCGACTTCGACGTCTCCTCGTTCTTGACGTCGCGAGGGAATTTAGAGGGAGGAAAAAGTAAAGGGAATATTCCAGATGGTAGCAATGGGGAGTCGTGATTAAAGCCTTAGAAATAAGTCAGTCGATGGATCGACGCGCGATGATTATCCGTATTGTTCGCGTAATAACTGAAACAGGGTCAGGTCGATTCGTTATGGCTTCTTCGTCGTTGCACCGCTGCGAAGATTTCGCGTGCGGCCTCGTGGAACGTGGAAAAAAAGAGGAGAAAAAAAGGATTCGAGGGAAGTGCTCGTCGGTCGGTCTCCATTAGGGACGTCCCTTTTGGAAGATTAATCGACGCGAGGGAAAACTCGAAAGGCATCGAGACGCGCGCGTGGTCTTTTCGTCGCGACTCCTGTCCGGTGGATGGCCGATCGAAGGGTCATCGTGTTTGCTCGAGGAACGATCGGAGAACGACGTTTCGATGCTGTTAAAACAAAGGCGCGCCTCTTTCGTGAAACGAGCACATCGTCCGACGTAGTTTCATTCCTAACGAGCCGATTGCCGTTTCTGGTCATCGCCGCTTTCGGACGCTCGACAGAGTCGAAGGACGGACGCGATTATCGCGACAATTTTACGTGAAATCGTTAAGAAGATGCAGTCGTTTCTACTCTATCGTGGGAGGGGACACTGCGGAGCTGATTTTCAGGTAATTTCTTTCACGAAATTCTGCCGGAATACCGATGTTCGGCGAAGGACGCTTGGAACGCGGCTTCCGCTGGGACAATTTTCGTTCGCGCGTTTCCTGCAGGGCGATTTAAACGGTTACGAATGGAATTAGTCGAAGGAGGATTTAGAAGCTACATCTTGAGCCGGAACTTACGTAAAGAGCTTGCGCAACGATTTAATCGCGTCTTTGTCGCTTTGGCGAGAGAGCTTCGGACTTCTTGGATCTCGGATTATGCCGGAGGGATAATCTCTCGGAGGATGATACGCAGAACGGTTTAAGTGTGATTTTACGAAATCAAATAAACCATCATAGGTCACGAGGAAGCTTGAAAGCTTTCAACGATTCGTTGTTTCTTCCGATATAGATGAATCGCTTCTTCGCGCTTTGATCTGCCGTAAAATCTGGTATTTCTATCGACGATATAAGAAGCTTTTATTCGACGTCGCGGGCGATCCGCCAAAACTCAGCAGCGCAAATGCTGCGATCTGCGATTTGAATTTCCAAGGGAGATGGTAAAAGGATACGCAGATGTTAAAAAGAGTTCCACGGAGAGCTGCGGCTCTTAACGGACCTTGGAAAAATGACGACGCAAGGGGTTGATTGGACGGCCGAACAGTTAACCCCTTGCCGTACTACTTCTTCTGTGAATGCCTCCGCAATAATTCAGAATTAAATTAAAAAAATAAAAATTGATCAGTGATTCTTGATATATCGCATAATTTAATATAATATTTGTTGAATTATTCTTAACAAGCTCGGCTTTTGGGCATCCACAGTCAGTTCCTTCTAAACTCCAGATATATAAGGACGATTCTTTCATAGCCTTATAATAAAAGTAATATTAATTTAAAGTATATTAATTTATTTAAACACCCATTTCCAATAATATTAATATCATAGACGTAATTTTGTCGTCTCGCGTTTCACTGATATGTTTAGTTTGATTGGAAAACTTAAGAACTTTCTACACAATTTACCGCATCACGAGTGTCACTCGTTGTACGGCAAGGGGTTAAAGGAAAGCAACGACGACCCATCGACGATCCACGTGGCGATCGTAGGGCTTAACTTATATTTAACTCGTCCGTCCGAATCCCGTGAAAGATCGCAGCCCTTGAAGCTCGCGCCGCGAAGCTTAAAGCCACGGAAAGCCCGGCGGGTCAAGGTTCTCGAGCATGCGCAGTCGAAGCGCCCCGGCCTATCTCTCCGGCCGGGTGTGCGTGTTTTCAGCGGTTGCAGCGGCGAGAAACGTACGTTCGTGGTGGAGTCAGGAAACAGAAATAGCCGTGAAAGCTTGGAAACTGCGTCTCGAGAGATCCTCGAGCGGGCTCGAGCCGACTGGAAGGACCACGTCGAAGGATTTCGTGTGAAAATCGTGAGAGCTTCCACCCGGTAGATTTCTCGCGAGGTCGACGGTTCGTTCGTCTTCCGGGAACGCCCTGACAGTAACGACGTGGACGTGGCCAACGAGAGCTCGCGATAGGAACGAGAAGAAGCCTGGATCGAAGTCCGAGGATTATCGGGCGGGTGCCGTGGGAAAAAAGGGCTCGAAAGGTACGTCTCTTCCGAGTGGCGCTCGTGTTGGCCCATCGGCGATGACGGTAAATAGAGGGAGGTCTCTAACCCGCGCGATTTGGATAGAGAGAATAGACGAGGCACCTCTGTGGACGTTCGAATAATTCAGTTTATGACTTTCTTCCCGGCAAGAAGACCAGAAACGATCGGAGAGGATTGTTCGGCCGAAATGTCTCCTCGTTTCGCTTCCGGTGACTCCGAAGGGCTATAGGAAAGATCAGAGGAGAGGACCGGAGATTCTTCCTTGTGGTAATTAACCTGTCCGGGTTCAAACAGCCGGAGGATGCAGCTACCGCGGAAAATGAGCGCCCAAAATGTAATGGCGAGTATCAGCCGTACCCTGGGAAACAAGGAGCACAAAGCCGGAAACGAAATCCGCTTCGCCGGCGACGAGAGGAAGGACAAGCTCTACGAGCCTAAGCACAAGCAGAAATTGGTGCGCGTCTTGACGGTCGTGGCGTACGTTATATTCGTCAGTATGGCGGCGATTCTGCTGTCTCTCTACTACACCTTCCTGTGGGACCCAAAAGACGCGTCTGTCAAGATGAGAATCAAGCCGGAATGTGCCAATGTTAAGCTGTTGGATCCGCTTACCAGCCCCATCGTTATCAACGGTAAAAATAGCAGCAGATCCGCCGACTCGAATCGACTCTCGGTTCCCTGCGACTTCCTCTTTGACGCGCTCAAACGCTCGCGTTAGTTTAAACGCTGGAACTACCGGCATTGTATTACATTTAAATATACCGAATAAGTACTTTGGAAAAAATCAGGGGGTGAGAGAAACGATCGATCAAGTAATTTAGGTTTTGTAAGACGGAAATGGCTATCCTATCAACTTGTGGAATTTTTAGACAAAAGTTCGAAACCAATCGTTTTCACCGTCTTGGTAGTTTTAGTGTTAACTTCATTCTGCTTCCAGCAAAATTACTTTTTCAGCGTTTTGCACTGAGAAGGAGCGCCAGATTGGCCCAACCGGTTGAACAATTTTGTCGATGATCGAGCAGACTAAAACGTATCGGCACGACCGATCGCTTAAATACGAAACATTAAAAAAAAGTACTTTAAGTAACGAAGCCAAAGGACGGATTAACTAGTTTTATTTCTTTCAGAAACGCAGATTGAAAAGATGACGACGAAATCGGCGGCATTGGAAAGCGGACGAAGCACCGAAGAACCGGAAGTACCGAGTACCCCTGGACAGAGGGACTTGTTAACGATCTTAATGGAGACAACGAGCACGGGGGCGTATTCGAGTGACTTGTCGTCGACGGTGTCTCAAGATCTTCCTACCGAGCCGAGCACATCTACCAAAGTCATTCAGAAACTGTCTGAACGCGTAGCATAATGTATTCTTCATAGGCGTACGTAAGGAGGCAACAGTTTAGATCGTTTTTACGAAGGGTATCAGAAATTCGAATTGGTTGTCAAAGAAATCTCTTATCCATTCGATTACGGACCAGTCGCGGGACTAACTTTAAATCGTCGCCGATCGAGCGACTCGTGATTATTGTAATTATTTCCTTCTCGAAGACCTAAGGCTAGATTATGTAAAATTGTACAATTTAACGGGAGAGAAGTACGGCATCGTGGCCGTATCCATATGTACTTAGCAAAGTAGCCTGTAAATTTTCCAAATGGTGTTACGTAATTCTAGTTAATGTTATCGATTAAATTATTTATCCGGAGCGCGTGGAGATTTTAGTTTTGATACTGCATTATCGCACGGCATTTCGAGGATGTTCACGGTGAAAGATGAATACGAGACCAAGACAGGAAATATGCCCGAGGAATTGTTCAGAGTATTGCTGGGATTGTCGTTTGTTTCCAATCATTTTTTAAGTGTACAATAAAGTTTAATTCAACGGTACATCGTACAGAAATCTTCTTTCTTTCTCTCACAACGATAAGTCTCTCTTATTTGACTCTTTACAGATGCTTTACAACGGTCGAAGGATAAAGACATCCTTGCAGATTTGTACAAAATAAAGTCTATCACTTTTCTACCGTAGAATTACGACCTCTCATTCACCGGTCATCAACATGTGAACCGATTTCTCCGAGGAGACCATTTTACTCGCTCTTTCGGTACCCACGATCGCTGCTAGCTGCATCACATCGTACTTGCAGTATATCGTCGTCACGGTCATGTTACTTTCGGATCCTGCTCGTGAATTTTGATAGGCATCTTGCATCAAATTGCACATCTCGCTGTAAAACCCTGGGATGGACGGAGGGGCGTAGAATATTATGTGACGTATACCCTTGACGCGGATCCTCCGGAAGAAATGAAATCGCTCCGAGTAGAGAAGAAAGTGCGCATCGCTGTGAAAGAACATGTCTCGTGCCCTTGCGACCTTCGCGTCTCTCGAGTATTCGCAGATCTGCACGAAACTGTATTCCTCCTTCTTGAAGTAATTCCGTAGCTTCACGAAGTCAAAATACGAAGGTACGAAGATCAGAGTATGATTCATAATTCTGTCCTTGTACTGTGGAAGTATCTTCGCCAGGAAGAAGTCCATCCTGTTCTCCAGGGCCTGAGAGTGCCCGGAGCTCTCGAATCTGTGGAAGACCTGGGGAATTTGTACGACCACCTGGCAGATGGAACCGGGAGAAACGGGATTTATTACTTTCACTTTTCCTGCATAGTTGAAGCACTTCTTGTTGAAGATTCCATGAATTTCTGGAACTTGAATGCTGGAAAATATCAGGGACTGCCTGTAGTACTTTGCCCAGCCGTTCGCGCACCAGCTTCTCACCCTGGAGAAGTCCGTGCCGTGAAAATCCTTTGGCTGTAGGTGTAGGTGATTCAAAATGTGTATCGTGTGATCCCAGTTTTGCATTAAAAATAATTCTGCTTGATCCATGATCATTAATTCGACGGATGCCAAAAAGTCATAGTCCCTTTCAGCTTCTCCTTCTGCTCCGATTAAAATTCTCATGCCCAGAAGGGAAGAGATTATTATGTCCGAATCGTAAAACTTGGAATACAGCTTGAGGGTTTTCTTAGTAATAGCAATGCCTATTTTAAAAGTATCGTCCGTGTTCCCTTGAAAAGTCTGTTCGTAATCTTCCGGTTTTGGATTCTTTTTAGGCATTGTCAATTCATTGCCGCTGAAATCCTCCATAAATCTGTTCTTATTCATTACCGAACCACCTTTATCTTCCCCTATTAAAATAGCAATTAACGTTTCTACAATTTTTAGGCAGGAATGCCTAAAGGGAACCAAGATCAGAATTTTTGGCCTAACCAACCCTTGATCCCTGTACTCTTCCGGCATATCTGCTATATTTGTGTGCTTTGACCTCTTTATTTTTGCATTATGATGCAGTACTTTGGTCCTAGTCTTCAGAACATGATTAATGGCATGCAAACAATACAAAAATCTTATTTGATCCGCGTTATGAACCGTCCTCTCAGGATAATATAGGTCCTGATAATTGTTTATCACAGAAAATAATTCTTTCTGCAATGGAGTCAAAGGAGAAGGATTCTTATCTAAATTATCTTTTATATTTACATAATTAGCTTTGGTAATGTTGGGCTGAATTTGGGTTTTTATATACAGTTTGTCCCAATCCACAGTTTCTATGGGGGTAGGTGGTTTACCAAGCTGAGCGAACTGATTATTTTCTAAAATAGAGAGTTTGGCCTCCTTTGCGTCGTCACCACTAATACCAGCAGGTCTTGGAATTTGGCAAAATAAATTTCCTACCGTAGGCCATGTCAACTTATGCGTTACAACAGTCTGCGGCGTGTTGGAAACTGCTTCGTAAAGTTTATCATCCAAATCGTTACGAAGATGAATAGCGAAAGGATCGTTCAAGCAACCGGCATCTTCCCTAGCAGTCTCCGGATCCTCTTCGTCGTTTTCTTTCATCTTAACAATGATTTTCTCGTCGTCGCTGTGATCCGAAGATCGTTCATTATTTTTTATCTCTTCGGTCTTTGCCTCTGCATTCTCGTTAACTTCCTTGCACTTCTGTTCCTCATTTTCATCCTCGGAGCTATCGCTTTCGGAGCTAGACTCAATTGCATTTTTTTTAGGATTGTTAACGTCGGAGAACGTGGACAACAAAGCTCGCATAGGATCATCTCTTTCATCCTCGGAGCTATCAGTTTCGAACTGCTGTTCTTTCGCTCTTTCCTGCTCTAATATTTTTCTGCGCCTCTCAATTTCATCATTTTTAATATCACGATCTTTGACGTACGGTGCACTACGCAGATCGAATTTACCTTTCTTCGGTTTTGGCCGATGTTCCTTCTTTCGGTCGAATCTTCTTTTTCCACCTCGAACCGGCTTTTTACCACGTGCCATTACAATGGCAAATTAGGATTAATTTATCGAAAAATGATCATATCGCTCACTTATCATTGGAAATTACAAACCACGTGGCTTTGTTATCGCTTAACGAATAATGCAAAATAACGATATCGTTCGCACAAAATTCACGAATATTAAGTATTACATGTACGTATGTTGCCACGTATATCGGTTAACCATCTTTTTCAACGAGATTCTTTTAATTATTTTTACAGAAACCTTCGCGCCCTTCTTTAAACACAAACTTTGAAGATTAGGTTAGTTTGTTTGTATACTCTCGCCTACAGAGTTCGTGAAATTCCCTACTCCTGTCGCAAAAGAGGTTAAGAGCGCTGAATTTGAGGCGCTGAATTATTATTTACTTCGAATCTTGTCATTAATGCATTAAAAAGACTTTGATTTGCAATAAAATCAAGATATTTTAGAAAAGTTACGAACGGTAGGAACAATTATAAGGGCGAGTGAAGGCCGAAATGAAATAATAACTTTTCCCATTCTATATCGAATATGAGAATGTGTCTGCGTAAAAGATAATTTTTTCGATAAAAACCGGTATGCATAACATTTATGTAACTACGTTTTCATGCAAGCAACGATAAAAATCAATTATCGACGACGAATTGATTCATTGTCATAGATACACGATCAATCGTTACATTAACGCTAAAACCACCGGCGTAAAATCTATTACATTTAAATATATTAAATACGTACATTGAAAAAAGAGGAATCAAGAGGTGGAAAAGATTATCAATTAAGTAATTCAAGTTTTACAAGATAGAAGAGGAAAATTTGCTGTACGGACTCCCTAAAAATTTAGAAAATTTTTCTAAAAACTTAGGTACCAACCACTTCAACTGCTTTGGCTGTTCTTGCGTTAAGGAAACGTCCGATCGATTTTCGTAATAAATTAAATATACATACAAGTTTCCCGTTGTTCGACTCGATCCAAGTCACGTCGATCGGGGTATTTTCGAAAATACACGAAAGAACAGCACGAAACGGAGCCACACGGAAGAATATTTAAGTTCACTGGTATGTTACGTCACAGGAAGTCAATTGCCATTCGAAAAACCGGAAGGGATCTTTAAAGCGAGAACTCCCGGTATCCCCAAGGATCACGTGATCGTCCATTTCAATGGATAAATTATCGAAGTCAATTGAATTTTTTTGTAATCGCATCGTTCTTCGATTTCGCATCGCGTATCGAGAATCCGAGTTCCGGAAATGCGTGAGTCACGCGATAGGCCGATTTACGAAACATTACGAATCGTCACGGATTACTTGGAAGCACGTTGGCTTAGAGACTTTGCACGCATTTATTCGTCATACAGAAAGATATAGGTTTTTGGTTACCGGGCGCGTTGATCGACGATGTTCGATCTACGGTTGAAACTAGCCGATGACAGTTGCACGAATGTTCTTTACGACATACGCAGGAGGGAGCGCGTTGGAAATAGGAAAAAGTGGGCAAAATTAATTAACCCTTTGCTCGGTTGTTTACAAAATATCCGGTTCCTGATGGGGCTACCGAGCCAACGAGTTCAGGCGAACAGGCGACGTTGCGCGCGCACTAATAACACGGCGCCGACAGTGCCGTATAATCTTCTATTTTAATATGATTTTGTCATTATACTCACACGATAAGCAACAGGAAATTTACATTACGAATTCTTACGACGAATGTTTGCATTCAAATAGTATACAATGTTGAGCCGTATGCTTCACTGGCCGCGTTATATAATCGATACCACGGTATCTTGTACATCGGTCTACGTAATCTTTGCCGTTAATGCAAAAAAATCTACAAAAATTAAACAAACAGATGCGCGTTACGCTACGCCTTTCAGCGGGGAGCACGAAAACACGTTTTCCTTGCGCGACTACACCGACCAATACTCTCAAAGGTGTACTCAATTTTTTTTCATTTTCATTAATTAATAACAGTCCTCATCCTAAATATAACACACTTTTTCCCCCGTTTCTGCAAGTCACGTATAAACGAGGAAAGACGAGAAATATCAAAGACTTAGTGGGTACAAAATGATCTCGATACGGGACTGAGTGTGTGAGCTGCGGGTCGTAAATGCACGAGCAGTTTCGATATAGAAGTTGGGGCGCCCTTAACAGTGGTCGCGTACAGAGCCGGTAAGCCGTGACCGTACGAGAGTTTTTTTTTAAAGCGAGAAATCACCGGATAGGTATTGGACGTTTCCTCGAAGCCTCCGGAAAAGGGATCATTGACGGACGTAAAGGAGAGCAGGAGTCAACGAAGGTTTTTCTCGTGTCTGATGAGCTCCTCCGTCGCACCGCTGGTGGTAAGATGGCTGTGCAGCTGGATGGAGGAGGGAAGGAGGACTTGAAAACACAGTTTGTCACGCGGGAAGGAACTTACAAACTGATGACTTTATCGGAGTATTCGAGACCGAATAGGGTCGGCTACACGAATAGCCAGGGGAGTGCATCCGTTAGGGTGTCTTTTGTAACTTTACCGGACCCAGCGGATCCCACGGGTACGCAGGGCCTCGGCGACCGAATGTGTTTCAATTTTGGCAAGGAGCTCTATGTGTACGTCTATCGAGGCGTGAAAAAGGTAAGGCGATTTTCTCGTTCTCTCGTTACATTCGTCGATCTGTTTCCTAGCAATTAATCGTGTGAATTCATTGGGACCTAACCTCGAAAATGCATATCGAGACTCCATCTTTGCGGACCATCACCACACCTTGCACAGAGAATTCTTTTGCTCTATGTATTATTGTTACGATGAATTAGATTTTTCTGATTTCTTACGACTCGACTTCCTTGTTTTACCGTTAATACAATACTAGCCGCTTTTATGCGCATCTTTCTGTATTCAGGAGCTTTAGTTTTAATATAGAAGGCCTGGACTATCACTGGATAGAACTTTGACTGCTTGAGACTTTTCGAAATATTTTTACGTTCTACGCATAAACATTAGATCTTTATGGTGCCGATATCGATACTTAAATTTATAATAGAAATATTACGCGCATTTTTTTAGTTTTGTGCGATTTTTTCCCTGTAACCTTTAGTTAGTATCATTAATATTTTGTTACCCACTGATATATGCAATAAAAATAATCATGGTTGAATTAAGTAATCGTTTATTATCCCCGTGTCATTGATCTTGTTATGCTATATAATTACAAAATTAATATCTTTTGCCATTGAATGAGTAATAGCTTATCATCCATTGAGATTAAAAAAAATTGCAGTGGGATCTATGGTAGGTTGACAATGAGTTAAAATGTTTCAGGCTGTGGACTTAAACAAACCGGTGGACAAAAAATTATATAAAGGAACAAATCCGACTTGCCACAATTTTAATCAAACAACAGCAACTGCAGATAGTGCGCCACTGTTAGTAGGTTTTTCTACGGGGCAAATTCAGTTGATAGACCCAATAAAGAAGGAGCTCAGCAAATTATATAATGAAGATGTACGTAATATCTTTATCAAAAATAGTTCATTCGGAGTACTACGCCGTCGTAAATATTATTTTTTACCAACGTATAATAGGAGATTGTAAAAGTCATTTGGTACAATCCCAAATTAATGGGAAGAAATTCATGGAAGATAAGAGAGTAGCTCGTACGATATTTCTTATGTCATTACAGACACTACAAAGAGATATTTTTGAGCGATGTGTACAAAAGCTGTCGACACTTATCCAATCTCTGTGATATGAATGCGTTATCTTGTTGAAACACGATAAACAAGGAAATTAATAATAGTTCAGCATTTTGTAATGCCATTAACTGTCTCCTCTATGATTTTACTCAATATTTCGTACTGCAATAAGACGTTCCAGTTTAGTAGATTCAGTGTAATGTAATTATAAGTCAATCAAATAATTAAGCCTAATAGAGGACATTACATAACTTTCTGCTATCTTCTTTCAACAGACGCCGGTTGAGACGTCGCGTTACGACGTTTCGTTTCAAGGATATTTTTATGAATATTAATTAGACAAAATTAGATTCCGTCGTATTTTACGATTTTACGTTATATAAAAAATATAATTTATTCGACGTACATACCCGAAAATATATACGAACGTACGTTTCGAATGTGGGAAAGAAAAGTGAAGAGAATTTTTAATGTTTCAGAGGTTGATAGATAAAAGTAAAGTGACGTGCATAAAGTGGGTGCCCGGATCGAACAATCTGTTTTTGGTATCGCACAGTTCCGGACAGTTGTATCTCTATAACGAGGAACTCCTATGTGGCACGACGGCACCTCATTATCAGTCCTTCAAATCGGGAGACGGTTACGCCATATACACTTGTAAGACAAAGTCTACCAGAAACCCTTTGTACAGATGGGTAATAGGCGCAGAGGGGTGCTGTATAAATGAATTTGCCTTCAGTCCATGCGGCTCGAATTTAGCTGTAGTTTCCCAAGATGGATTCTTACGAGTATTTCAGTATAACACGATGGAGCTGGTAGGCTCGGCCAGAAGTTACTTTGGGGGATTTCTGTGCGTATGTTGGTCTCCGGACGGAAGGTACGTCGTGGTAGGTGGCGAGGACGATCTCGTAACGATATGGAGCTTTCACGAAAAACGGGTGGTAGCTCGTGGTCAGGGTCATCACAGTTGGGTAAGCGTCGTAGCCTTCGATCCCTACACTACGTCTTACGGAGATCACGATCCTGACTTTAGCGGCTCGGACGACGAGACGTTGCCGCATAATAATCATAATCACTTCCATGAGAAATCTAATCGTCTGTCTACGACGTCGCAAGGAATTCATTCGAACAGAAACTCTTGTGGTTCGGAATTACGAGTGTCGGGTGGTACGTGCTACAGGCTGGGTAGCGTCTCGCAAGATACTCAACTGTGTTTATGGGATATTACCGAGGACGTACTGAGGCAGCCGGTATGCGCGAAGCAGAGGCCGTCCGCGGCAGGTTCGGGCACCTTCTCCGCAACGGGAACGCCGAACAACGGGAACGGCGCGACGGCGAATCATCATTCGAACAATTCTAAACACAATAATTCGAATAACATTAATTTCAAGGAGAACGCGAGTGGAAATAACGAAAGTAGTAATAATAGCACGAGTACAAACACGGCAGTGTCGACCGTGAATTCGTTGACACAGAGGCTAGCAGGCCTCGGTTTCGGTGAGCGTAAAGGTGATAATCATAAAAGGAACTTTAGCCTCACTATGAGAGGTAGTGGTGCATCCAATAGCACGATATTGCCGAACAGCGGTGGTGACAAAGCTACTACCAATTCTAATGCCAGTAGTAATACGAACAGTGTCAGTGGAAGTTTAGTAGGTGCAAATAAAAAGGTCAGTTCCGTGATGGACGATCCTATGAGGTTGATAGGAACTGCCTGGTGCCCTAGATTCGACGAGTGCCCAGTGCTCGAACCGTTGGTGTGCAAGAAGCTGGCGCACGAGAGATTGACTGAATTAGTGTTTAGGGAAGATTGCTTCGTAACGGCGTGTCAAGACGGATACGTCTACACATGGGCGAGGCCTGGTCACATGGTAGGTCCTCTCACCATCAGCAGCACTCTGCACAGGCCACACCATCATAGCAACCCTTACACCAATATTAATCCCTTGCGATCTAACGATCTCTGATGTAACCCATCTTCAATCGTTATTGCAACTCCGTGAAGTAGGGTTTGTTAGATACAAATTTAACTTGTATATAATGATAGAATTTAAAACGATTATGACAACTGAACAAAAATACGAGAAACAGACGGAAGATACGTAATGCTCTGGGCAGTTTTCCCATTGTCATCGTCGAGTCAAATTACTCGGCAAAGAGTGCTTTATATACCATGAAACTCCGTTATACGCGAACGTTGTAAAAGGGGGATAACGTTTTGTTATAAATTGAAACTGCGATATTGTATAACAATTGTTGTTCTCGCGTTACCGCGCGTATATTACTTGTACATCCGATTTTTGGAAAACTTTTACTCGAGAATAAACGTACTCTTTCTCATGTTTATATATCAAATTCTAGTTTGCATTTTATCCAAAGCAGCATGTATTATATCGGAAGGTGCCATTGGGAAGCATTAAAGATCTTCTAACATCGTCTCTAAGTCTATATTGCGTATGGATTACAGAAGCGTAAGAATGGACGATACTATGAGTGAACGGAATCATTTGCCATTTACGTTCCATTGGTATTTTTTTACTCCTTGAACGATCGTAGGCCTCATGAATCGTAGAATTAACGCGTACCAGCAATAAATCGATTTCTCTGTCATCCTCGGACGAACGAGAGAAGTTGTGGTCACGGAAAATTACAATTACCAAACATATCCGCTCGTTGTAACGTAAGTTCATTCATAGTAAAGAGCCAACACTTATATCTGTGCCTAATGATCGTCTGGTCAAGATATATTCAGTACGAATATCGAAGAAATGCATTAGTATAATTATAAATAGAATATATTTATGTTTGGTTTGCATCATCAGGAGTAATGTTGTTTGCGTCCCCACCCCCCATAAGGTTTTGTAACACAGGGCAGGCCCCTTAAACCCTTCTTTCTTTCCTGTAAAGTGTTATTAGCTTAGCTTAGCGAATGATAGAGAGTCACTGAATTACTTAGCCAAACTATCGTCCCAGACTATAATAATGTGACATTTAATCCTTTGTTGAAAGATATTGAATTGCCTTGTTGTACAATAAAGCAAAAATTTGAATGAAACATCGCTGCTTGCTTCCTGCTTGAATTTTATACCGAGTGCAATGCAGAAGCTCCAGAGGAAACTATGAATCGTTCAACGTGTACATACCTACGCCTAGCGATTTTTCAATTACGTGTGTGTGCGATATGCAATTTGCAAAAATTGCCAAAGTATTATTAAACCGATCGCATCAAGGCACAGCCTGGCCTGTCCTCGGCATGACAAATATTCTCGGTATCGTCTCCTAACGATTCCAAGATTCTCCTAAGGACACGGCTGATTTTCGGTTTCCTGGTGTTTTGCATAAAGCATTTGAATAAAACGACGAAAGTACCCTGTGCTCACTCGTCTGTCATGGACACTTAACAAGTTACAGTTTTTGCGATAATTTTTCATATAGCGTGCATTGCTTCTTTTATAGCGACAGTCTTATAATTTTATCGGAAGATGCTTGTGCTTGTTTCTTAAGCCGGTGGGGCATTAATTTTTTTCTTTGATCGGAAAGATTAATGTTCTGTACCATGCTTTGGCTGATGCAAGACAAACGTGGATGAGACTTCCCTGAGTTATCGCATGGTACGTATATGACTTATCGTTTCTTTTACTCGTTTTACCGCTTCGTTAGAATGCCATTAGTAGTATAGAACGTACATGCTCGATTTGCAAAAGGAACAAGTAAACAAAACCTCTCGTAATAATATCAAACGAGTCTTTGGTCCGATCGCGACCAGACTTTCACCGAAAGTAAACCGAGGATGTATCCTGTACTATTATCGCACATACTTTCTCGATGCACTCGCATATTTTTCATAGAACGAAATCTGATCTTTCTGCAAGCATCAAAGTTTCGCAGAACAATGAATCGACGAACGATAAATCTGTATATTCGGTAGTGAAGAACCTTCTGTATTTTTTTTCATTACAGCCAGGAATGGGGCAAGGTGGGAATGCTCTCCACGTTGTCAGTCCCGCGGAAGGCGGTGGCACCGTAGTATAGCCAAAACCGGATATCGATGAACCTTCGAATCGCGAAGAAAAATACGTCCCATCGTTGCATGCAGCGCAGTCATCGGAAATACAGTTTCAACCGTATGCTCATTATCGTCACTTGTATTACGTATGGCCGATCGAGAGTTATTCCAGTACTGTTTAAAGAGAGTAAAGAACGAGAGATGATTCTAAAGCATCCTAACGGCTTAACGCTTTCGAAGACGAGTACTTTTGTTCGACATTTTTACATCCGACGCATACGGTTACTTTCTGCTTTCCGTTTTCTTTCTCTTTTCACGCGAGGAAACGTTCGCCCGAAGATTTTCACAGCCTTACGACAAACAATCTTCCTTTGTAAGAAAATATGCGGTAGAAGTTTCAGGAAGTGTATACTGTATCATTCCAATAAGGTCCTGTTGAGCAAGGATTATCGACCGACCGGTATTATTACCCTAAATGCTTAACATACAATCGAGAAACTTTTGTATCCTTAATGTTTAGTCACGACTGGATAGCGATATGGTTTCAAACGATATATTGCTTTGTACAAGGTAGATTAACGAGAACTACGCAACCACCGTAATCAGTCAGAGCAGTATGTAAATATGGAACATTTAAATGAGTATTTTTATTTCCGTACTCGTTAATAACGATTACCTTTTTACCGTAACGAGATATAGACGTAAGGGGGAGAACGACGGAAGTAAATCGTTTGTAGAACAAATGCCCACGTTAATCGTTTGATTTTTATAGTTATTTTTCTCAGTTATCGACTCTTTAGCAGTCGTTTCCGGAAGTCGAGGCAACCGCGAGACTCGCGTCCTTAACGTTCCTTCCTCTTTCAGCCTCCTTTTCTTTCTCTATCGTTACAAGTTGAGAAAACTTTATTCATCGAATTGTCGTTGACCGAATCCGTCGGATTAAGATTCGCGAGTTAAACCGTAACGAAAGCTTTTGTTTTCTCTGTAAAATAGTTTCATCGATGTGTTCTCGAAAGATAAACTTGTTCGCTTTATTGGGAAGATTTATAACGACTGCATCGTCGATGCACGATCGGGTTGAGAATGCGATACGAGATGCAACTTCGTATCTGAGAGCTAATGAACGTCGACGATCCGTAGCGAAATAGAGTCATGCCGGAAACAAACGTAAACTTTGGCACGATGAAATCATTGCTTCGTTTTATACGATTCGTTTGCAAACACATTCGTTCCAGTCGCACGTGTGCGCGTTTCTAAAAGGAATTCCAGCACTTGGATGTTGCGCGTGGCAGTATTATTTACGTGGAGGAATGCGAATGTTTTTTTTTGCAACGAATAGAAGCGATTTGTTCGAGATATCGTTCCATCGAATTAACGGAAGAAACGCAAAGCTGCTACGTAGTTCTCAGATACAGAAGTGCACCGTAACGTGAGAAATAACTATAAATGTATCAATAAAACTATTTATTGATTACTCTAAGGATAGACAGTATTTCAAACGGAATATTCCACATGGCGATACTATTTATTAATTTATATATATATATTAAAATATATATAGACGTTAAAAATATTCATGTGAAAATGTAAGAAACGTTTACATTGTTGTGAGGTAACTTTTTGAACGATTTAGAGGTGACAGCACGTTTTGTCAACTTTTATCGTGGGCATTCTTTTGAAACGTTGACAATTTGGAGGCGTAAACGCATGGGCGACGTTGCGGAATTGCAATAAAATCAATTTTTATTTGTCACAGGGCAGAAGCGGTTAAAGAAAAAAGTTCGATTAGCGATGTACGTTTAGATAATTGTAAAGCCAGTGTTTCCCGGACAATAATGTCGATCGTCGTACCAATTAACAATATTTACCGAACGTCCGATCGTGAGCGCCGTGATTTACACGAGCGCGATCATTACCATGTATCGTTTTAACCACGTTGGGAATCACTGGCGATGGCGATAACGCGATACCTTTTTTTTCGAAACTTTTCCTCGAAGAAAAATGCCTGTAACACATCGAAACGTGTTTTTCGCGTGCGATCGTGCATTGCCCTCGAAACGAACAAATGACGCAATGTACACGTTGCGCGTATAAAAACGTTGTTTTTATACACCACAAGGATAAGTGAAAGAAGATAGACAAAATCCGACGGTCAGATGCAGTTGAGAATTTACTCGTTAAAAAGTGTCCGTTTCAATTTTCATACGTAACGTAAAACGTTATTGTACGTCTTTCGAAAGCTTGCGACGAGAAGAGTACCATTGCTATTATGACGAACAGTGTGAGAATCGTGCTAGATCTTATTTCGTAATATACTTCATTAAGAGCGATAATGATGTAACGTTCGAAATGTTCTACGTGCGAGCACCTCGAGGTGTGCTTTGCACGTTATCATTGACGAGTTAAGCCGTTTATTTTGAAACTGGCACGAGTCACTTTACCGTAATGTGAAGTGGTGATTTTTCAATGATTACGAAATTATTTATATCGAGAAAGAATAAGTATGCTGAAATATGAAGTACAAAATCATCTATTTGAAAGTTGGCCTCAGTATTTTTAACACTAAAGCTACCATAGGCGTTTCAAATGACCTGTTCCCAATTTTTACGAAAACTTCTCCGAATTGATAGAGGAACCATGAACGAAATATTTCGCTTTCTTCTTGTTAAACCTAAACTACTGTTTTTCCACGGTACTTGTTCGGTATATTTAACTGTGATAGATGTAACGCCGGTAGCTTTAGTGTTAACTACGTTAAAACTCAAACCTTTAAATATCTCGATTTAAAGACAAAGTGACTTCTGCCACGTTGAAGATGAACGGCACAATTATCTGTGTAATCGTAAGCCACGAAAGCGAGAAATTCGAGCAGGATGAGAAACGTGTTTGCCGTGTGCTAAGACGAACGAGTTGACTTTTTACATTGCATTCGGTAATCGGAATTTTCTCACATCGCCAATAATAATCGAGTTCATCGGGATTCGACCTCAATTCGACTCGTCGAGCGTCGCAGGCTGCTTTGAATTTTGTCGAGGCCGCGATCCGTAATGTTCCTACTTTTCAAACCTGACGACGAGTCGACGATCAATTAATTAAAATGGTACACTTTTCTTTCACGACTAAGCGACGATCGACAATTAGGACGATTTTACAACGTCGGTACGACCGTTATTTCGTTAAGGGGAATTGAAATTCGTTTATCGATTCGATAATTCCAAATGGTATTGTTCATTGGCTGTAATCGATAGACGTATATTTTCGTCATCGATGAACGTTCCTTGAACGGAAACGTCTTTCTGGCTAGAAACAGGCGAGAAAGATCTTTTCGTGTCGAACAACTTCGAGATTATTAAACGAGCAATGGTTTCATCGATAACATTGCATTGTTTGACCGGTTGACTGAGAGAACGTTAAAAGACAAATGCATTAACGCGGGGGAATATTGTATCGTTAAGTTGGATAATTGGCGGACTACGTCTGGCTGATTACATTTACACGTGTAAAAGACACAACTGGTTTCGCGACTTTTTTATGAGACCTTTTCACACGAAGCTTTAAGGCATTGCATCGAGTCTCTATTTCTCAGCGCATTTTCTCTTCGTTTGTTTATAAAGGTGTACATTCTTTGTAATTGTAAATGGAAAAAAAAAACATTTCATTGTTTGCGTGTATTTTTCATTCTTTTCGCGTGGGACTATCCTAAAATTCGGCACGCACAACCGGCTATCTGCGTCAACGAGTATTGTGGAAAAAGAAGAAACATAAAATATGACGGGAAAAACTTGGCAGATTTTATTTGTCTCTTACCCCAAAAGTTTCTTGCCTAGCCAACTGCGTTTACTTGCGATTTCGTTGATGCCGTCTTCCTTTGTTTTTCGATGTAAAATTGTATTTTGTGACAGATTCGTCGTACGAGAAATCTCACGCGTTGTACGCTGAAAAATGTATGAAAAAATTTGATACAATTAAAATGACAAAGTTACAAGTAGTCCGTGTAGACAACGATTTGGTGCAAAAAGCGGAATTACAGATTGGTAACAATATCATCGGCCGGGGTATCGCGCCTGGAGTGAGCAAACTTCTGTCGTCACGCTTTGTTACACGTCGATTTAACACTAGATTTACGGGCTTTAAATCTGTTATACTTAAATACATTTAATAAGTACTTTGAAAAACGAGGGATGAAGCGGCAAAGAAGATGATCGGCTGCATAATTTGTGTGTTATAAGATACACGTGAAATGTTTACTGTACTGCTCTTCTATAAATTTGAGAAATATCTGTAAAAGAAAGTAGAAACCCGAGAATTTGACGGCTTCCTTAGATCTAGTGTTAAAAAAACTCGTGCAATATTTTGTGCACGTAATTACTAGTTAAAACTTGTTTACTATTTGAAAATTTGTCGTTGCTCTTTGAACGACGCAACGCGCATGCTCTTGGTGAACGTGCGATCACGTGACTATCAGTTAGCCGCTTGTACTTATTTGCGCCTTAAGTTGAACAGTTATATATTTCATGCCGATACTATTTCAAAGTGCTTTAAATACCGCGCGAATTATTTCGTATGTTAATTTCAGCGCAACGATTATCAAACTATCAAACATGCCGTGACGATAAATCTATCACCCAACAATGAAATGACGATAACTCCGGTAAGACGTGTACCTCGAACTCTTCGAAGTAGACGTATGAAAGATTGATGTTTAGAACGTAGATTAAATGTATGGGGCCTCAGTTTTCTCGAGGAATTATTTTTCAGTATCAGGTCGCACCATGTTATATAAAATCTACAGGATCTCCACGATGGGAGCTTCTTAAATTGGGTGTTACCGTTCCGATAAAACCCGGAGACATTTGTTCTCTCTTATCGGATGAATGTTGGTTCAAGATCGTCTCGGTGCCGGATACAATGGAGAACAATAATGATTATGCCTCAAAACGCAAGGTATTAAGATTACAGCATTATGACGAGGAAATTAATTTGTCTACTAGGATTCCTAATACAACCGAGTTGCAGGCTGATTGCAGCGTAGACATAGATTTACCCGATAAGAAAATTTGTTCAGAATCAAAGGAGAGCGACAATATACAGTGCTCCGGCGATGCTCCGGATGCAATTTTAAATACGTGTGAGTTTGTTCGCGAAACAGACGACAAAGAGAATATTTCAAGTAACAAAGGTGCAATAACAACAGTATCGGATACCAAGGATGTTGACGATGCAAGGTTTGTCTTATCTAAGAATAAACATTGATACTTCATGTAATAATTATTAAAATCTAATTAGACTGTTCTCTGCTGTTTTCTTGCAGCAGATCCGTGAATGAGGACCAAATGCCAGAATCAAATTCTAATTCTGCACCCATTTCCGATGATACCAATTTACCTGTTGCAAAAGAGAACGACTCAAATCAGAAAGACACAAATACCAGAGAAGCAACTCCAACAGACTTCTCAAATGAAGCGGTGCTGGAAAATTTGGAGAATAATTTGCAAATAAATTCTCAAGGCCAAAGTGATTCGGGTGCAGCGGTACAAGCTACCGTGCCCCCTGTTCCAATGCAAATAGATGGGCCCAGTGGTGCTACTTCGTCATTTGCGAACAATAATAAAAGAGACAAGTGCATTTATGGCAGCAAATGTTACAGGTGAATATTGCATTTTTCTTTCCAGCACTTTGCGTATTATTTTATGACCATTGCAAATGACCTTTGCGTAGAAAAAATGTACATCATAAAGATAAGTTCAGTCATCCTGGCGATTCCGATTACAACGACCCCGATGACAGAGAGGAATGCCCGTACGGTGTAAAGTGTTACCGAAAGAACCCTCAGCATAAAGAACAGTTTAAACACAGCACGGTTCCTCGGGGACGTAGACGCGCCGAGAAGCTGCCGTCTTACGATACTCAGTCTACGGACTATTCGTTTACGGACGATTCCGCGGAGGAATCCGTCGACGAATCCGAATACGAACCTTTTAGCGAATTCGAAAGTTCGACTGGCGAATCTGAAGCAAGTGCGGATGAATCGTGCTCCGATGGAAGTGGAAACGAGTGGGACGATGGCACAACGGGGTAAGGGAAGTATCGTTTGATCGTTAAGATTTTATATCGTTTTTCAATTACTTGTGTACCCTTATCGATACATGCACAGATTTCTATGAATATTGTATATTTATTTTTGTACTTATATATTAACATATTGTATATTGATATAACAGAGCTATAAAAATGTTGATATTTCGTAAAATGCGTTTCGTGATGATTAACCGGGGAACGATGATGATGTGTACGTAAATACATATTACAATGTTACTATTCTAGGAATTGGTAACCATTTCATTTAGTACCATTAAGTATGATGTGAATTTGAAACGAAGTAGGAAAAGTTTAACTTTATAGAGTTATCGATACCTATGAAAGACAAATCGAGACGATCGTTTCGATTAACGGTATCTACCACCGGCGTATTATCGTAACGATTGACGTGAAATTAATAGGCTTCATATCCCTCGTCACTTTCCGCGTAATCGTCGGTAGCTAAGTCGATGAGTTTGTGCTTTGGTATCTCAGAACCCCTAATTTTAATGGTATAACAAACATTTTCTATCTTATATAAACTTTGTTTGAGCGTATCAACTTTTTTATTTATTTCTTTATTAGACGTGTTAGTGCAGCTCAAGAAGCCTTTGTACATATTTCTAACAAAGTTACACGTCTCGTAGCAGCTGGCTATGTCACCCGTTGCCAGATTATTGATACATTTCCTCATGAGTTCCCCCGTTAAGTCCGCTATGCCTAAGATATATTTACACGGAGTGATCAACGTACAAATAGTTTTCACTTGTGGAGTACTATTTTCTTCCTGCTTAGGCTTATCCGTAACAGAATACGTCAATGATTTCTGCAATACCGTCCAATCTTGTATATTACCGTCGAGTAGATATTGATAAAACGTAACAGCTTCTACATATTCTTCCAAGCTACAGCGATAAGCTCTAAGGTACTGATAGCTGTCTTGATCGTCCAATTCATGGGCAATAGCTTTGAACAACGTCAGTCCCAGATTGTCCAGCCTAGTCTTAGCCTCCTTCAGGACTGTCTCGTGCTTACTCTCCTTGTCGATAGTGTGCAAGAGGAAAATGATTCTTTTGCTCTCTATAGTAATATCCCGACCGATCTTCACGATCTTCTCGAACCGATCATGCTTGTCGTTTAATTCAGCTGCGTACCCTTGAAATTGCTTTATCACTGGATTATTCTCGTCCATGTTCTCCAAAACCTCCTTGCCCTTATCGCCGATGTTGCGTTTCTTGTGATATCCGCGATACCGTCCTCCTTTCCGCGACAATAAAATAAGGAAGTCAATCCGTAATTTTTCCCGTTCGGAAGAAATTGCATCTTGACACAACGTTTTGTTGTTTCTTACGTCTGTTTATATTTCGATAAGGTAACTGCCGATTCAGTGTAGCGTCACGTGGACTTGACATATGTATGCACGATATCATCGTATTATAAACAGAAGCAGGTTAACAATGAAACGAATACTACAAGGTATGATACTTTGTAATTCCTTTGAAATACCTCTGTTTTGAGACATCGTGACTATTTCTCCAATTCTAAGACTCTGGTAGATGTTGGAAGCTGCGATGTCACCACGAGAAAATATGTGTTTACAATTCCTTCGCGTGCGTCCTTTCGCAGCGGTGGATTATTCTCTTATCTCTCCTATTGCTGGTTTGCAATAAGGTCAGAGATGTCACCGCTGCAATGATGCATTCGGCCATTGTTAGATGGCGTTATACAATAATTTTATCGTTATGCACATGGATGCCTTTAGGTGGCGTCACGTGTGTAATTTTTCCGCCATTAGCCAACGAGCAGGACGAAAAAGTGTACGCGCGCGAACGGTGTTGATATCGACGAAGGATCCTTGCTCGCTCGTTAAAACTTCCAACAGAACTGACGTTATTCGAGGAAGAATCGTTAACGCTGCCGTGCTTCGAATCGCCGCTCCGAACGACAACAGGTTGACGATGTATTTCTAACGACGCAAAACAGTGAGGAGGGAAACTTTCGTACAACTGTGGGATCGAGGTAAAACCGCTCCGACATTTGTAATTAAATCTTTACAAGCCGGAGCACGACACCGATTGTCGTTGCAAAAGCAGGATATTTAATTTCGAAAGATAAATAAGAATTCGGGCGAAAGAATAACAGATAAACACTTCGATTTGCGTAGTTCACAGTCCCCTGCATTGCTACGGCATTACGATTAACGTACTCAATTACGTCTAGTTAAAGTAACGAGTTACATCGTAATTTTAAGGTATTGTTTTATCGAAACTGCCTGCTATTTACATCTCATCCGTGATTATACCGCAAGTGCAGCCTGTCCAAATATATAGACTGTTTATATATATAAATATATATGTATATATATATGGTCTATCCAATAAATATATATATACATAGATATAGACTGAAAAGGTGGTTATTTAAGGTGTTCCTTTTTTGCGTACGCAGATTTGACAAAGAAATAAATATCTCTCTTTTCTTTGGCCGACTAATAAAAAAAATTTGCCAGTTACCAGTATTTAGAATGAAAATATGGTTAGGATTACTCGATCCTTGCTATTACGTTCGCGCTATCGGAGATCCCCCCACCACTGCTTTCCCCCACTCCGCCTACCGCGGTAGACGCGAGGCTGGCGTGACCGTGAATTAGTTCGCATTAGTCTTTCCATGGGTGACCCGCCGTTTAGGCTCTTCGACGTCTTCGCTTTCTCTGAGGTGAGTTGCACTTTCCCTATCGTTTTCGATGCAATTTTAACTGCACCTGTACATTATTACGTCCGTCGTTAATACGATTATCGGCCGTTAAATAATTTGGTATTGGAAACGAGTATGTAGTTAATTTCGTCGTTTCTCTCGTTCACCCATGCAACCCGCCTATACATTTCCGCGCTACTGCGTAGTTCGTTGCATCTTTTAAGTTACTCTAATTTCGATTATTTATCGATGCAGATTCGTGCAGGATAGTTTTGTTATCTCGATTCTTCACCTGTTTCTTAAATTCATATCATATTTGCCTCGAATAGATGCTTTAAAATTGTATTTTTTTCTGTTCGCAGGAAAGCTTGCTCTCGAGGGGGCGCTTCGATGACGCCATCTTGAGATGATTTACTACGACGCAATTGAAGAAGGATCGGCTGCCTTCCCTGCTGACGATTACACCGAGGACGAATACGCTGCCTAATTTTTGAAGGTTAGTAAGATATTTTCTTAAGTACTCGGTTATTACGTTTCGGGATATATATCGAAACGAAACAGGTGATGAAACTTCGAGCCTCTTCCAAGAAATACACGTGTTCGGTCGTTCAGCCTCCGGCGCGAAGTTAAGTAAACAAACTGTCGCGCTCCGCGCGGGGCAAGGTATCTTCTTTGTTGCGTTTTGATAGTGCCTGTGAAATATTCAACGGCACTCGAGTACATACGTCGTACTTTTCTTGTTATCGTAAATCTAGTCGATAGGAATAATTGAAACGAATTCCTACACCTTACTTTACATTGCGACAACGCCGTGCTTCGTTGCGCTGGCCGTTGTTTCGTATTTCGGCTTGGCAGCTATGGTCATTTCGCTCGCGACCTGCTACTTTAGGTGGATTTCGAAACACCCATGATAATTAAACACTAGAATTACCGGCGTTATATCAATTATGTTTGAATATTACTGAATACGTACTTTGGAAAAGTAGAAGTTAACAGGTGAAAAGGATGCTCAGTTAAAGAACTTAGGTTTTATAAGTTAAAAGTGAAATAGTCACTACACGGCTATCTTATTAATTTGAAAAATTTCTCGAAAGACTTGAGAACCTCTTCGGTAATTTTAGCGTTAATTAAAAACTTAGGAGGATTTTCCCAGAGCACAAGCTACATTTCGCTGTGGCAATTTTGAATTTTTAATAAAATTAATAATTCAAACAATTAGTAATTTCTTAAAATGGCTTTTCCATGTCCCGAAAATATTCATCCTTTAAAACACATTGAAATTTGTTTTTTGCATTTTCCCCGGCGTAGATATGTTTATATTATGAAATAGCAATAACATTGGCATACCGAAATGCCACTAAACCCGCGATCTTGATTTCCGCGATGAATTTCGAAAATTTATTATTAAAGAACAAAGGGAGGCAGCATTGCGCGAGAATGCGAGAACAAATATATAACGTTGGTAATGGGAGAGCTATATGATTCATTATTTCTAATTACGAATTTACACAAGATATTACTTTATTGATAACCATAACATTTATTTTATATACATTATGTGTTAGACCATGGTATATAATATTTACGAGAGAACAATGTGCCATTCGCCCATTCAACGGCAATATTTTATTCCAACAGACGCTCGGTTGAACCGACAATAGAAAAAGACGAACAAGTACGAACATTGTGTCGTTGAATATCCCTTTTTTGCCTTCTTCCACCAGCATTTTTATTTTCCGGAAATTTGTGGCCGCGCGCAATGCGGTCTTAGAGTCGGTGCCTGTAGCGTCCTAGTGTTTTTTCTCCTCTTATTGTCGTCCCTCTAATTATTACGCTACTTTGTGCAAAATTTCGTACTATAATTATATTACATTTTCGTACTATAATTATATTACATTTTCGTACTATTCGCGAGAGTAGAGACAATGTTTGCCGCGTCGCGTATTAATATTTATTTCGGCCCATCTCGGCCCTTTTTTTTCGCCAAGGCAGAATCAGCGTGTTTGCTCGTGCAAATAAAACTTTTCAAGAGCACCGTGGCTCTCTTTGCTACTTTACTCGCGAAATTAGAATCTTGTTCGTCGAATATCGTTTGCGGTCCTGCTTTCTCATTTCTTTTTGTGCTTTATCGAAAACGAAATTAAGAGTCTGTGCAGAAGGAACGGCTGCGGAGAGTATCTCTATCTGGCGACGTTTCACTAATTAAATTGAAAGTGTCTCTGTTTCCCTGTGAAATTGATTGTAATTGCGACATCGATGTCCTTTGACCTCCGTTTCGATTCTTTTTTGGAATGTGCGTCGAGTTCCATGGAACGAGATAAATTCATTAACGTTCGATTTAGAAAGGTAGTCGAGATACGTGATACCTTTGAAAAATTACAGTTTACAGCAGTGATCTTTTGTTTGCTACTCTGTAGCTTTATTTTGTACAATATCTTGTACATTTAATCGTTCGGTTAAGCCTCGTAATTGGTTCAATTTCTTGTCATACTTTACAAATTTTCTCAACCATATTGCAATGTACAGTGTCACTCTAAGTAAACGATTGCTGCAATTCTTACTATTTCTCGCAAGCAGCTTTCTCATAATTATCGATGCATACGTCGCGCAAAATTAAATTCACACTGTCATTTCATTGTAAAATCGATTTCATTGTTGCGTTACGATTATCAAAGGTAGAGTCATTGAAGGTAGAGCCAAATCAGAGATGAATACATTTTGTAATATTTGCAATTCCATTATTTGTTATTAAACCATAGCAGCGTGTTTTAGCGAATATTTCTCCGTTGATTCGGAATGATTGACGCATCGTAACAATTACAACAACGACCGTCACTGCCAACAGCGAAGAACCTGCATGGCAAATTGACATTTTTACCTCATTCTCTTTGAATAGATTCAATTAATAAAGCGTCTTTTGTCCCAATAAATGCATTATACATCCTATCCTTTCGCCTTTGTTAAAGGCTTTGCCATTGATTTTCTCGTGGAACTCGACTGTTGCCGTTTATCTCCACAATTCGTCGGCAAATTTTTACTTAGTCCGTTTTATATCTTCAAATTATCAGAGAATCGCTAGTACAGAATAATCTGCGATATTTAACCCATTTGCATCATAGCTTCAAATACCGCAGAAGACCCGTAGTACCATGCACTTCCGCGCGCAGAAGTTTAACATTATACAGGGCGGAATTTTCCGCGGATGGTGATAAAAGACTATCATCTGCAGAATATTCCGCTTGCGGATGCAAATGGGTTAACCTCTGGAAATGCGATCTTGAACAATTTGTTTTTGTCACAGTTCTTTAGCGCAAGGGAAAGGATGGGTTTTTATTACTGACTCGTAATTGCGTGATTGATTATTTTTATTTGGCAGCTGTGCTCGCTTAGACTTAACTGTCGCTCTTTGCATGCATACTCATTCGCTTCGACCCTTCGCTCACACGCATACATACATTCTTAAAACATCCAAATCTCCAGCTCTCGTTACTCTGTTATTCTTTCTACACTCACTTAGCCGCTCTTAACTTTCAAACACTCCATTCGTTCCGGCATGCTTCCTATCCTCACTCATACATTATAATACCCCTACAGTTCTATTCCGTGTCGAGGGTCCCGTGCCTTGCGCCAGTGTTTACGTCTCGACGGTGTGCCCTTGGACTTATCCTATGACCGTTCTACGCTCGGTGAGTCACAGACACTTCTTGTTTCTCGGCTTTCCGAGTAATATTGTACAGCGAATGACCCGAAACGCCACGGGCGACTGCTCGTATTCGTCGTTTACGTTTTAGCGAGCACAGTAGCCGCGATCATAATTTATATGCTTGCAAGTAGAAAATAATTGGTGTCGTTGCGATAAATAGAACCATATGAAATCAATACCCACGTTGTTCTCCGATATTAGGTGACATTTACCGTTCAGAATTGAAAACAGCCTCGTCAGGCTGCGGTGGCGACCTTGTTTGATTTAGTGCCAGGTAAATTAGCGTTGCGGGACGAGAGTCATGCACGGCTTTGTGCGATTTTGCTAGCTTGTTCTCAAGTAAAGTAGCATTGCGAGCTGCGCAGCAGTGGAAACAGGTGCACGTCTTGTCTGCGATATGTTTTCGGGGAATATTAGCGTCGCGAAACGAAGATGAGTCGTCCGTTTGAATTTGCACGCGCTGTTTTGAGTTCCTGCTTGGTAAATTAGAGTTGAGAACCGATGACGCGTCGGTTAGATTAATCCGTGGCAAATAGTATTCAGCGTTGCGAAATCAGTGAAACGGGATTGCTCTTTATTCGGTATCTCGCGAATTAGCGTGACGAAATGAAATAAAATTGGTCAAAGAGACGATATCCCCTATGCTGCGAAATGAACGCTGGAGATGCCGACTGTTGCGACTTCCGATTTCGGTGCCTGGAATTTTCGCTGGATAATATTTTAGAAATTAACGATGCAAAATCCAAAGCGGCTTTGATATTAGATCTACGGAAGCCGTCAAATTGACGGGTTCCTTTTTTTAGAAGAGCGGCATGGTACATATTTCACAAGTTACTTAAATGATCAACTACTTCTCCGCTTGGCCTCTCTTTTCTCGAAGTATTTATTTAATGTATTTAAGTATAACAGATTTCAGATTTAGATAGTGCTATTAGGCTTTTGAGGCAGGAGAATTTTAACCGTAATTTTTCTCGGGATTTAATAGATTTGTATTTGCGACGAAATGTTGACGCTGATGACAGAAATACTACAAAATACTAAGAGGATTTGCGAGGATGCAAAAAAAAAGTTGTTTAATATTTTCCGTAGCTATTTCACGTTATGAAATTTAAGAGCATTTAAAATTTTGCTTTATCGACGCCTCATTGCACGTATAAAATGCGACGTAGTATTTTATTCACACTTCAATTATTACGGAAAACGAATCCGAAAGAAAAGCAAACCTAACGCTGGATTTTAATAAATTTTCGGTATTTCCCCACGAAAATCAGATCGCTCGTTTAACATAGTTATTATTCCGATGAAAATTCATGACCTTCCGTTGGGAGAATGTATAAATATATTTTGATGCATTTAAATCAATAGCAAAATGCAATTAATGCAATTTTTAACTGGCACGATTAAACGTGATACTACATTCGCCAATGTTTCGTTCGCACGATACCAATATTCGGATGATATTGTAACAAAAAAGTCTGCAGCTGTCATTCGAAATTACAAATTTTCGTGACTTCAAATGGAATGGCCATTTCATTCCAAAGTGCTGTTATCTTCGCCATTTTCGCTTGACAAGCTATAAACGTCATTGAATCTTTGAACAACGCTGAACGTAATAAAGGAATTTTTTCCTGGCCCAACTTTTTTCCGACGAGAAATTATATTCATTTAATGTATTTAATCAACTGGCCTTTTTCCATTTCCCATTCTGCGATACGAACCCTTTTGCGATCTTTCGTCGAACGTTAACTTTTTGTCCGAATGCTCCGCTCAAGTAATTTCGACTTTGAAACTTAATAATTATTTTAACGTTTCGTGAAAGTGCATATTCTAAAATTTCCGTAGTAGTAACTGTAACGAGCAAAGAATTTCTTGTTAAATACTCTACGGTTCCAACATGCCATAGGAAATTCTTCAATGAGTTAATCAAGATTTGCATTAATTCGAACGGATCTTTTTCTATGAATATTTCTACGAAAATTAGATTCACGTATGGCCATTAGTGGAGTTATTCGGACGAGGAATTCCGATAGAAAGGGACTTTAATCGGTGTTTCAGATTTGGGCGGGAAAATTCTCGATTGAGAGGACGGTGAGACCAAGTACGATATTTCAAGTTTGGAGGGAGGAATCTCCCGAGATGCTTCTTGCTGTGTACTTTATCCGGTAAAAAGTATTTTTTTTAAAAATAAATGGTACAAAGATTGTAAGAGAATAGCGTCTAAGGACTGGAAGCTCTTTAAATTGACAAAGGAAGGAGCTTTATCATAGAATTTATTATTACTTCATTATTAAAACTGGATGTTTCAGAGAGAATAAGAAAACTGAAGGTATTAATATTTAATGGCTTGGATTTTAATTGTTAAATAGGCATACTGCTTTTTGCATTTTAATAATAGACTAATTTTTGTAAAATTTAACGGTACAAATAATAAAGGCTCGAAGTTTTGAAATAACTCTTTATTCTTTAGTTCGTAAGACACATTCACAGTAGGTACACTAACCAATGGTGCTTCAAATATTCGTTTAAAAAAAAAAACTGTTTCATTTTTTTGTTCACTCTCCAACATTCATTTTCGAATTCGCGATTGCTCGTATTTTGCACGAAATGGTGTATTATCGATTGCCACTTTATTACATTTTACAAACTTCATTTCTGTTGGGAATTAACTTTTTCCGAAAAAGAACAAAAACAATCTGGAATTGTGAGATTTCCATATTGATGAAAATTTCATGCTGCCGTTAATTATTTTGTAATTTTACACGCAAAACGTATCTTCGTGTTATGCAAAACACATTTCTCAGATATATTAATTTCCGTAACGGCGCGTCACGAATTTCTAGATAAATTGTTTTACCTCGTATAAACCGCCAATTAAAGTGGTAGACTCGAGGAGGCAAATGTCAGATGATTTTCAAAAAAATGCTTAAAATTCCGAGAAAGTGTTGAGCATATTTTCCAACTGTCGCGTTACAAGTTATTGGATAAGTGCGGTCCACCTTCTTTATTTTTTATTATACCGGATAGCTTTCGAAAAAAACCTCCCTCCGCGCCACTCTTGCAAAACGAACTCGTGCAAAATGTTACGTTATGCAAACGTGTATCGGACGGAGAGTCATAAAATGTAATAATTTGTGTAAAGAGGGTGGATGGAAGCGCTGATAGGGTGGGTCCCCATTCGCAGCCACCTCCTCGTGGTGGGACCTGGGCAATCGATATTATTTACGATATAACGTTGTCACATTGCTTTTATGTATTCCTCGACTTGATACCTACATATCTCGTTACTCGTCTCATTTATATGTAATTTCAAAAGAGGCATTTTTACAAGTAGAAAAAAAGATCGTAAGTAATATCGAGCTAATGGGCTGCGAGCATTAGCTTAGCTTATTCGCCGTTTCAACGTACAAGTGATTCAACCGGTCACCGTTATGTTATAAGTTACTTCTTCATCGTCAACGATTCTTCAACTGAACTCAACATGGATTTTGATATTTAATTATTGTGTACCTTTCTTTCAGGAACATCTGCACGCATTGTACTGAAAGCTTTTAACCCTGGAACTACCGAGGCAGTCAAAATGACTGCTTTACGACTTCATTATCGTAGATGTAACGCCGGTAGTTCTGGTGTTAAACGAGCCTCCAGAATTTTAATATAATACATTACATGAACAATTTGCCCAACTTGCAATTCGAAAGACCCACGCGAAAAGTCTTCCGCCTCCGTAAAGTCGCTATTTATCGCGCGTCGACGTTTTCCCAAATTTTGCATTCGCGGCTCGACCTTAGCACATTGACGACGGCATGTGATGAAAAGCATATACCTGAATTTCCGCATATTTTCTTTAAATTATAAAACAATGAATAATAATATATAACACTGAATTGAATATAACGGTTCTTTATTATTCGACTATATAATGCACACACCTTCATCACAAGTTTGTTTCTAACAACAATTTATATTATAATTTATGTTATATACAATTTATATTACATTTATTATATTTTTGTACGATGTTGTTTGAAATTTTAAATAACGTGAATTAACGTCAATCTTCTCCAACGGTTGACAAATAAAAAACGTGAATTCACGTCGTCCGTCTTCAACGTGGTAAACTAGAATTCCGTCCGACGTTTGCTGGGAAGTGAACGTATATGAAATTTAGGTAGCTCTTTTGTCAACATTTGCCGAAACGCAGCTATTTTGCGGCCCTTCCTTATCACGCGCGCTAGGACAACTCGAAAATTCTCCATAGTCGGTAGTTCGGATCTGCTCCGGCTAAACCCCATAAGCTGTCCAGTACGTCCTTATCTCTCCTCTCTGATAAGATTAAGAAGGTTTAAGTTGCTCGGGGTTGCTCGACCGTCCGCAAGATTTAGGGGCATGGGGAGAGGAGAATGGTTCGGAATTAATCAGTAGCGGTCTTCGGTAAATAACGGTAACGAGGAAGCCCCGGTACGCGGAGCTTTTAAGAATTCAAGAAAGATTCGGGAGAGAGAGGGGTACATGATAATGAACCTAAACTCTGAGAATGTTCGCCGTTATCCCCGCGAGAGGAACATTTCGCTACGAATTAATGCATTCGTTTCGCCAACTTAATCCTCCGATTTTTAATCATTCCTCGACCGAGCTTATATCCTCAATTCTCAGCGGAAGTTTGAGGTGTTCGACTGTGTGCTTTTAATTTCGAACAGTTCTCGAAGTCGATGACAAACCGGATTTCGAGGTAGATCCACGCAGGGATTTTTCTTTCGGTAACGTTGCTCAGGTTTAATCCTCTAATCCTTGCGATAAGAAAATTGGAAAATCCGACCACTCTTCTCGCTACGGCTTGCTTCGACCTTTATCCCTTAGTTTTGTAGGATGTTTTTCGAGAATGTCACCGACTGTGAAATGGAAATTTCGACGATTCTTTTAGGGATATTTTGTTTTTTTTCCCTCGTGGTTCAAGAGGTACTTTGAATTTCATAGTTTCACTTACATCCGGAACGAATTCTGCATTCTTTTAACGATTAATCGTTACAGGGTCAAGTTAGTTCGTTGCTCCGGATAAGTCTCAGTTATCGGAAAGTCTCTGGATTGTGATAATACTTTTTTTTTCATTATATATTTCGGAATTCGAGCTTTACCCTCTCGTTTTTTAATATCAGGTACGAGCGCATTAAAAACATCCCATAAGGACTGCAGATTAAAGTAGCTTTTAGACGGGCAAACCGAAAGGAAACGCTATTCCTTTTCCTCCCAATAAAATCTTACCTCGTTTCGATAAAGTGCGCTCAACTGCGAATAAATTTTCTCGCTCATACGTTAAACTTCGATTCGGGGCATCGGGAATTTATTACCTCGCCGTGGATTTTCGAGGGATATCGCGGAAAGCGGGGTAGCATCCAGCGGAAGTAGTCGGTGTTTCGATGTAAGTCCGAACGGAAATCCTTCCCTCGTGGTCGAGAAGAGTCGTCGATTTGAAAACAAGTGCCCTCCGGTGATGGGATACCGGCTGCTCGGAGACATAACTCTTACATGGACGAGGAAAGACATTTTTGCACGATGTAGCTTGGAAATAGAACGATTCTTTTCGTTATTGTCGGAGATGGAATTTCCGGCGCGTTTGTACCGCGTTTCCGTTTAACCCTTTGACTGTGACATAGCGCAAGGCGATGCGACCGCCGAGTTACGGGGTTGTGAGTTTACAATGGGGCTGCAGATCAGGGATTATGACTCGGGCGAGTGGTACAGGGACATCCACGTGAAACGGCGCTAAATGGATTACATAGCGTAGGAATTTGAAATTATTCTGTGCGCCGTGTTACAATTTCTCAGATAGGACGTCACTCGAAAGAAATAAGTTTGAGGGATAAAATAAAATTCTGAGAGAATCGGTATTTGAAACGACCTTAAATGCAAAAATTTCGGGCAAACGAAGGGAAAGATTATCGTGGATTTTAAATGGTTTTGACGATTCCCATTTCTTGCGACGATGTTTCTGCCGATTTACTCGAAATTTCCATCTTTAAGGCCGTTTCAATGTTATCGAGTGCTCCTTCGATTCACCTCGACACGCCCTGCAACAGTTTGACTTCCGTGAGGGAGTCAAAATAACCTTTATCTTTGTCGAAACAAAAATTCTTGGGAGTTCTTTGTATTGCAGTTTACATCTAATATTAACGTCTTTAAAAGATACGCAGTTTCGAGTTCACAGTGTTGTAGTTAATATCGAGACGACTTTGAGAATTTGTGCTTTATTTGGACTTTGAAATGATCTTGAACGTAGAAATTTCGGGCAAACGAAGGGAAAGATTGTCGTAGATTTTAAATGGTTTTGACGATTCCCATTTCTTGCGACAATGTTTCTGCCGATTTACTCGAAATTTCTATCTTCAAGGCCGCTTGAAAGTTATTGCACACCACGTCCTTTAATTCACCATGACGTACTCTGCAATATTGAGAATTCCCTGAAAATTCAAGATAACTTTGATCCCTATTGAAAGAAAATGATAAAAAATACCCCAGCTCGTGGCCGATCGACGGCCAATTAACTTCTGTGCGAAATATTTTTTCATCGGTCCATCGAAACTAGCTGAAAAATCTCTCACAGCCAAAGGGTTAAGATCACCCGGGGGGAGGAAAAACCTCGTAAATGCAACTACCAAGCGACAAATTAAAAAGTAGGAACGTTACGGAAAGCCATTTCCCAAGGAAAAGAACGCGTAAAACGTCCCTGAATTTTCCTAGCCGTACTTGAATCAGCCAGAAAAGTCGGAACCTCAAGACCGTCTAAGAACTCTCCATAAAAGTCGGGTCGTCGTGGCCCTAAACACAGAAAAAAGGCGCTCTCGAACGGACGCGAAATCATAAAAGTTTCATCGACGGGATTTTCCTCGACGGTCCATTGACAAAGGAACCTCGGACGATTTCTCCTCCGCTTTTACGACATCTTCGAACTCCTACGAATGTCGTACAGAACTTTGCTAATAATCGTCTCTAAATACAAAACTCCATCGAGTCCCGTGTGCCGGTCTTCTCGACGTGATTTCGCGAAGATTGTAGCAATCATTATCGGTTTTCCCCCCGGAGGATCCGGTTCGTTCCTCCTCTCGGAGGGCTTCCGTCGTACGAGAGGTGGGAAACGATACGCTATTACAGTCTTTTGGAGCCACTCGCTGAAACGATTCGCGGACGTTTAGCTCGAATTACGTGCTCGATCGAGCTCTTAAGAGATTTAATCGTGCCGGAGCCGTAAGTAACGCGGAACGTGGTGGCACTTTAGCCGCCACGAAAGAGAATGACGAAAGAAACGGACGCGGAAGGAAACTCTCGCGGCTGAGAAGAAGTTATCCGAGATTCTGGAAACGAAGATTGCCGCGAAACGAGGCCACGTTAAATGCCGTGCTCTTGTTTCGATGGAAGAACGCGTTGCGGCGCTCGCCAATCGTCTTTGCTTCGCTTCGATGAGAGCTGGAACTGTCGAGGATTAATCGGCTGTTTAAACGTAGTAGAGACATATTGTGGGTTGGAGAAAGTTCTTTACGATTTTACGCTGCTATTCAAATTTTATTTAAAATAATGCACAGGCCTTTGGTCACTTTAAGAGCTTGCGAATTCCGTCTTGACTGAAATTGGGTGGTTTTGCTGTAGTTAATTTGTCTAGGTGTCTTCTAGCACCGTTCGTTTCTTGACATTTTTCGCGGATCAGTTAACCGATTGAATTTGCACTCCGAGTAATTTTTACGAGCTACCAGAACTGTTCGCACGGTGCGAGTATACACCTGTGGAAAATTGAAAATCTTGCTTTGTCGTTAAAAACGAAGCATACATATTTTCGAATTGTTTTTCAAAT
The DNA here is from genome assembly GCA_963989415.1 of Cerceris ruficornis. NCBI lineage: Eukaryota > Metazoa > Arthropoda > Insecta > Hymenoptera > Crabronidae > Cerceris > Cerceris ruficornis. The sequence continues at coordinate 19,879,484 of OZ022524.1, forward strand.
TTAAAAAAATATAAAAATATACCGGATTTATTTGACAACGGAGTTATCAGTTTCTATTACAATGTTGCCGCTGCGGCGACAACGGATTGCAAAGGATTAATGTTGCAAGGAGTGGAATAGTAGATAATTAAATAGCGAATAAGGTTCACATGGAAAAATTTTCCAAGCTAATGAAAAGAAGTGCCACTGTTTCCGATGCAAATTGAGGAGTGAAGTTTTCCTAATCGCGTATTATTGTGCGATTCTCAATATCTAAACTTCAGGTCGTGAAAAGGGTGGGCGATTCTTCGGGTTAAGTAAATACAACAGCCAAATGAAGCTCATGAAATGCTAAAAGAAAATAGTAATCGTTTACAAGCTAGACGTAAAGCAGCAGAGAAAACAGAAGTCTTCGAAAAATCAAGGGAGCGGAGTAGGTCTTAGAGATCTTAGCTTTTCGAAAAGATAAAGAATTCAGCGTTTTCGCCACTTACCTGGTTCAATCGTTAGAACGTAGTGCAGCTTTCCTCGTTGCTCAGACCTCCATCCAAGACTGAAAAAATGCTCGAAGATACTCGAGTCTATAATAACTGTCTCGATAACGATCGAGCTCCCCTATTTTCTCAGCGCGAGAGTATCTCGTGATAAAGGAGATCGTAAATGGCGCGGCCGGTGTACGTGCCGCGGAAACTTTGTAGAAGCGCTCTTCTCCCCGGTTCTTTGCAACTCCTTTCGCGAACTCTTGTACTCGTATCGAGTAGATTCCGAGGAAAACTCGGGAGAACGGGGGACAGCAGGGCGATTCTTAGCTCGTGTCCGAGGTACGTAGCCGGGCTCTGCTAGATAATTTATCGGCGGTTCGTGGGATACGAGATATCGAGAAGCCGTTTTTACTTAGTTTCCTTTTATTTCGTAAAATAACAGTCGCATCATCCTCACGGTGTTTCTCGCTATACAAAAGAACGTTATCATTCTCGCTGGTGTGTGTACCGTTTGATTCTAGCTCGATTCGTTCACGCATTAAGGTTACCACGAGGTTTCGTTCTCCGTGTTTCGAGTCCCCGTGGAAGCCGAGATCGGAGGAATTTCTCTTCTCCCGGCGAACGTAATTCTATCGCAGTTGGCTCGCGCTTTTCGTATTCAAACTCGGAGCCGTAATTCCGGGCATATCGGGGAAACTTTCTCGCGGGTATCGTGTCTCGGAGGCTGCTCGACGTTTCGAGGAACGCGACGGCCTGGAAAAAAGAGATTACGCCTATAGAATGAAATCCGGTCGCGTCTCTCGAAACGTCTCGCGCTTTTCAAAACTTTCCTCCTCGAGACTTTGAGCGCGTTAGGGGGAGAAAAAAGAAACGACAAAAAAGAGGGAGGAAAAACGACTCGTTGTTGGTGAGGCTCGAAATTGAGGAAGCCCTCTCGAGGGCCGATTGGGGGAGGAACTCTCTGTCGGTCGTTTCCGTGGATTCGAAGAAGCGATTCTTTCTCTCTGGCTGGTCACCTTGCTCGAGCGTCGGGATTTGCGGACGTAGTCGAAGAAACGTTAACACGAAATCGATGTGTTTTTTATTTATGTACAATATTTACAAAGGCATACCGAATCGAGTGGCTATAAACGCGTCCGTGCGCTCTCGGAACGTCTCGAACGTTTCGCCGTAAGCGGGTCTCTCGTTTCCTCTCGCAATTTACGTGGAGAATTCTCCTCTTCTCCGCTCGTCCGAGCAAACACACTCGAGCGACCTTCGTGCCACCTTCGAGCCCCGACGCGAACACTTTTGCCGCGTCTTCCTCGGTGAGCTCTTGAAAATTCTCGCGACCTTCCGTCCAACGTTTCGTCCTTAAATGCAGCTCTCCTGGATCGCCGCGCCTCTTATCACCGTCTCCGAGTAACGATGCGGCCTCTGGAGGCTGTAGAACGTCTGCAAAGAGACGAAGGAATTCGCGTGCAATAACCTTCCAACGTTTCTATCATCCGTCGACGAAAACTCGCACGGTTTCGCTTTCGGCGATCTTACGTCGAGGTGAATTTACTCGGGGGTTTTTAGGCGGATTTCTCGAAGAAATTCGAGCCAAAGAGCGCGCTGTTTGCGATATACCGGGGAAGAAATTACGCTCGAGGGTGTACGGGGGTGGAGTCGCGGAAACTGCGGCCTCGAGGTCTAATCTCCTTGCCGTCGACTCTGCGAAATTTCTCCCTCCGTTGAGTACACCGCGGAGTCGGTGATTCGGAAACTGCATCTTGCTGGAGTATCAGATACTCGAGGATAGGAGGATGGTCCTGGTCGAAGCCGACAATTGTAGAAACAATATACCGTAGGTTATTAGAAAGATTAACAGCGGGACTCGTTTCTTCATCTATGCGAGCCATCGACTCGCTCCGTCGAGTGTGTTTTTTTCACGAATCTCCATCTGCTGCGTCGCACGATTCAAAGACAATTGTTTCTTTGGCGACACCACTCGCGATGTACAGTCCCTGGTCATCGAATTAGGACCACTCCAAATGTTCAGCATTTTTCCTGTTTTCCGTAAAATTAAAAGGCCTGTCCAAATTGTAATGACATAGTTTATTAACTAATAACACAATACACTACTACTGTACATAACACTATGAACGCATGTTAATATCTCGTATTTCCACCCTTTGCCTTGATGACAGCTTGTATCCTTTCCGGCATGCTTTGTATACATTGCTTTATCGTATGCTTTATATCTTCGTTATTTTCCCAAATATCTGTCATTTTTGTTTTCAACTCAGATAATGTGGTGCTTGGAGAGTTGCAAACAAGTCTTTTGAGTAGGCTCCAAACATTTTCTATGGCATTCAAGTCGGGAGAATTGTCCACACAATTCTATTATTATTACAACGGTAACAAATCTATAGCTATGTATACTTTGTTATCAACGTATTTAGTAATCATTTGAATGACCAAAGACAATTTTGCATATATGATATGACATTATAACCATAAAAGTGAAATTTTTGTACGTGGTCCTAATTCGATGACCAGGGACTGTAGAACGTGTGTTCTAGCGTGTCTTCTTTCTAATTCCCCACAGTAGATAGGAGCATGCGGGCTCTCTGTGGAGGCGCGCCGACGAACAATTGCCTCGATGAACGATCGGTAACCGTGAAATTGATCCTGGGTGTCTTATCGGTAGGCGCGAGATAGATCGGAGATAGGTAGATGGATGGATGGACAAGCAGACAGATAGATACACGAATACATAGACGAATAGATAGTTAGAGAACGGGAGAGATCGAGGAGATTGATTCCCGGGCAACACGAGGCATTCTCCTCGTGAGAGAGGAAATCGGATTACTCACGTTTGGCGATGCCCGCGGATAATCGGAATCCTCTAGGACGTCGTGAGACATCTCTCGTCCTTCCAGCTGGCGCGGCCTTCGCGGCAGGGACCCGTAAAGTAGAACCTTTCTGTCTGAAAGAAGTTCCACGGTGGCTTAACGTCGATTCTTTATTTTCAAACTTTCTCGAATCTCTCGTGCGACCGGCTGATCCGCCTAAAATATGCGGATCGACTTTCCGCGATCGTAAAGCACGAACGTCCATGCCATTCCCTCGCGACTCGAGGATAACTTCGAGATCGTCGGGTATTAAGCGCATCGATGGTACATTTTTGCTCTGTGAATTTTCCGCTCGAAGGAATTTGCGATTATCTTTCGTCGGGGTATTACGGTTTGAAATCGTGCGCTGTGTTTCGAATTGTTTGGATTTTTCCGTATCAATTTGCGAAACGGTGGTCGTTAGCCTTTTTTTTATAGTGTATTAAGCGAACCATCGATGCGCTTAATGAGGTCGGTCGAGTGAGTATCCAATATGCTCGCGTGAAAAACAATTAATTTGTATACGAGGGCTTACAGTGCCGTTTGCGTTTTGCAAAATTAATCGGATAGGATTTTACGATCGACTCGTTACGACTGCGGTAATCGACTCCTCCGAGTATCGATGTAACGATGGAAGATGGAATCGTCGGCGTTTTCCCGTGCGTGCAATTTCCTTAAAAGTATCGTTAACGCGCGGCAGTGATTTAAGACAGTGTCTCGATATTTTTGCAATTCTCATTCAAACGAAGCACTTTCATCAGTATGATTGTGAGTGGAATTTCGCTAGATGAAATGGCGGCTTACTTATAGTCGACGTATCCCGCGGGAAAAAAAAAATCGAAGACGAGAGCTCGCCTATCAGAAACGGCTTCTTGGTTTACGTCCAATTTCGCCGATGGAGCGGCTTCGCGATTCTGAAAAATCCTTGATCGAAGGAACAACTCGAATCTGCCGGCGGTCGAGTGGATTTAAGACGATCGAGAGAGTAGAAAGACTCGAACGAGACTACGGGTAGATTCTTTCCGGTATTAGCGAGCGATTCTCCGGGTTCCTTACCTGTCTGATTGTTGAGTATGGTGGTCGGGATGAGATCGGGATTTCCGTCGTCCTCGTCGCCCTTTCCGGCAAAGGTCGCGATACTCGGCTGCTGGGGTGGCTTTGGCTTTGCCGGGGTGGCGGCGTGTTTCCTCCAAAGCGCCATTAACACTCCGGTCACGATTAACCCCAAACCGGTCGCCGTGCCGCCCAGGCCAATCAGGATCGGTGACATGTCGACCGAGGATGCCGATTCTCCTGCAAACGGAATCTCTACGAATCCTCCTCATAAATAATCCATTTAAACGCCCACGTGCCCGATATTTTTCATCCTTTTGCTCCTCTTTTCTCGTACATCGCGAAACCTCTCCCGAGGTGCTTTTACCCCCTCGAGGCGCTTCCTAATTTCTCCGAAAATCCGCTTAAACGCCAAGGTCGCACCCTCGGCACCCTCGTAGACTCTCGCGGCTCTACCTTCTCCTAATTTACTTGTTTGTCATCCCTGTCGTCGAGAAAGTTGTCCCGCACCGTGGCAACTGGTTTCCTGGATACCTAATCTACTTCCAATTAAGGATCCACTCGGGCCCATTGCGAGACACGAAAGCGGAAGGCGTTACGCCGTTCGATTAACGTTTCCGTTGATTCGGCTGCACGCTCCGTTAACGAGACTTGGGAAAGTTGCGAATTTTCAAAAGTACATCTACGATTACGTTAGACTCTATTGCAATGCGGGGTCGTTCAACGCGAATTTCTATAACGCGGCAAATAATAATATAGATAGGAATTAGTTGATTTGACCCTTTGCCCTACAATAACGAGTGACGAGGAAAATGGTACAGGCAATTTTCAAGTTTTGCAAAACCTATGAAATTGAAAATATTAATGAGACACGCGATATTATTCCTGTAATATTAATATTGCGTTAAATTATACGATATATCAAGAATTGCTAATCAATTTTTATATTACCAATTAAATTCTGAATTATCGCGGAGGCAATTACAAAACAAACCGTAGGCAAGGGGTTAACAGTTCAATGGCCGCACGTCTACGTAATTAAACTTCACCAAGGGCCGGCAATATTTTTATATTTCTCTAAACGTCCATAACGTTCAGAGAAATCATCGCACGGAGAGCGTGTTACCGGTCAATAACCGTCAGCGGTAGCATCACGCACATGTGCGATCTGCTATTAAAGTGTTGAGAATGAAATCTCTAGTCGAGGGTTAGATTATTTTCTTGCTGATGGAAAGGAGGATCAATTCAGCGATCTATGCTTTATGAGATAGACGTGGAATATCTACTGCAAGTCTTCCCTATGTCGACAAATTTTCGAAAAAATTGTGAACCGGTCATTTTTACTGTCTGGGTAGCTCTAGCGTGAAACAGATGAAAAATCTCTCAAAATATCCCTCGAAAACGACGGTATCGTTGCATCTCGACGTTTCACCGGCAAGAACCGGGGAAAGTAAGCTCGCAGGGAGCGTTCTCGTTACACGGCGTTTAGGATTCAGTGGGTACGCGTTAATCTTTAGCGTGGTTTAATTTCTCCGCTTTTCGCGGCTCCCCGAGGCCGCCACGGTGCGTCTTTGTCACCGTCGAAGATTAATGAAGGCGGTGAGAAATTCGGGCGAAGAGAAACGCGACGGTCCAGGTCGTCGTAGTCGTATCGGGGGGTGCTCAACGCCGGTGTCCCCGGCGTCGGGGACGAGGGTGGAGAAACGGATGGGGGAAAACAGAATGCATAATAATGGCTCATAAATTTTCAGCCTCGTTTCCGACTCCTCGCCTCGCTCGAGCGTTCCTCGCGGTGACCGGGTCGCGATAATAATTTGCGCGCTTTCGATGGACAGGGTTCTTGGGCCCCATTTGACGATTCTTCTTTAATCGTCGCTTTAGAGCGGAACAAGCCACCCTGAATTAACGCGATGCACTTGGGTGGGAAGTTTTGTGCAAGTGGACACCATTCGGGAGGGCTGGGACGGCCATTTTTATCTCGATTTCTCGAAGTTTGCTACCTTCGAGGCGACAAAGAGGTCCTCTCGAGGGTGGTCGACCGTTCACGACCCTCGCAGAAATCAGATCCGCGCGTAAAACGTTTTTGACTGGCTTCTCGATCGACCGTGGACAGCTACGGTCAAATTTCACCCTCGAAGACCCCGTTGACCGGAAATCGGTCGAATCTCAAGCACCGTCGCGGTTCCGGCCGGTTAGAATCGAGGAGAAGGGGAGGACCGATGAAAACTACGACCCACTTTTTTTCCCCCGGCAAAAAGAGCGCGCTCCGCAAAGACAGCCTTTTAAAAGTCTCGTTTGCGCAGCTAATGGATTTCCCCGAAGCATTTCGCAAATGAAAATTAACGATAACGTACAACGGGGAATCGACGTCGGGGAATTAAAGGTAAATTTAATTACGACGCGCACGAGTCCCGAGGAATAACTAAATTACCATGTGTGTATTCTCCCCGCTCCATTTGCGTGAGAAATCAAATATTTGCATCGTAGCGATCGATGGCGGGAGAAAGGGATGGAAAAAAAAGGGCTGGGGTCGAAAGGTCGACCGGGTATCGTCGAATCGGCGAATTGGATCGGTCGATTCGCGAGGTATTCGCGTCGGACGACTCGCCCGTTGCTCGTCCCTCGCGTTATTTAAATCGATCTCGTTCGAAGGAAGAGCCGAACGATCCAGCGGGCAAGAGGAAAAACTAGAACGCCCGTCCAATTCTCATTTGGCTACGGTTTCTCCACTCCTTTATCCTCGGAAGAAAAAGGGGATTGCCTCTCGTGACTGCCGGCGAGCACGAACGTACGAATAAAAGAATCAACCCCCGGCCCTCCCCTGTCGAGGGAAAAACAACCGGCCTTTTTCTTCTTCGACGAAAAACTCGCTTCTTGTTCGCGAGGGACGCCGCGGAAGAACGTAATTAGCGGCTTCTTCGTCCACGTTTCGCCCGAGATGTATCTGCACCGTGGTTTTGCCTCCCGGAGGGAAAAAATTGATCGGAAGAAGCTCGATAATTCCGTTGAACGCGAGTCGATGATGAAGAGCGAGGAGAAAAAGCGAACGGGGGAGGTTCTTTGAAACGACGAAGGACAGGGTGAGATTATCGAGTCCTATGGTCAATGCGAGTCTGCGGGGTTGAATGAGGTTTAATGGCGTTTGCTTCCGGAATTACCGGTGAACTTGGCGACTCCGTTGAGAGCGACGCCCTCCATGATGACCGGGTCGCTGGAGCCCTTGACGTTCACCGCGTAAAGGGCCACCGTCGTCGGCTTGTGAAGCTCCAAAACCCAGTAGGGATTCGCAGACTCGAGACGTTGCTTGTCGACGATGGCGACGAACTTTTGCGGAAGTCCACCGTCGTAGCCCTCCACGCAGGATATTCGTATCCGCTCCCTGGTTTGATTCAAGGCGGTGCAATTCTGCAACGGGTAAGGCCTGCCTGCGAATGAGACGCAGACTTTGGATCGAGAATATATATACGTTGGTTCAAAGAAACCGTAGAATTAAACTCTATTTATTTGCGTATCAGTGTCATTAATTATTACCGTCTGGTAACCCACTGATATTTTCAGTTTATCGCTAGAACTACCGACGTTAAATCTATTATAGTCTATCATATTAAATAAGTACTTTGAAAAAAGATCGAGAGGCGGAAAAGATGATCGATTCGGTGATTTGTGTTCTTTGACATGGACTTAGAATATTTATTCTGAGTTTTCCATAAACTTGGAGAATTTTTGGAAAAAATTGTGTACCGGTCATTTCGACCGGTTGGTAGTTCTAGTGTTAATAGTTTTTGGGAAAGTTGCAAATTTACTGCCCTATTTGCCCTGCGACGAGGGTTACTCGTCGGTGCAGTAGTCGTGGAATGACGAGAGGAGCGATTTTAGAAGTCGCGTTATTTGAGATTATCCCCTGAACTTTGCCCTGATAGAGAGAATCGTACGACCGCCCCTTCGATGCGCACCTGCCATGGAGATGGTCAAGTTTAATTTTTAACGACGACGATAATGTTTGATACACTGAAAGTGCCTTTATAGCTGTCATAAACTGGGGTGCATGAATTTCAGCGGGAAAGAACGTAGAAAATAAACGACGAGCCGTGTAGCGCGGCACGCAATTTCGTTTTGCACGGAGTCGTGGCAGAGAGAGAGAGAGGAGAGAAAGAGAAAACGAGAGAATGAGGAGAGGAGAAAGGGTGGAAAGTACCGACAATACGAAAAAAAATGGCACAGCCCTCGCGGTGGTTCGTATAACTTCATTTTATTGCGCGCCGCGAAAATTGCAACGCGATGCCGCACCGTTTCGCGGCCAATGAAATTATGTTTCGCAGCCGTCATTATCGACGCTGGTACTGCATTAACGAGATCGCTTGTATGCAAATAGAGGAGCGAAAAAGCTTGCGGAAACGCCGGACAATGCGGTCGCCGTTGTTACGTTTCGTTCTTTCCTCCGCGCGTGTTTTGTGCTCGCGGCAAAATGAAAATAATTCCACGAGAGACGAGACCTGGTGGGACGGGGTAAATTAGCACGATCGCGATAGAGCAGATTTCGTTCGTTTTGAAAATTCCATCCCCATGAAAATCCGACGGTCCATCGTCCCGCCACGTCCACTCTTTTTCTCACCGAGCTTGCGTAAATTGCTTAATGTATTATTACTGTATTCCTCACTCTATTTTCCACTAACCTTGCTCGCAGCTACGATTTATATTTCCAATTTATCCTCGAGTTTCTCCGTCGCGCGAAAGGCGACGTTCTATAAATTCGCGGACGTCGCGCTCCACGGCGTCGTTGTTTATATTCTTCCCGGAGTCCCTGCCGCCGTAGATACGTACCTGGGTGGAAGGCAGGGGTGGTTACAACCACCCCTGCTGTGCGTCCTCACCCTTGGCCGCCGCGTTTCGCGCGAATTCTCTCCGGTGGTCGCCGTAAAACGAAACTCTTCCGACCAAAACTACCGCTCTCGCGGTGTTCCCATTTACCGTCTCACGTCATCGTTTCAATTAACGATTTAATTACTCGCCAGCGGGCGAAGTAACGCGGTAACGTCGAAGCTACGGGCCGCGTTTCCCGCATTTCCCGCGTTTCCCGCGTTCTCCGCAGGTTCAGCAGCCCCCAAGTACCCGGCACGGTCCTCGGAAACGGCAAAAAACTGCTGTCCGGTAATTACATAAGAAATACGTTGCCTCTCGGGCTAAAATAAATTATGTGTCCAATTACCGCAAGCACGGTACACGCGAGGAGCGGAGGTTACTGCCAAATTACCGGGCAACTATTGGCCCTGGAAGACCGACGATTATAGCCGGCCAACCGGGACAAAACTAACACCGCTGATTTCCGCACGATCCGGTGCTGGTTTTGTCCGATGGACCTTTTCTCCCGGCTGTCCGTTCCACGGTCAATAGATTTTCCATTACCGAACGCCCAACCGAATACCGGCGTCGCGCGTACGCCGCGTAATGAACATATTCAATTATGGTTTTGATTAAATTTTGCGAAAAAACCCAGCCGACGCCGTTGACGCGAACGAACGCGGCGGAGGCCTGGTCAATTTTCACCCTGCCTCGTCGCCTAGGGTGCATTTCGTTTCCTTTCTTTGCTCCTATCTCTCCAAAAATCTCTCTCTTTCTCTCTCTATCGAAAACGCGTCGAGGCGAGGTCGCGACGGTCTCGTTATCCGGGGAGATCGATCGAGGAGGATGATTAAAGTCGGACGAACCTGCCGCGATCACCTGATAGAGACAGGGCTGCTTGGAGGGTCCGACGAGATTGCTGGCCCAACAGCCGAGCGTCCCGTAATCCATGTCGGTGGATGGCGTGTAATTGAGTCTGCTCGAGGTCCCCTCGCTGCTGTACTTCGTGGACGGAATGTCGCTGAGGTCACCGCTGCTGTTGAACGTCCAGTGAAAGGTGACGGTGGCGGGGCTGGCCTCGACCTCGCAGACCAAACTTATCGTCTCGTGCTTCAGGGCACCGTGCACCTCCTCGGGGACGTTGAACGGCGGAGGCGTCGCGTTCTGATACCTCCAACCGCCGGAAGTCAGAACGTGCTTGCAAATCGGAGCGACTGGAATCAAACGCACGAAATAACGCCCCTTCGAGCGACCTTGCGACCCCCTTCTCGCTTCCCTCTGGAGGAAAACGGCGCCATGTGGAGGCCAAGGGACTTTTAACGCTACGATCGACGTTGCTCCGCGTTTTTTCTCCAAACGTTTTACGTTCTCCAAACTGTATCCCGGGTTGGGGTAGGTCGGAACGAGCGGAGCTTACGACGCGAAAGAATTTACGGAACGCTTTTTTTTTCTCGCTGCGCCATGCTTATTTCGCAAAACGCGCGGTGCGTGGCGCGCCATTAACGGGAGGGAAATAAAAAGGTAAAATTACGCCGAAAAATACACCCCCGGAGAGACTTTATATTACGGTCGTTTCGCCGGCTGAAGGATCTCTTTCCCTCCGACCCCCACGGCTTCCGTTTTCATCGGCCTTCTTTTCGACGTTTCGCGCTGCACCGGCGCGAGTGCAGAACGGGAGAGGGAATTTACTTACACATAACCTCGAGGTTGACGACGTTGGAACTGGCACGACCCTCGACATTGACGGCCATGCAGGTGTATCTTCCAGCGGATTCTCGAGTTATACTCTGGAGTACCAGAGAGTGGTCCGAGAGCACTATGCCGGCGGTGACGTTGTAATGGAGCTCTTCATCCTGAATAAACAAAGAGAAAAGGATCCTGCGTCGAAGAATCATCTCGCGAACCGTCCTCGAGATCTCGTCGCCTCGGTCGTCTTCGCGAGCCGGCAAAGGAGGGAGGAAAACGGGAAGCGGCAAACGACCGCGCCTCCCGTGCGGATTTCTCGGATCGTTGCACCTCCGCGAGAATGTTTTTACCTTCCAGAGAGCTTCACGCCTCGACAAGGAGGTATTTGCCGACGATAAATCGCGGATAACGTTCTCCGCGTGCCGGGGATCGGGAACCCGAGACCGAGGAACGACGAGAAGCTCGAGCTCCGAGGCGGGTTGCTCGTTTCGTCGGCCAAAAGGCGAGCTCGTATCGCGATAATGCGCGCGTCAGGATGCAGGAATAAGAAAGAAGGAAAACGGTCGACTGCTCGTGCTACGTGCCGGTGGCACGGTTAACTTTTCTCGGCTGCGTTCACCGGGGAAAGTTAGCCGACCTCGCGGTCGGCGGAGCTTGGAAAAGTTAGTATCGTGTTTGGCGCATCCTCCGGCTCATATCCGGCCATAAAGGCTGTCATACGCGCGGAAGATTCGAGATTTACCTCTCTCGGCCCGAGTCGCCCTTTAAACTCGTCGGAAAGTTGCCCGGCGAGTCTGCGAGGGACGTTTTAAACCGCGGAGGGATTCGCGCGAGATCTCCCTCCTTCGAGGAGGACCTCTCCTCTTCGTCCTTCGTCGAAGCCCGCTCCTCGATGACGAAGATACGGGGAGGTCACCCGGGCGAGAGGGAAACTACGAGGAAAAGGAAGGGGTTGGCGCGTCAAAGAGCTACCCGAGTCGAGATACGGCTCGCTTTCATCCATCGCGTGATCTCCAGTCGCGAGATACATTCAGAGGGGCAGGATAAGCGTACGTACGCTTCTCTCTCCACGCTGGGAATAAATTAATCCCCTATTCCAGGCTTTCTCGCGGGATCTTTCGGGTTCTTTCGACTCGCGGAGGAAAGGAGCGACGGAGGTAGCAACCGCGCGAAGAAGCTACCGCGGTCCCCGTTGTTGGCAGGAGTCGCTCGCTCGGAGAAGCTCGGACAAAGGGAATTTGCGATGTATCCTCCTCTCCAGCGCGATCTTCCGTCTTTCCGCTTCTCCCTCTCGGCACCTCGTTATTCCGCCTCGGCTTGGCTTCTCTCCTCCGTGCTCTCCTTTGTGCCCGCTGGTTTGCAAATATATCTACGCGCGCCCTTTCATAACACTCGCTTCTACGACTCGCATCTCGTACAGAGAAAATCTGCAATTTTCGCCGCGTTTTGGAACCTTATCGCAGCTCGAGACCTTCCGGAGGATTCCGGTGAGTCTGGATCCTTCTCTCGCGATTCTATCGCGACGATTTCTTTTCGACGTTCTGCCCCTTGCATCCTCGAATCGTCCTTAACCCCTTGCCGTACCATTTCTTTTGTGACTGAATGCGCAATGTCTCTGAATTAATTGCTGAAATAACAATCTATCCCTGATTTCTGATACAGCGTTTGACTTAACGCAATATTAAATAGCATAGAATTAATTTTATTTTATTCTGACCCACCGATACTTTTAAATTAATAATTTTTGGAACACTTCAAAATTGACTATTCCATTCATCGCGTCACGAGTGTCACTCGTTATTGTACGGCAAGGGGTTAAATATTCCCTGGTGATTCGCGATAGACTTGTACTACTTCTACGCGAAGAGTAGACTTGTACTCGCTCGCGAATCGCCAGCGATTCAAGTTTCGCGCGAGCACTTTCTCTCGCGCACGTATTGTAGCGGGGTATCGGTGAGTTTGCCAGGGTATCGCGGTGTTTGGGCGTGTTTGCAGCGCGCACTTTCGGTTACTCGTCCCTCGTTTCCATCTTTCCCCCGTGGTTCTCCGGCTTTATACATACGTAACGTTATAATTTCCCCTTAACTTTTCGACAAAGGCTTTGCACAGGGATTGCAGCCCAAGGCGGGCTACGTACTGGCGAAATGGAGACCGTAGATGGATGTAAATTTCTGAAACTCGATTATTTCCGTTGCTTCGGTGATATATAACCGGTATTCTCTGCCGCGGGTGTCTCGGATGTCTCGCGGCTGCGGGGAAGGACCGACTGAATATTTCATCGTCCTCTTCCCAGCTCGACGATGCGACAAGCGTTTCTCCTCTTCGACGATTCGTCGTTAAGAATCCCTCGGATATCGATAAATAACGCATCCCGCGCGGAAACGTTCTCTTGGCAAATTTTCAGAACGAAGCGGAGTGCACGTTTTCGCGCGCTTCGACTCGCAATTCCATCGTCTCGGCGAAGAAATGTTCCAAAGAATCGTCTCCGTTTGCCGGCTTAAACGTCGCTAGACGACGCGATCTCTTTTGCGAGCGCGTATGCAATAACGCGGAATTAATTCGCGAAAGAAAAATTTCTCACTGTTTTCCGATATACTGTACAATTTTGCACAACATTAATATCATACAATGCGCTGCATTTTATGGAGAGCGACTATAGTCGCCGGTAGCAGTGAAAGGGTTAAATACCGAATCAAAACCTCGATAATCGCGCGAGCATGGAAACGTCACGGAATCGACCTCCTGGTGAACGCGGAGATCCGTCGTTCTCCGGAGGAAACTCGCGCTGGGCAAAAAAGTGCATCGTAGGAAGTTTCCGCGAAGAGAGAGGGCAGCTCGTCGCTGCAAAATTGCTCGCGATCTTCTCGAGTTCGCGAGGTCACCCTCGCAACGCCCGATAAATCGGGGGCAGCGGGAGCGTAATTCGCGGGGACAATACGGGCGCTCCGTGCCGTAGCTGAATTCACGCGCGTAAACGCGCTGTTTACGCGCAAACATACGGATGAGTAATGTCCGCCCGCGGATCAGTTTATACCCGTCGTTCCCCGTGGCGAAATGAAAAAAGGACGAGAGAGAGAAGCAGCGAACAGAGAAAGTGGAGCGGAGAAAGAGAGAAAGACGAAGCAACGCGAAACGTTCCCGGTGACACGTTCACCGACAGACGAGGCCGCTGGAGTTGTGACGTGCGGTTTAAGCTAAATCCACGCGGACGCGTTACATCGAGGTATGTAAACCTTCCGTCGATTCGACCGTGCGTCCCGACTAAACGCGCGCATTACGCTCGCTAACGGATCGTTTCATTATGCCCCGTCAATCTTCCGGACCGCGATCGTTTCCCGCGGAAAGAGAGAGGCAGAGGATGGAAGCTGCGGGAAATTTTCGGTCGCCCCTCTCGCGGAAAATCTCCCCGCGATTCGTCAAACGGGACTGCGAGAGATGCGAGAATTTCCAGGCCGTTCGAGGCCTCTCTCGCGATCCACCGTTCGATCGGGGCAAATTCACGGTGTCTCTCGAAATATCGCGCTCGCGACGTTTGAGATTCGACGTAAAATTCCGCGAGATTGCCTTGGAAGAGGCGACAAAAGAAATTGAGAGACGAAGAAAGTTTACTTATGCCTTATGCATAATCTGCGAGTAGATGGGAGCGGAAACGTTGGAGGAATCGGCGGAACGGACGAAAGAGGAGAAACGAGGGACGAGAAGGAAGTTGCTAGGAAGACACACGTACCGGGCTGTTCCGTGAGAATGGAAGTTATCGCCCTTGTCTACCCCTTCCTTGGCATCCGTTTGTAATACAGAGACGCAAATATATTCCGTTCTCGTCGCGAACGGTGCGAGTATGTATTATCGTTCTGACACGAATACGAATATCGAACGTCTAATATGGTCGGGCCGAGTTACGCGAGTATTCGCGCCAAACCGGAGCCCGATGAACTTTTCGCGATGGCGAAACGACGCGACGCGCGGAATATTAATTTCTTCCGCGTAGCGACAAAGTCAAAACGTATTCGATCCCTTCGTATTCCTCGTCGATCCACTTTTTTTTCCTCTCCTCCCGTATCCTCCGGCAAATCTGCGCCGTAAATAATACGACCCTGGAGAACGGATTTTTCATCGTTAATTCGCCCGGATTTTCATGTTCGAACGTTCCGACGAACCTTCGCGAATTAATCATTAAAATTCAATCGTAGCGTTGCAGCGCTACTCGGATGGAATGCACGGAAAAAGATAGACGTACCGCGTAATTCGCCATACTGGTCATTCCGTCGTTGGATTATTCGACCGGGGCAATGTTTCACCGGGAGGATACCTCCGAAGTTACTGTTTTAAAGCGAAATTAACTCTTAACGGTTGAAAATCCAGGACCCAGTGCTCGTCCAGCTTTCGCTATAAATGCTAAAGGCACCTCTCGTTACCCCAACCCTCGTCTTGACTCACTCCTCGCGACGAGCACGGTCCTAAACCCTTTTATTCCGGAATCGTCGAAGCAAAATTGCGAGAAATTTCAGAAACGTCCGACCAAAATAATTTCACTGTTGCCATTGAAAGAAATCAAGTGGTGCATCCGCTCAAAGAGATCCCGTCCAGGATAGCTCGGTGGAGGCAGAAAAGTCCAGGTATTCGAGTCAGTCGCTCGTGTTTCGTACAAATAATAATATCTGCTGTCTCGTACGAAGACGTATTGCTTTCCAATCCAGCGTAGTTTCGAGGCGCTCGAGGCGGAATACTTGTGCCGTACATACGGCACGTACAAGTTTCCGCAAACTCCTCCAAGCCGAATGAAACAGATACAGGGCGCTCGTTACTCGTATAAAACAACCGGGGGAGAAGCGTGCATGTACACGGGGAAAGCTTCGTCCCTCGTGGTATCGCGCCTCTCCTTCCCGCCGACGTTATTCGCGGACTCGTTCCGTCCGATCTTATTCTCTCGTTTCTCGCCAAACAGTCGAATTTCACGCTTTCCGGGTACGCCGTCGCGAAAACCAAAGTCGTCGGAGGCTCGCAGCACGAGTTTGACGACTCGATTCAAATGCGCGTCTCTTTCTCTTGCCTAGACGAGGAAGGATCCTCCTTGTTTCCATTTTTTGCCTCCTCTCGCGGAGAAACGGGAGTTCCGCGAGCTCCGAGTTTGAAAACTCAATTGAATTCGAGAACGGAGGGAAGCGATATTTCGGTGGTGCGCGCGAAATGTAGTTTTCTTCGTTGTTTTATTTTATTGCCCTCGGCAATAATTGTGCGAGTGGATCGGGTCGTTTGTTCTTCCTCTCGAGATACTTGTCGCGTAGGATGCGAGACGATTAAATTATTCCTATGCTATACCTCGCAAAAATAGAGAAGTCCTCTGGCCTGTGGTTTCTTCCGATTCGCCCGACTGATAGAGACAGCCCTCGTTCCGACGTCATTTTCGATTCTAACGCGTTATTGGCCATGTGAACGACGAAAGGAGTGTTTTGTTTTCGATTTTCATTCATCGATCTCAAGTTTCTGGGACCGACATGACGGGGGTTCGCGGTGCGAGCGACACTAGTCTTATCCCGCGCCTCATATCGCGAGACTTTTCTATTTTTGCGAGATATAAATATATACGACGAGTTATTGCGCATCGAATATCTTACTGTGGACATTTAACATTAGAAGGGACGATTTCTTTTTCAAAAAACACCGTCGAAGCAGCTCTTTTGCGCCGGAAAAGGCGCCCGTGGCGAAAGGGCGAACAAAGATTCAGCGAAACGCTCGCCAGTTGTTTATGTTTTTTTCGACGTATCTCGACGAAACTCTCGGCAATTTGCGACAGTAGAGCGTCAAAGGGAAACGTTCCTCGCACGGACGTTTTTACGGGGACATTTTTACGGATTGGTAAACCAGCTCTGTCCGGTGATTCGTGGGCAATTTATTGGTTTGGTTTTCGGAGTCCGCGAGGCGGAGGGACGTCGAATGGACGGGAAGTGACAACGGGTAGCTCGTAAATTTACAATAATTTCGACAGAGTGCACACCGTCGCGCATGCCAGCACCGGCGCGCTTTCGCCGAGGCGTATGCGCGCCGATCGTATTTTCGAGACGCTCGAAAGCCACCGCCTCTCTTTCGGCTAGTGAGCTTTTCACTTTTAAATCTATCTGCGACCTTTTCGAAACCTTCTCTCGCTCGAAACTCTCCGTTTTCCACCGTCACGCTAGAAAATAGTATTTTTGCGGACGAAATTTCATTATTAAAACTCTTTTTTCCGTCGATAATTCTATGCCCCCGAGTTCCGATTATTCGATTCACCGTAGCTTCACGTCCTTCCGCCTCCCCCGTCGTTATTGCGTTATTAATTAAGCCGCACAGTATTAATTAAGCATCGAGCCGATCGATGACCGGAATTTTCTCGCATCGGACGAGACGGACCGTTCGATGAAGAAGAGCGCTGGAAAATCGTTATCCATGTTCGCACTCCGATGGCGGCTGGTACCGCGCGACTTCCGGTAGCGCCTCGGTAAGCGCGGCTTTGCTCTCCGCCCTCGCAAATGGCATCTCCTCGGAGTCAACGCGGCGGGGTTAATAATTCGTAAAATCCTTTCGGGTATTCCCTCGCGACGCGTTACCGGCGTCTGTCGCTTTTCAAGGGAAATTCTTCCGGCGGTGCGAGCCTCGCGGCCCTAGTGGCTCCTCTGTTTTCTCTGCTTTCTCCGCTTTCTCGTGCAGTACTCTCTCGACTCCGGCAGCTCCTCCGGCGAGGTACGTAGCGGTTGCCCGACGGAAAGATTACCCAGCAGCGAGCCCCGTGAAAGGATGAAAGCCCAACGCCCTCCGCTCCGTTCCGGCCCCCTTTTGCCTCCTTCTCCGGGAGCTTTCTCCGAGGCAAGAGTCAATTTGACTTTTCATCCGGTGGTCAGCTTTTCGACTGCCGTTTAAATACGTCGTAAAGTACAATCTACCCTTCGGATTTTCTCTCGCCAGCCGAGAGAACGAGAGAGAGACGAAACGACCGAGGGTGAGAGGGACAGAGAAAAAGAGAGAGAGAAGGAAAAGAAAAGAGCAAAAGGGCGTTCGGTAGTATAGGTCGGAGCTTTGGCGAGGATTAGCGCGACTAGTCGACCCGACACAGTTTTCCTATTTAGCTTCGTTCTGTAACGGTGTCGCGTCCGACAGGAACAGCCCTGGAAAAGGTCAACGGAGCGGCTGGTAGGGTCGCGCGAGACGCTCCAAGGGAGACGAAGGGGCTAGAGAGGCAGGAGGGCCGAAGGGAGGCTCGTCAGGATGCTTCTAGGGCTTCTCGTTTCCCTCTGCCGTCCTCTCACCCCCGAAGGGAGCCGCTCGAGCCAGTGGAGAAAATGATGGAAAGCATAATCCCCCTTAAGAGGCTTAACTCGCCGATCCTCGAGTGACCGAAGATAACGCTCGAGCTTTCCAGGTGCGAGCTTGAGTTTTTCGGGCCGGTTCTCCTGCGTCAGGAACGCGACAACGGACCACTACGACGACGACGACGACGTTTCAGACGGAAGGGCGCTATTTTCTTGCGGTCTCGCTTCTTCATCCCTCCATACCCCGTTCCAGGCGTTATTCGAGCTTCGCGAAACCCCCATGGAATTTACATTATAGCCGTACGCAAACAAGAAGCGAGATAATTTAACGAACTGACGATTTCTCGGAATACCACGGCGAACGGAGCTTTTTTAAAGCACGATTATAACACTGTTTCCTCAACGTTCGAGATTTTATTGCCGACACGATTATTACCTCGAGAAATAGCTGGTTTTACCGACCTCTAGCGTTCACCTTCTCCCATCCACTTTCGCTCCGTTCCTCTCCGTCTCCCTTTCTTTTTTACGGTCGCGCGATAAAGTAAACGCGGAGAGGAAGCTCGTCCTGCTGCGTCGTTTAATTTCACGCTTGTGTCGATTCATCGAAGAGCTTTTTTACGGCATTCGCGCACCGAGCCCTCCCCTGCCCTCTGTCCCTGCACTCTTCTATCCGTACACCGCCGTTGCGGATGATGAAGCGGAATTGTTACGTACTCTCGCCTCCGAGCTTCGAATTTTTCAGTTTTGTTCGACTACGGGCTGAAAAGAGAGCTCAAACCGTCGCCGACGATCGATGGAGTCGAGGTGAAAGGAAGGGCAAACCGCCTGAGAACTTCCGCTTTTTTTTTTCCTTTTTTTTCTCGCCTACCTCGTGAAACCACGTCAGCTTGTAGGCCTTGGGATTCGCCTTGACGTTGCACTCGAAGTAAACGTCGTCGCCCTCCTTGATGTCCTTGGGATTCAGCGACGAGCCCATCTTCAGGTTGACGATGGGGGTGACTGAAAGGCAAACAGAAAATCGTGTAAACGCTCGTCCCAAATAATCGTTTAACACGTTGAAAACCGTGGGGTCGCTGGGGTCACCGGCGCTACTAAACTCAAAGAAATTTCGTTTGACTTTAAATTGTAATATTTGCGTATTTTTTAATGCATTCAATATTTAAATATTGGCATTAAAAGGGCAAACTCCTGCTGACTATATAACTACTTGTGCCTTTAAGGTATCTGCTTTGTAAAGATGTGATTTTAACAGAAGAAGCTTTACTTCTGTAAAAATGATGAAACTAGCAAAATATCGGTGGCGTTCAACGTGTTACCATATGTGCCGTTTATCTCGAAAGTGCTCCGAAAGGCGAGCGACTTCGATCACCGTCGTAATTATTCCCGCGCGATCGTCAAGCCACCGAAAACTGTCTAGAGTCAAATGACGACGGCAAGTCGATAATAGTTCGATTTTAAACGATAGGATCGCACCTTGCGTCACCATCGAGTCGAGAGGACTCGCAGAGGGTGAACGTTTAACGAGCGCATGGAAATCAGCTGCAGAAACGCGACTTTGACCGACGGCGAGGCCCCTTTTTGGAGACGTTTCGACGCTGAACAATATAGCGGGCAAACGTGCTCTCCGGCAGTAGGAAATTTGCACATTTGAGCGAACCGCGAACGACCGAAATACCGTTACCAAATATTGATTCCGCGAGATTTGTACTTTGATCGCCGCTAAAAACGAAGGATCGACAATACCGATATTGACGATAAATATTGATCGTCTGCCTTGTGACAGAGGGGAACAACAAATAGAGATACCGCGAGGCAATAATATTCGCATATTAGCGTGCGGTACTCATTGAAATGTGCCCTCCGCCCGGCGCGAAACCCATCAACCAGCTCGCCGAATCGCATCGAGAGGATCGAAACGCGAAACTGCCCATTTACCTGACATACTACTAATAACAGCCGCCCACGCAAATTAACGCGAAAAGGTTTTAACGGCCTTGCTCTCCAGCGCGAGGGAAATCAGTTTTCCCGGGGTTTCCCCCCCCATCTCGGCGGCAATCGATGTCGCTGTTATCAAATCTCTATTTATCGTGGGATAAACGAAAAAAAGTATCGAGCAGACGCATTCTCAAAAGTGTGCCGGGGGAATTAGCAGGATTTCGCGCAGCTGCGGCTATAATTTATAAATATCATCGCGCTCTAAGGCACTTAATATAAACTCTTTTTGCGTATTTACACAGCTCGCTTTTTCCCGTGCGACTCTCTGTGCACGGATTCGCGCGAAAAACATCGTATTTAAGTTTATAATCCGCGTATTTAAACAAAAACATACGGCACGTTATTTCGACCTGTTATGCATATACGAGATGGAAATCAAAGAAGCTATAGTTCGGACGAGGGTGTTGCTTTTTGAAAAATTAACGACTTTCACCGTACCGTAGATAGCTGCGTGCACGGAGAACGATTACTTCTCCGGAAGGAATGCAAAACATGCATGTAAAGACAGCGCTGGAAAAAACTGAAACATCCGTGCAAATCATTCGCAGTTCTTTCCAGCCGTGCTCTCTCTCTTCTCCGCGCTCCTTCTCTCTTCAAAATTGCCCTCCGTCGATCGCTTCAGCTTCGACGTCGACGTTTTACTTCCCAACGACGGAGTACTTTGCAAGTACACGTCAATCGGGTCCTCGGCTTTATGAGCATTACTCGAACGAAACGATACTCGGGCGTCGAGATGTCTCGAATTGGCGAATACGGACCAAAGTCGACGTCGTCGACGGTATTAGCGCTCCCTCGGCGAGCTCTTTCTTCCATCGTTCTGAAAGACGTTTACACCGCCTGCCAATGGCGTTACGAGACGCGTTTCGCTCGAGCGACTATTCTCAGGGCACGGTTAAACCGCCATTCTCGTCTCTGTCGTTTTTCTCGCGGAAACGAACTCGACGGAACGTGAAATCCATGGAGACGGGCGGAAACGAGACGAAATGATATCCAGGGCTCGATTATGATTAACGTTAGGTTCGGTGAAAATAAAAAAAGCAACGACAACGTCCTCGGATCTTCCGCTCGACGTTGCACCGAGGGCGTTCTCCTTTCTTGCGTGGCCCTTTTTCCTTGATTTTTTGCGCGTAGCACTTGCAACGGAAAAATGTGCAAAAAATCCCTAACGTGTGCAATGATGTTTGGAACGTGTCAGAATTTTTTCAAAAATTTTACGCGTCGTTAAGTGGGGAATGTTAGGCGAAAACTGGTTCTTCGAATTTACTGCTCTTTCTCCCCTCGTGTTCCATTTGGTTCGCGTATTGTCCCGTCCCTTCGTGTTTCGTCGAACGACATCTCCTCGATTGTCGACCGAAAAATATTTGTTCGCCGAGCATCCCGGGGATAATTAAAAAGTTGTCGCGCCATCGACGATGTTTCGCGCGTCGACGAGGAAGTTATTTTACGCGCTTCCCAACCTGCTCGCCATTCCCGAGATGGTCGTAAATCAAAGGAAAATATTTGAAGGACGACGGCTCGTCATCCATCGTCGACACGGAGGACGTTTTCGATCTCACGACGGCGGAAGCCGAAGGAACGCGTCGACGTGAAGTTAAGTTTTCAATTAACGGCATCGTACGCTCGTCCCACCCCTCGCTATCGAGTGGCGTGTCGCGAGGGATGTTTTACTTCATTCTGTTTCACCGGTGTATTTGCGGCGATGTTGTAACGCAACGAGTAGATGGGACAGACGGTCTCATTTACGATATTCAATATCAATGGCCCACGGCGAAACGCTGTAAAGCGATTTCCCGCGCAGTCCCGCGCAGTCCCGCGTTTCCGCGATCCTCCGCGTAATTCTATCTCCGCACGCGCAAACCGTCCACTCGTGACGCCCGTTCGCTCGTCCGTTTTCAATTAACGCCTATTGGTCGTCATCGCGGAAAGAGCGAAATGTCGTTGGTCCTCGATACATCCTCTCCGTACTTTCGGCCCGTTCGAGAGGAAACGCCGTTAAAATCTGCCCGAGTTGCCCGTCAAATACGCTTCGCGCGTCCCTCCATCTTTCCGCGATGCCGAGCAGATAAAAGTCTGCCTCTGTTCTCGTCCGCGTCATTTCGATGAATAACGTCGTTCTCTCGGGAGACAAAGCGGAGCTCTCGCGAATCGTCGAAGATTTATCGCGAAACGGAGCCGCAGAATCGGCGTGCTCGGAGTCGAGGAGATTTGCTCGATGTAACGTTACGCGGATAAAGCGAACGCGAACCGAGATGGAAGCTTAAAATACCCGCTGTATGTCGCGACTCTCGAGATGCACCCTCTCATCCTCCACCTTCGATTATCGTCGCGCGAAAATACGGTTTGGTTGTCGAGGCGCGGGAAACCTGCTCGATGAATAAGAAGGCCCCGGGAGACTAGGAGACACGAGACGACCGTTGCCGAATGATTTGCGGGATGATTTATCGAGAAAGCGAGAGGATGAATCGCGTTTCGATGATACGGCTGGTAGTTTTCCCAGCGATGCCACGAAATAAATCGCAGTTCGGTCTCCGCTGCATTCGTCGAAGCGACGTGAGCGCGCGTAAACGCGACAAAGCACAATGTGTACCGTAGGTGTGCTGGGGGTTGTAGGCTGCACATTGTACGTTGTACGGATTGTATGGACTTGTGTAGGTATATAATGTACACGGTCCCGCGAGTGACGGGCTACGGCGTCGCTTTCAAATTCAAGGAATACGTGCAGCTGCATACAACCTACTAGGGATGGTAGCTACTCGCAGCTGCACAGGGAGATGCTCTCGCGCGTATGCAAACACGCGCTTAAACTTTGCGTTAATCCCGCCTCGACGTATCGTATCCCGTGTCGGTACATTCGACCGGGGAAGAGTGGCTGGCTGTCAAACTGAAAGTATGCTTTATCGTCCTCCCCCGTTGGGGATCGTACCTAGGAATACGGGTGGGAGGAGCACGGTTTCAAAATATTTTACACGGCCCGCGGGCGTTGCTCCGCCGTGTCTTGCTCGGAAGTAAGAAAAGTGGGGTCCTGCGGCCTGTTACGCTTGCAGGAAACAGGTTCGAAGTTCCCGCGTTCTCGCGAAAATTCGCTCGCGAGGCCTGGTACAACGGGGAAGAAGCGAAAACGTCGAATCGACGCAGGGCTGTTTGGTCTCGGGGTGAGATGGCGGAGAAAGGGATAAAGAGAGCCAGAGAGAGAGAGAGAGAGGGAGAGGCATGCGTTCTCGACGGCCGAGAGTGCACGTGGCACGTTCAATTATACGCCTAGCGGCCGAGCTCGGCTTACCTTTCATTATGCATGCGCCTTTCGCGAAAACTCGCACATCGCCGAGAGCCAGAGAGAGAGTAAATACTCCACGCCCATCCAGCTCCATTTGCGCGACCGTCGAGGCCCCCTTCTACCGAATTTCATTAACCGTCGGTGTATTAGATTTAAGAGGCTTGGAAAAGTGCTCGCCTCTGTGAGAGCAGTCGGACAAAAGGTCCCGAGCTCGAGTCGAGCTCGAGGATATCATTTTTTCTCCGCGTCCGCGCGGTAGCTGCGAGAATCGAGCGACGGGGCCTGGAGAACAGCCCGAAGTACGGTCACCGAGCGCACCCTCCGACTCTGGAATCTGTCGCGCTTTGACGAATCGCGTCCCGACGCGAGGGCGTTTGGCAAGGCGAAAGATGCATCGTTCTCGCGTCGCGACGCCAGCCGATCTTTTTTTTCGAGACGGCCAACTCACGGCGGTCGTTTGGTCTTGCCTCTCCGCTGCGCTTTTGGGGCGGAAAAATTAATTACGATCGGCACTGCAAACTCGGAGCCAAATACCGGGAACGCGAGGAACGTATCCCAGCCTCCGGAATCGGCGCTATTAATCCGCGAGCTAGCCGGGCTTTTTTTTGTATCTCATTTTCTCGAAATTTATGGCCGGCCATTGCCGTATCCGGGATTTTTGCGAAGTATCAAATAATGGAAAAAAGCGACGCTCGTTTGGTCCGTTCGAAACGACCGGGGGACGTGGATCGACGGTATCTCGTAATTCCGGCTCGTACGATTCTCTCCGCCTCTTTTTATCGCGACGATTATTAACGTTAATGCGAAATGGACGCGTCAGAATGAAATGTTAACGATAACGGATCGTCAATTTTGGATTTCAACGCGCTACAACCGATGTAATTGTGTCCCCGCTGACGAGGCAGCGGAAAAAGCATCGTCGAGTCGGACGTAACGTTTTTATTTTCTCGCTATTACGCGAATCGATGCCGCCCCCTTCGACCGGCTGCATTTTCCACGCAAATCGTGCACCGATCGCGATACATTCACGGGGACCTCTGCAATCTGTCGGGTATGGTATCGCGAAAAATTCTGCCGACGTGCGCGTAACGATTTTCGAGAGCGTTTCGCCACGAAGGATGGACGATTCGCGCAAGGGTGCGCCTCTTTCACGATCGATCGTAAATCATGGAATCGGTAGTCGACTTCGAGTGGAGGACACGATCGTACCGGCTCCCTCGGACGTTGATCGCGGCGAAATTAAAAGCTGTAATATTATTTTATCGGTCGGTGGGAAAATGTCCGATCGAAGCGGGAGAAGCGGAAAAAGGAGAAAGAGAGAGAGAGAGAGAGAGGAAAAGAGACGACAAGAGAGCAAGGGCGATCTCCGAGCTGGCCATTTTTCTCGCGAGTGACGTTTATCGACTGGCTCTCTCGGTTTAAGCATCGTCATCGTTTCCTCGTAGCTCGAGCGACGACGCGGAAAGCCCTTTATCTCGACGCGGATTTCCACGACGACAAAACAATTTTCCTTGGCGGACAAAGCGGCTTTGGCCGCATCGTTACATTATCGTTTCTCTTTGTATTAAATAGATTCCGTGCTGTATTCCGACCGCGGCTAATACGACGGAAAGTTGAAAGCAAACTATCGAAACAAACGCGACCACTTTCCTCTTCCCCGACGTCCCTCCCGCGTATGTTAATAATTCAGGGAACTTTGGATTAAAGGGAGACGCGCGCACAGCTCGAAACTGTCTGTCCATTTATGGCTGTACGGATAAGCTCCGCTCCATGGCGTTTTGCCGGACGGAACGTAGGAAACTTGGCACGGTGGCTCGTGCCACGGCGAACGGTGCATTCAGTTTTCTCTCGATGCCGGAGGATACTTTGGCGCGACGTGCAGCGGCAAAGAATATCGGGAATGGCATGGAATGACGGGGAATGGCAGGGAATAGCGGGGACCTCGAGAAAGGATGGGAACCCATGCTCTAAGCTTTCCAGAGCATCGAAGGGGTTTGAGTCATCGACTGGTCCGTAGTTGGACGCGTAGACCGAGGTATTCGTCGTGCACGGATACCTCCCGATACGTTTAAGAGGACCGCAGTTAACTGCGATAACTCTCGAGATACTTTCACGATGGTCGACGATGCCTTGCTTCGGGGATTTTGTATTTTTTTTCCTCGGACTTTTAGCGCAGACTCCTCTGTTAACGGAGGAACGAGAAGTTTGGAGGAAATTGTCGGAAGATGTGTAGTCGAGGGTGGTCTGCGAGGAAAGCCGGAGGAGAATAAAAGTATCGACGGTTTAAAAAGTTCTTTGGTACACTTTGATGGTTTTCCGCGGGGATCGAGAGGGAAGGATCGTCTCTCGGAGCGGAGGAAAGACGAGGGAGAAATTTATGAAAATCCGAGACTCGTCAAAGGAAATAATCTCTACGCAATATCGACCCGATGAACCGTCAATATCGCTCGAATTAATATTCACTCGGCTATCCTCCGGGAAGTTGGACGATTCGTGCGTTAAATCGCGCGATACTCGTGCAATTAATTTTTCGCTGTAACGAGTCATCGAGAGTTTGCGCGGAATTTAATTAAAGCTTTGACGGTGTCGCGGGACGAATTAAACCGGATACAAATTTAATTGAATCTAATGGGGGAGCACTACGACGAAACTCTCCCGGCTTCCCGTTGCTTCATCGACGATTCAATCTCGCGAATTCGCCGTCAACCCTTCCGCGAAACAATTTCAATTCGGCGACGGGAAGCCCTCTTTATTTCACGTAATTTCCGCGACACCGAGCTCCATGGTAAAGACACGGCGACACTCTGCGAACGAGCGCCATGGGGAAGTGCTTGGCAGCCGAAACGCGGCCATTACTCCTACGGACACCCCGCGGAGAGGGTGGCCCCTTCCTCGGTCGAATTCAATTCATCAAACCTCCTGCCAAACGTGGAAAGTTTCGACGGGGAGGATGAGAGAAACAGAGACAGGGTCGGAAGAGGGAAAGAGGGCGAAAAGAAGAGGAAGGAAGCGAGACGAGCCGGAGGAAGACAAAGTGAACGGAGGAAACGGGAGAGTCTGCTCGAGATTTCCGGAGGGAAGGAGAGGAGAACTAGGGCAAAACGAGGCAAGTCGAACTATCGGACGAGAGAGTTTCTCCATGGGGGTCTGCTGGATTCGCGAAGGAGCGAACGCGAAGAATCGAGAAGACGGGAAACTCGCTGAAATTCCGCCTTCAATCTCGTATCTCTCCTCGTGCTTTGATCCGGTGCGCCTCGAAGCTATTATATTTAGAGAGTAACGAGTCTCATCGTAATTTCATAGAGCTTCGATGGTATCCGCGAGAAGAAGGCGGAGAGGCGTCGAAGAAAAAAGCGATCGGGTGGAAATAAGGGACAAAGAGCCATCGGATTCGTGGAACCGAGGGATAAATCCTGGCAGGGTTGGAGAATCCAACGATCGTTCGCCCAGAAGGAGGCACTTCGCGATACGAATTCTGCAGCGTGTGCCGATGGATGGTCTCGATAGTCGGCCAGAATTCCATCGGTTGTCTCTTTCGCGCGATGAACCCGATTGATATCGGCGTTTCGAGGGGCGCGTCTCGCGAAATTCCCCGGAAGATCCTCCGATCGAGCGAATACGTGCGTCCTGTCCCCGAGTATAGAGAAGCCGGCGATATTGGACGATACGTGTCCCATGGATTCCACGAAATTCCACTTTCGATCTCTCGACAGCATCGGGTCATCGCGCGGCAAAGGAAGTAGATTCGGAGGACGATAACGGTGCAATCTGGGATTCGAGAACAGTCGTGACGGTGCGGTTTGTCAAGGATTTGAAATAGCATAAAATAGCAAAGGGTTAATTCTTCCATAAAGCGCCACGAATTAACCGCGTTTCAGGGGTGCTAACGGTATCCCCGAATTTAATTTTAAGTCGAAGAACCGGGGTGGGTAGAAAATCGTGGAAAGAATCCTGCGGAGAACGTTGGTGGCAATTGCTCGCAAAGCAGTAAATCGAGGGAACGAGGGAAACGTTGTCCCGCGAGCTCCGTGCACTCTCTTAGCTTGATACATCGCGATGACTCGACGCGCCGAGGCCGTCGTAACGTCGGTAATTATTTTCATTAACCGGGTAGAAGGGAGATATTCCTAACGCGAAACACGGTTCTCCGTAGCGGGAACCGCGGCGCGGGTGATTATAAATGAAGTTAGGCGCGAGCTCAGTTTTCGTTATCCCGGTAACGCGGCGCGTTCATTACCGTCGTTACTTTTCCCATACAAGATGATACCCGGTATTTGCAGGGAATTTCGCGTTCATCGCGGCCCATCAGTCATCCCGTTGCCGCCTAACTCGTCTCTCCGGCTTACACGCGCGCGCATCGCCTCGAACTCTCTCGACATTCTGGAACGCACGGAATTAGTCCCTTCGTGGCTACGGCGCTCCATGGAAATGAAAAGTTTCGCGGACTGTCGAGCTTGAAATTTCTGCCGGTAAATTCGTCCCGGCGGTTTCTCCGCAGAGGGAGGAGCAGAGATGAGACGGAGGAGACGCGGAGGTCGAATGAGACGAGAGAGAGGGATGAAAGGAGTTGGAAAGAGGCGAAAGAAAAATGAAACTGCGGAGAGACGAATGCGAAGGACGGTAAATACGTGGGTGGTTTGCCCCAGGGTGAAATAACGGGGGTACGAAACGAGTTTTAATTAAACACTGGCCGTCTCGTTGGTGCGATACGGCGAACCGATAACGTCGGCGGTATCCTGAAATTGACAGAATTGGAATTTAGAGTCGGCCAGATCGGGGTTAACGATGAAGCTTAACGATTCAAGGAACGTGAAATTTCCACGACGGTATTTCTCAGGTATCGAATTGCCCGATAGAGAGGGCCATCCGAATCGAAGCCATTTAGCCGTTGCGAGCAGCGAGAGCCGATAATGGCCCTGGAACCTGCACGGGGACATGTCGCGATTTATCGCGCTTCTCGGCGCGGCTGACGTTTCCGCGCGCATCGATCAGTCTGGTCTGCGGAATGAGCTTCTTTCTTGGCACGAGGAGCATCTACCCCGATTATCGCGCATAAGTCTCAACTTTCGAGGTGCGTGAAAAATAATTCTATCGCAATTACTTCATCCTCGATGCTCCGGAGCCGGCAGAGGGAGAATCAACCTCCGACGAACACAGATACGGATTTCTACGTGGATCTCTAGAAACTAGACAAAATAGCGCATCGAGCCGAGGAAGATTCGCCTCATTGCGACTAGTAGAAGCCGAGTAGCAACAAATTGCCACCCCGTTGACCCAGTCTGGTTTGCTGGAATCCAAAGAAAATATCGAGCTGTCCCGAAAATACCCTTCTTCCCGAGGAGACAGACGTCCCTCTCGTTGATCTCGGATGATCGAGGAAAGGTCACCGTCTCGACGAGAACGTCGCGGAGGATAAGGAAGATAAGGACGATCGATGAGGGTCCGCGGGAATGTCGGACGGTGATATTCTTCGAACGGTCGGACAATCGCCCGTGCTGTGCGTTTGGACGCATTTAAGGATTACGAGCATCGAGTTAATTTCGTCGATGATAACGGACCCTCGTCCGCCGCGTTGCTAATAGTCGTTTCACGAGCAACCGGATACCGTAATGCCAAGCTCGGATAATAGCCGAGCGCGCTCCTCCCTGCAGTAGTTATCTCTCCCGCAATGCTCGCTCGGCCGTCTTGGTGGAAGCTTGCCGATATTAAGCTCGCAACTGTTTCTTTTTTACTTGAAAACTCCAGGATATTAGCGCGAGAACGAGGAGAATGGTCGATCGTCGCAATTTGCCGCGCGATACCGGGGTCGCCGTACCTTGGAGTCTCGTTAATCGCCTCTCCTCTCGGTCGATTATATTCGCGAGAACGGCAACTCTTCGATTCGATTAACCAGTTTTAGTGGCAGAGGCCTTTGCGGAAATCTGCTTCTCTCGATTCGCATCGATTGTTTGTCAGCTACAGATCTTCTCTACGTAATACGGATGCTGTCGCGATTGGAAAATATCGCTGAATTATTTTTATCCTTCGGGCAAAGAGTGCCATCTGTTCTATGGGTCGATGAGCTCGCCACTTTTCAGAACGCAGAACGATTAAATCTCCCGATGGAGTCTTCCTTTCCGTTCCGCACGGTATTGCCGGCTGCATCGTGGATGCGTTTTTTTATCTACGCGGTCGAGAGAAATTGTAACCGCTCTGCAAAACGTCCATTAGCAAAGTAACGCGGAAACGGACGGAGGAAAGTGCTCGTCGTGATAATTTTGTAACGCGAAACCCGTCGCGATCCGTTCGAAAGATTCGCGGTAGTTTCGCGATCGATCGTAAGTCGATCGGTTTCGGCGGGATTGCTTAATGCCGGTCGTTCTGACCGCGAATCGCTATGGCGTGCAAAGTTTCCCCCCCAGGAGAGTGGATTATCCGGTCGAGTCGCTTGGAGTGTGTCTTTGCAACCGCGGCTCGTAAATCATCGGATACGTAGTCATTCGTAAATCGACCGCTCGACCGCGATATCGATGTTTCGAGACCGTTGGCAGGAGCTCGAGACCGCAAAATCGGCGGATATCGGTCGAGTGTATTATCGTGGATAACGAATCGCCACGCTCCTGTTCCTACGCTCGTTTGTTTCTTTCTTTTGTATTTTTTTGCTATTGGATTGGCAACTAAGTGATTGCAGATTTCATATAAGAGGGAATTTCCTTAAAACTTTGCCTACCGCTCATTTATCGCATCGGCGGTACACAAATTGGGATAAAAACGAAACTAAATGACTCATCGATACGATTTTTTTTTCTGATGAAAGGAGGAAGTCCAGACAACAAGAAAATGATAGATTAGGTGCTTTGAACATGTTGACGAAACGAAAAAAGTGCCAGAACCATCCATCGTCAAAATCGACAATCACTTAGTTGCCAACCCAATACAATTGCTGTGGTTACTTCAACGAAGACCTATTACCTATTACCTATGGAATTTTCAAATTTCCCAACGCGGCTTTAACCCGGAAAACGATAACCATTGTAAGACCTATTACTTTAGGCGGATTTCGACGTATTAGGTAACAGTTTGGAAGAAATTTTCCAGAGGCGATGGAAAATTTCAATTCACACCCACCGATTCACCTTCTTGCTCTCCGTACTTCCTCGCACGTTCGCTTTCGATCGCTCGTCGGTTCTTCGTTCGTCTCGGTAATTTCTGTCGTGTCAAAACGCCCTTATCGTTCCCGAGGTCTTTAGAGGCGCGATACGCGTTGACGATTCGTCGGGAAATACGACTTTGAAAAGACTTTCCGAGATCGCATCGAGCTCGAAAGGTGCTCCGGCGTTCTTATTACTTGTAAAGTACTATATCGGATGCCGTCGTAAAAGCTTCATAAAGTTACTTTGCAAGAGAGAGAGAAAGAGAGGGGAAGCACGAGAGACGAAAGGAGAAAGAAAGCGCCAGCTACCGGGGTTACAGCACCTGTCGGCGGTCGTTGCAGAAAAGAGACAGAAGGAAGAGGATGCACGCTTATGTTTCTTACGAGATTCATTAACGCTCCAAGTTTACTAAGGCTTTTACGCCATTAAAGCCATCCACGAAATCGCATCTCATAAATCTCTGCAACGCTATTTTAATACCCTCCTCCCGCCTCCTTATTGGATTTACGGCCAATTAGGATTCGCGCCCTCTCGCTCGCTTCGCAAAAAAACCAGAGTCACCAAAGAGTCCGGCATCGCCCACGAAAATGGCTCCACTAATTCCAAGTAACTCGATTGACGTCAAAACGACGTCGGAGGATTCGTTGGGTTTGCGGCGATCGTTGCGACGCCGTTCTCGTCGTCCGCCGATCGGCTCGAGCGATCTGGACGCGACGGACGAGGTCGAAATGGCCGAGGGACGAGAAACGAGAGTCGACAGAGAGGAAGAGAGGGTGAAAAAGGACGAGAGAGGGCGGGAGGTTGCTCCGAGCACGCAGGAGGACGCAGCCAGTTCGCGTATTCCGCATCGATCGCCAGGAATTCGCGAAACCAGCTCGCTACGCGACTCCAGCTCGACGAAGGGGCGATGCGTCGTTGTTCCGGCGACGCGGAAAGGACGAAACGACGACGTTCTCGTCGTTTCGTTGGGTGTAATTCGATTCCTACGGATACTCCGGAGGAAAAAAGGGGACTACGCAGGGCCCTCTGCTGCAACCTGCTCTCACTTGCGGACTTTCGAACCCCCCAGGGGCCTGGGACGTTCCCAGGTACGGGTTTGGCGAACCCGGGGTGCCCGAGCCCGCGTGCCTATACCTCGCAAAAATAGAGGAGTCCTCTGGCCTGTGGTTTGTTCCGATTCGCCTGACGGATAGAGACCTCCCCCTTTCTGACGTCATTTTCGATTCTAACGCGTTATTGGCCGAAAGAGTCACACGTTCGTTGCGTCGTCATGGGAACGACGAAGGAAGTGTTTCGTTCTCGGTTGTCATTCGTCAGTCTCAGGTTTCCAGGACCGACATGGTGGGGATAGGCTTCTGCAAGACTTCTCTATTTTTGCGAGGTATAGGTCGGATTTGAATGCGCGAATTAAAGCAGCATTCGTTTCGCTAGCCTTCTCTTCAGTGTCCACGGCATGATCTCTCAACGTTCACGGTGTTCATGGCTGGTGGAAATTGAAAAATTTCCGGACGGCTTTAGTTTGCGAGGGAAAATTTCGTGCCACTCGATGGGAGGTCGACGAAAAAAATATCGCAAGGAAGAGGGACGAAGAAAAAGCGAGCGAGGTCGCGACTCCGACTGGGAATAAGCAGTTGGTAAATATTCATAGGACTTGTCCCGGAATTCGCCGGGGTTTTCCAACGGGGAACGCAGTCTACTCGCGGTAATTAAGGCAATTAACATGCGAAGTAACAAGAAAGCCACGAGGAAGCGACTCGTTACCCGTGCGCTCTTCTTCGGCCACGCTTTTGCAATTAAACGACAAACCACCGTGGTTTTTCCAAGTTTCCCGACAACGTTGACCATTAGCCGAAAAGTACGGCCGTCGATGAGCAATAATCCGCCTACGCCGGCACGTACAATTAAAGCGCCCTCTCTCTCTTTCTCTCGTTCCCTCGTTCTACGAGCAAATCAGGCTCCACTTTGGAGGTCGAGGCGGCCAAAAATTTCCGCGCGACCACGAAACGACTTTACGTCACCGTTTTACGTACCTTCGTTGGCACAAACCGCGTCAGATTTAAACGGAAGAGAGAGGGAAAAAGAGAGAGAGACAGATGACTTCCAATCTCTGCCGAAAACTGCCGCGGCTGGTCGTAAAACAATTTGACGAGAGCGAAATCTCTGGAGCGGCCATTTCGATTGACGATGCGCGGATGGAAACGCAGATACGCGAGATCCGCGAACTCGCGCGAAGGGCGCGAGATCGCGGTGGCCCGCGTAAAATCTAAACAGTCCCTCGTAAAAGCGAGAAACGCGTCGGTCTTACTTCCCCAGACGAATCGAGAGTTTGCCGATAAATTTCTGCCCCTCCGATCTCCGTTCCGTTTCCGTTCTTTGTCCGCGCGTAATGGTCGTGCCTTTTAACTGCTGTCGATATTCGAGATTGCACGAACAAATGGGTCTCTTGATTCGAGGGATTTGGAATGGCCGCGGTAAATTCTTGACAAAAGGTATCGGTGGTCTCGTGCTCGTTCCTTACGACTTACCCGGGGCTTCGATCTCGCGATATCGCGAAGAATGAAAACGTCTCTGGCCAAGAATTCTCTCGGACGGCGTCTCGCGGCAACGAGAAATACCGGAAGCCGTATATTTGACTTTTTACCGTCGATTCTTCCTACGTAGACGCGTATCGTTTATTTCCAACGAATTTTCTCCCTTCTCCAGGAAACGACGTCGTATTTCCACCCACTCGAATTCGATCGTTTCTTCCGTTTCTTCCGAGCATTGTTTAAAGAGTATTTCTCGCTCACACCCAGCCTACTTCCGGCTAAATCTTGCATCGGGGACCGAATCGCGTTAACGCTGTAATTACCAAGGCGGTCGAAGTCGATAGGACAGCCATACATTAAATATTCTACGGCTATGTTGTGAGACAAAAATATCTTGACTGATCATCTTCTTCGCCTCTTCATTCCTCTCTTGCTAAAGTATTTATTTGGTATATTTAAGTGTAATAGATACGGAGACGATAGTTTTAGCGTGAAAAACCAATTGCCAGCGATGCGTCAATTATTCCGACAGTGCCTTTAAACGGTCGAGAGTTCGCGTCACGTTATGATTTTCAAATTCTAAACTTGCCTTGATTTCGGACGGTAAAGGGAATTCGGGATTTCGTGAACGGACACCCGTAGCCTGGGGAAATTTGTTGGTCGTTCGAGCGAGCAGCCCGTGGCTTTTGAATGAAATAATAAACCAAAAGCCTCTTTGTAAATGCCGTTGTTTTTTCTTCCAACCCGCGTCTCTCTTCGTCTCCCTCTTTTTCACGGTGCTCGTCTCTTCTCGTCTCGTCTCTCGTCGTCTCTTCTCCACAGTTTCATCGAGTCACTCTTCCATGTTGTCCCCTTTGGCGGTAGACCGTGTTTTAAAAATGAAATTCAACCTACTACCTGTATACCGTTGCCAGGTTTTCAAGAGAAAACCGGGTTAAAAGCGTGCCCTTTAAACCCGCAGCGAGCCTTTTGAGGTCGAACAATTACTTTCCGCGATTCTCGATGTTTTACATCGAGCGGTACGTTCGACTCGCGATAAAAGGCCGTCCCTAGTCGATTTGCGCGCGTTTTTCATCCCCCGTCGAGGCAAACGCCAAATCCAAGTACAAAGGGACGTCCACCGTCTCTTCGTTCCCGTCACTCTCTCCCACCCTCCCACCCACCGGACAAAATTTATAACTCCGACTATTTTTTCCCAACCCCGTCGAGCTGTTCGTCGCGATTCGATCTTTTCAGCCCGGAATCCGCGCTGGAAACCGTCGCAATTATTACCGCTGCGCGGAAGTCTCCGGAGAACGGTCGCACGCAGAGCCGGCAGAATTCTCTCCGTGTCGATCGACTTTGATCGGTACGCGGTACTCTGCTCGATTGGATCGCATCGCCGGTCGAAATCGACGCGGGGGATTCGCCGTGGAGGTGATCGAGCGGAGAAGACGGGGGACGTTGCAAGAAATTTGTCTCGGCTGACAGTCACCGCCCAGCACATGCCGCTTGCAATATATTATTTGGAGGGAGAGTCAGAGAGAGAGAGAACATTGCCAGACAGACTGCAGAAGCCCCTTCGGAGTCGTTTCCGACCCCCGAACCGACGAGGCTTCCGCCGCAGACCTCCGTCGGCCCCTCTCCCAGAAGCTTCGCCTCCTCGTTCATCACCACCGCGTGTTTACGCGTGTCGCAGGATGCCGACACCGGCTCTCTTCTCCGAGAACACGCGTGCGCATACATATGCATGCGGGTAAACGGACGTCGTAGTTGCAGCCCTTACAAGGGGTGTCTGCTTCCTGTCGCTCGGCAACTTGCCTGCCCGATTAGCGCGGGTACGAGGGCAGCCGGATGGCCTGTCCGTTACCAAGATGTACCGGACGTCATCGAGGAACCGGGCAAACCGTGTATATACGTCCGATTTGTGTGCGAACAGGCTACCCGAGGGCAGCACAGTTCATGCTGTCGCGCCATTTATGGCGTACGCTACTTAAGCCCATTTTTAATTCTACTCTCCAATCGTCCCACCATAATGAGAACGGGCGATGGAAAACCCATCAACTGCCTGTGCGATCGTTTTCACAGGAGGACGAACTTAGTCACGGCCCAGACGGCGACGTTTATGTCTTCCGTCGGAGCCGCATCGACTCTGTTGTTCTTCCTGAAAGAAGATATTTTTCATTAGTGGCCTGAAGAATCGGCCATCCTAATCGCCGTGTATATACGTCCGATCGTCGATCTTCTCGTCCGTCCCGAAGTAACTTTAAACGATAATAACGGAGATAGAATTATTGCGATTCGTCGAATTTCACGAGCCAGTTGCCGCAAGATAAACTCCGCCACGATTACCTGGCCGAGATGGCAGAGGGTGCTTACCCCGACCTTCCGATTGCCTCCGCGGTTTCCTCGGAGGTCGGGCTCGCCGAAGGAAACTCCCGGTGTTTCTGTTCTCACCGCGCATCGACGAGTCATTCCTCCCCGACGTTCCATTATTGTAATATTCCCCCTCGGTCCCGCTCTCTTTCCCTCTTTCTCCGGTGCGAAGTTATTCGTTACTGCTAACCTTCGCGTCCAATTTAGCAGCAGCAGCAGCGGAGGCAGCATTCCGACACGTAAGTCACCGGGACAGAACTAACGACCGGATGGGATCTCGCCTTTACCGAGAGAAAATGGCACCTTTTGCTTCGCCCTGCTCCGTCTGCCTCCGTCTACCCCGTCCAACCCCGTTCACCCTCGTCTGCCACCTCGTCTTCGTCTCTCTCCACCCTCCGCCCCTTTTCATCTCGTTACATCTTCTGCGACTCCGAGAGGGAACTTTATTAAATATTAAAAGAGAATCTACAATGGCTCGCTTTCCCATTCCCACCCCCTACCTCGGTCTCTCGCACCCTCTCGCACCACCTCGCGCCCCCCGTGGCCCCTCTTCGGCCTCGTCGACGACGTCTCGTCGCGAGATTTCTCCTCGTCGCGGCCTTGGCTCGGTTCGTTCCTCGAAATCGCTCCTCGTGTCGTCGCGCTTCGAGGAAGTCGCGCGAAACGACGCACTCGTGCTTGGCAAATGCGATCGTCGCACCTGCTGATAAGAATCGCATGACCTCGCCACCCTCCTCTTTCTTATTCTTCCTCTTTCTTATTCTTCCCTCGTCTCGACGGGCGGGCAGCGTTCCGTGAGCCGACTCGGAGTCGATCGAGGCGGAGGAGTCGATTTTTGACGATGTCGACGCAATCGGCCGCAGCAATTATCGCAAAGTCTCTCTCTGTTTGCGGGGAAAGAAGGGGCTTCTCGCGGGGCGAGGTTGGGATGCGATTCAATTTGCGCAGGTTTAAACGAATTAAATTCCATTTATTTGCGTCAATCTGCAGCGGATAATGGGCTGCCCGATAAACACTGCATAGATTGTATTTAATTCGGCGGAGCGAATTAACGGTCTATATTACACCGACCGGCTTTATCGGAAATATCGCGGCACGGTGTATTTGGATTAAAGTTAAACGCCCGGCAAAGGGCGAACTTTCATAAATTGATCGAGGGTCAGATTATCCGTTTAAACCCGCTCGAATTTTCCTCGCACTTGGAAATCGCTCTTTCGAGATTTCACCGCGATTAATCGACCTTAATGCGCAACCGCCTCCCGGAGAACCGATGAAAACCTTTGCCCGCACAATTAGCAACGTTCACGCGATAATTGGAAGGCGGATTGACGCTAAAGATCCGCGGAAAATCGCTGAATGTTTTTATCCAGCGAACGCGAGAGCGGCGTGGACGAATTTTCGCGAGATTAGACGGTACGCGGAGGGAATTATCACCGTTCGACCTATCGATTCGTCGTCGCTGGGCGTTTGTTCGACGTATCGTTGTCAACGGGGAATGGAAAAAATGCGGTCGAAAGAGAAATCGGAACGGGAGCGTGATAAACGTGATTGATGAGCACCCGTAGCGATCAGTTTGAATTTCGCTGCAATATTTTCGCGAAAACATCGCATACCCGTCACGCGATCGTCCCGGGGTGCCATAGCGCGGGATTTCGCGAATTTGCATTTATGATCCGCCAATTAGCGATTTTCGGGCTGCGAGACCGCGCCAGCAGACGGGCGAGGAACGATGAGCGACGAGCAACGAACATCGAGCGGGGCCTCGCGTCGGGGATTTGATTTTCTCGGCTCGTTACGTTCCCGCGCATTGACGAGAGGATGTCACGTGCGAGATTGCACGCCAGGGTAAATAAGCTGCGGGATAGATTAAGATAGATCGAGTGGAAATCGAATAACGCACTCGCACGCGGATATCGAAATTCCGCCCCGTGCATTGCGAGGCTTTTAAAATTCTGTGACAAATCTATCGCTACGCCGGAACACGAATGGCGGAGAGATTTCGACGACGTCGCTTTTCACCTACTCGACTTAATTTCGCGCGAACGCGACGTTTTGCCTCCACTTTGAAGGACCGTCTATTTCGTCGACGAAAAAAAGAGCAAAAAAATACAGAATGCAATGAGCGTTGACTTTGCTCGCAGGAAACTCAAGATGCTTGAAGGCGCGACCGAGTTATCAATGAGAATTAATCACTTTTATCCGGTCTCGTTGAAATGGAATCCATCGCAGCGTTGACCGCTCTCTCCCCCGCTTTTTAATGCCTGCCGGATATTAAAAGTTCGATGTTTCGCGAGCGACCCCCGAAACCTTTTGAATGCGCTCGCGCCGAGATTACTTTTCAAGGGGAAAAAGCACTTTTACGGATAGTTTCGGAACGCTAACAGCCATCGTGGTCCTGCTCCCTCTTTCGAGAGCGCGACCACGACCGAAATTGTTTCTCTGCGAGCTTCAACCAGGAGGGAGGAAAGAGAGAGAAGAAAGGCGTTGCGGAGACATTTCGGTGAAACCTTTCTTCTTTCCTCGTTTCTCGTTCTCTGGCGCGCGCCGTGAAACTCGGGAGAAATCTCCGTCTCGACGTGGCGGCTCGCTAAAGCCAAAAACTTGCGAGGTACTCGAGGTCGGTGTTCCTTTAAAAATCGTTTCCGAGTAATTTCGAGGGGTCAACGAGAGGAGGAAGGAAAACTCGCAATGCCGTTGTCCCGCCAAGGAGGGTTTTTCTTTTTCCCTCTTTCACTCTCCTGCCTCTTTCTCTCTCGACGTCCCGACGAAATCGTCCGACAGAGTCAACGAGGGAGAAGGAGAAGCGGAAAGTGGAGCCGGAGGAACGTCGAGTCTCGCAGCGGCTTTTGATTAAAATGCCCGCATGCCGGCTGTTGTCCGAGGTGGAAACGTCGGCCATGGCCATGCTCGCGAAACGTTTCACTGTCCTCCGGAGCGAGGTTTACCCTTCACTTTCCGGGCCGTCTGTTTGTTTTTCTTCGTCTTTCGCGCTATCGCGACGCAACGTCGCCCAGCGTCACCCTTGCGGCTCGACCCGTGTTCCTTATTCTCCTTCGGACGACCCATCGAAACGCAATTCTCCGTCCGCAAATGCGTCGTCCATCGTCCCCTCTACCTTCCACCCCTTATCGACCCCGAAGAAGGGAAGACTCTCCCCTTTTTCATCCACGGACAGCTTTATCGCCTGTGGATATTGGTAACATTATTATGAGAAGCGAATGGCTGAGCGGGAGTTCGCAATCAAAGGGCGGGTAGATCGAAACGAGCTGGCCACGCGTGAATTAATACTTACAATGAGCGCACCGTTGGGAGGAAAAATATGCGAGCCACCGGCCGATAGGTCGTATCGCGGCGAATGCGTTAATTGCGCTTCTGTCCTTTGTTATTCCGAATTTCATTTCGCGGCGCACCGCGATACCCGGTCGAGCCTTTGTGCCGCAAACAATAACTGTGTTTTGTTGGCGTTCGTTGATATCGTTGATTGCTCGGAATTTGTTTGCGCTCCGGTTTGCGCCCTTCGTTATTTTTATACGGGAGCTGCCGCGATCCCGAATATCGCATTTCGCGGAGAGAGTGGGTCTCGCGAGACTCGTCCGGCGATCCGAGTGCTGCTCGCCGGTTTTCCACCTTCCCTCGTTTCCGCTTCGGCGAGGAAGCGAGAGAAATTACGCTCGCGAGGCCGTGAAAAATTCTGAATTAATCGACTCCAATATATTCTCGTAATTCGTCCGACAGTTTAGAGCGTTAAATACGAAAGTAACGTCGGATGTATTCGTCCAGCTCCTCCAGGACGATCGATAGCGATCCACCGAAAGAATCGAGTCGACTCGGACCCTTCGAAGTGCTTCGACCGCGCCATAGCGCGAACTGGAGAGCCACTTCCGGAGAACGTGGAAGTTTCCGGCGCTCCGCTCTTTCTGTTTCGTTTTCCTTGGTCGAAGAGGGATTCGTTTGCACTTTGTCGTACACCGGGACGAAATTCAATGGAACGGATAGTCGGCCCGCGTGGATTAACTTGGTTGGCAATTAATCGATAGCGCGACAGCGATCGGCAGCTCGCAGCCACTCGACGAAGTATCAGGAAAACGTGACCGGGAAACGCGATCGACACGAGGCGCGAGATTCGAGCCGCGCCTCTCGGATGGGAAATTTCCTGCTCCATTCGAACGGGTTGGCGTCGCTTTTCCTCCCTTCGCGTCGCCTCGATTAATAACAACGTCACACCGCTCGGATAAAAGGCCGGAACGTAGACCAGCCTCGTTACCGTTGCTAAATCTCCGCGTATTCGACCGAAGATTAACTCGAAACGATGATCCATCGCTCGAGCCGTCCAATAATTATCACCGATTACGTCCGACAGTGCCGAAGCCGCGGCCACGGGGAATTTGGCCGACGAGGGAAAAACGGTGCGCGGTTTTCCACGGTGAAAACCTGTGAAAACGTTGTCGGTTGGACGAATTTCGTCGAAACGAAGATTCGTAGGGAGAGAATCATTAATTGAAAGAGTCGGGAGGACCGAGGTGTAGAAAAGGGCGACACGAGGTCGTCCCGGCGAACACGAGACTCGCGACTTGATTATCTGTAAAAACACAAAGTTTGTACATTGAAAAATAAATCACTACGTCTCGTTACAATAAAGAATACGATCTCTAGAGGTCAAAGACCCCCAAAAGGACAGTGGCCCTTTGACGGATGGCGGATGACGATGAAAGGAAGTCGTCGACGAGTCCATCGTCGAAGGTCCGACCGATCCTTCCACCGCAAGCGCGGCTCCCGGAAGTCTAGCGGTACCAGGGGGCAAACTATGGAAAGAAATTGCGAAGGCGCGGAGAAGCGTCCACCTAGAACGCATGCCGGAGCGTTTGCTCGAGGGTGTAGGTTAATGCGAAGGGAAAAGCAAGCCACGGAGGGTCTAACGAGCTCCGAGTATCGACCGCGAGCGAACGAGACGCGCACAAAAGCGGGCCTCTTGTTGGCCGCAAGGATCCGCGCGTCGGTACGCGCGAACATCGCGGGGGAGAAGGTCCGGCGCGGCCTTTGTTTAGTTACCGAGCTGCTGGATAGACCGGAAGTTGCGGTCCGTTCAAGTCGGCCGAGCCAATCAAACTTGCACGACGTCGTTAAACACGTTTCAACGAGCCGAGTCCGAGGTTTCTCGTGAAACCACCACCGTATAACGAACGAGAGCTTTCTCCGTCTTTCCCTCTTTCCCTCCCGCCGTCCGCCGGAAATTCCGCGTCCTATCGAGAAGAGAGACGTCTCGGCGTCTCGTTAACCGAGCTAGGAGTTACGGTTAACGTTTCGCGGAGCAATACGTCCGAGGAAATCAACGCCGAGGGAGAGCGAGGACCTTCCGAGCTCGGTAACGACTCGGTTTTCTCCATTCCTCTCTCTCCCTCTCTCTCCTCTCTCTCTCTCTCTCCGGCATCGCGATCGACTCTCCTCGGAGATTGGGTCGTTTTCGACGGCAAGGTATCGAGTCTCCGGGACGAGGGAATTACGCGACCCAATTTCGAGAAGCTATTAGAGGTTTCGTGGAGTTTGTCTTCGTCGCGATTGTCATCGGCGAGCCTCTCCTGCTCCACCACCTCCTCCGGCTCCTCGATGTGCACTTCCGTCGATCCGATTCGCTCGACTTCTTCCTCCACCTTGCACGGTTGCGAGTGGCACAATTCGCCCGCGAAATTCGTTGGAAAGGTGCCGGCACTCCCTCGGCAATTTTCTGCCCCGACCGAAGCGGAGGAGGAGATGAGACGTTCCGCGGAATGACTCCGTGGAATCGTGGGAGCACGGGTATGGAAGAGAGAAGACAGAGGGTGGATGCTAGGAGCGGAATTGCCGGCTCGAATCTTGGCGGTTGTATTCGAGAAGGGAATAGGTGGTTTCGCGGAAACCCGGATTCCCCGGTGCGTCGCGCTGCCGCCGCCGCCGCGGGATAAGCGTACTGTTTCGACATGGAGCTCGACACCGGGTCGATGGTTGGCAATTAATCGGCTTTCCCTCGAGTCCCGGGTGTAATCTGATTATACCGCGCATGCCGAGTTTAATATCTGTCTATTCGGGACGGCTCGCTATTCAATCTCTATTTCCGGCTCTCTCGACGAGCGCCCGTCGATTCCAGCCGATCCCAGTCGATTCTTTCTTCCGCTCCTCGCCTCCGAGAGGCCAACGCGGCGGACAATTTGGCGCATCGAGGTCCTCGATCGTCGATCTCGTCGACGAGTCGCGCCTTCGTTCCGTCGAAACATGTATAGCGCGACAACCGAAAGATGGCTAGGGAGCAGCGGAGCCTCTCGTTTTCAACCGCCTGTTCCCGTCATTCCGTTTTTAGAATATCCAAACCCATCCTCCTAAGGTAAACGACTATGCGGAGCGTTTACTTTGGGAGGCTGGGTTTGGGAATTCCAAAAACGAAATGGCGGGAATAGGCGCTTGAAAACGAAAGGTTCCGCCGCTACCTAGCCATCTTTCGGTTGTCGGACTATATGTCGTCGCCGGCGAAGCCTCAAACGGACGGCGATTCCGCTAATTACGTCGCCTCGTCGAAGCCACTTCCACGGGGTGGTATTCGCAGGCCGGCGCACGTGGAGTTTGGAATTTGAGAAATTTCACGCGACAAATGGCCGAGTCAACGGAACGAGGCGAGTCGAGGGAGAGGCGCGCGGAGGGAAGGCGTCTGGATGCGCGGCTGCGTTTCTTGCCCGTCTCATCCGGTCGCAGTTGCGCGGTAGATATTAATTAGACACAACACGGACCGTTTCTCTTTGGTGCGATTAGACGTCCTTCCCTCGGCGGTGAGTCGCCTCGGTGCGACCTGAATTTGCAATTTACGAGGGACATGCTTCCAAACTTCGCCTATTTTGCGCGACTAGAAACGGCAAATTGCCGGGTTAGGACGGGCCGCGAGAGTTCACCGATATTTCCCGCCGTGTTTACTCCCCGGGGCGAAAATTATTAGGATGTACCTTGACAAGATTTCACCCCTTTCTCGTCTCTCGACCGAACGAACCCGCGTCCACCCACATCCGAACGAGAGTCGCGACCGAAGATTTCTTCGCAACGCTCCACCTTGCAACGAGTCCGCGAATTCCAGTGGACTCGAGTGGAGAGCGGTTGCCGGAATATTTCGCCGACGCATTACGATAATGCGATTCAGCCGCACCGTCAAAATGCCCGCTCTGCGCGCAAGCCGGACCGACGGTTTGCAAACTATTCGCGCCGCGTTAGTTCGCACCCCAGGGACGGCTCGAAGTCGCGAATTTACGGGGGAATTTCCCGAGCGAGCACCTCGCGCGGGAAACCCGGAGAGCATGCAAATCCCGGATCGTTCGGAGCCGTTGGCACTGGCCGGTCGGCTTTCCAGGTGCTTCGAACGAGCCGATAAAACGCGGCATCCGGTTCACGGATAATCGCGAAACCAGAGGCGCGAGCACCTGGCCGATCGTGCATCCGGGAGGGCTCTAAGTTCTTAGCCGCGTACCGCGATAAATAACCGGGCAAAACCGACGGCGAACGTTTATCGCCGGTGGTGATTTGTGGAACGGTTCGAGCGGACCGCGCAGAGGCGAGAGAATCGTCCGCCGGAGACTCCGGTGGTTCGTCCCTCGACCACCGAGAAATCATTTTCGTCGGTCCATTTCTCCGCTTCCGGAACGACCAACGGACCATCCTCTCGTCGCTTCTCGTCGAACGGACCCGTTGCACCTTTTCGCGACGACCAGGGAAAAGAAGGAAGGCACGTTCGATCGCGCCGAAACGTGACTCCGGATTTTGCCTCGGTGAAACGCAAGCTAATTGGCCCTCGACGATTTTCGAAAATTCGAGAGCCTCGCCTCTCTCGGGCTTTCGCGTGCTCGAAACGCTATCGGAAACGAGCTTTCGGGCGTGGAGTTTAACGAGAAGGGCGACGCGACGCGACGGCGGCGGCGCTCCGGTATCCGTCTATCCGTCGGGCTTATCCCGAGCTTCTCGGTCGTGCAGGAAGCTTAGCTCGATCCGTGATCGTGCAGAGGCGTCGCGTGTGTCGGTATGGGCCGACATAGCGGAGATTCGAGGCTGCGCGCGTACGGGGACGAGTTTGCGAGCTTCCGAGCTTCCGAGCTTTGGAGCTTCCGAGCTCCCGTGCTTCCGTATCTCCCAACACAAATATGTACCGCGGCACCGTCCGGTAATGGGAGGTAGGAAATAGCTTTCCGGCAAATGAACACGCGCTATGCCCCGCATACCGCACGGGACGACGGTTCTCGTGCGACCGAGCAGATCGTTAACCACGTGACAGGACCGACGTGCCACTGACCGTTACTCCTTTCTTATTTCTGGCCAATTCCAGTCTTCTCTCGCGTCGTTCAATTTACATTCTGCCGCGACCAGCGAAATTTCGTTTTTCTCGCGGAAATTTCGCCCCGTCGGGGACGATCTTCGAATCGATCTTCCACCGGAGAAAGAGCGTCATTCGAGGGCTCCAGAGCATAGACTGTTTAACACTAGAACTACCAAACCAGTCAAAATGACTGGTACACATTTTTTTCCAAAAATTCTCCAAGTTTATAGGAGTGTCATAGGATAGATATTCTGCGTCCATCTTATAAAACATAAATTGCCGAATCGATCATCTCTTCCACCTCTTAATTCCCCTTTTTTCAAAATACTTATTTTATTTTTTTAAATATGATAGATTTAACGCCGGTAGTTCTAGTGTTAAAAACAAACGCAATTTGCGCGGCACACCGTCACAAGTAGGCCCTGTTATTGCCACGGAACTCGAAAGATCGGCAGGGTGAACTTGAAATCGAAGCTAGCGAATCGTATCCTCTCCGCTGCGCCTATCGCACCGACCGCTTTGCCGGCTGATTGCCCGAATACTTTTGTAAGTAGGGAAAATCCTCCGTTCCGATTAACCAGGTTCGAGTTTCACTCAATTCTCGGAGCAAGGTTGCTCGACGATCGTGCCCGACTATCGAAGTTTTCAGAGCGACGCGATCGTTCGGTATTAATCCAGGGTAAATCCCTTTTCTTTCGGGCCTGCCATTCGCTAGGAGAATAATCCGGCGCGTGCTCTACCGGCTCGTTATTGGGATACGTTGCGCGCGACGAGTAGAACAAGCCACGACAGGAGATGGTTGTCTGGGTTGTCTGGGTGTTTGGGTGGGTGGGTGGTTGGGTGGGCGAATGGTCGGGTGGTTAGGTGGCTGGGTAACAGGGCGAAGAGCGGGGCTGCC
Source organism: Cerceris ruficornis (assembly GCA_963989415.1). Lineage (NCBI taxonomy): Eukaryota > Metazoa > Arthropoda > Insecta > Hymenoptera > Crabronidae > Cerceris > Cerceris ruficornis. The sequence continues at coordinate 19,924,167 of OZ022524.1, forward strand.
CGGGCGACTCGCGTCTGATGAAGCACGTATCGTTACTACTGACAGCTCGAGGCTGACGTTGATAGATACGTCTCTGTATCGTTAGGTACGGTAAACTGTACAGTTATGGGCCACTTTATAACAATAATGCCCGTCCATTTTCTCGATGAAACCGTCGATTTTACGGAGGGCGCCTGCGACTGGATTATGCTAAAATATGGAAACTATTTGCCCGACGACATCTTATCGAGCGGTCCGCTAACGATATTCGTCCAGTGCAGGGCTCGACGATTCCGTTTCCTCCCTTGCACTCTTCCCGAGACTTTTCCGTCGATCGACGGTATCTCGATAACCTCGAAGAAACGCTGAAACTGACCACGTCGCAGTTACGAGAACCCTCCTAGAATTATTATCAAGATTCTCCGCGCCTTCCGGCATTAACCATTTGCCGCGGCAGGTGCAGGTGCGCGTAATGGAAGTAATTTGAATTTTAGTCGGCGTCGTTACAATCGAATTATTCCGATCGCCGTCCCGACGGATCGTATTCTCCAATTGATTTCTCGAAGACCGAGAAAAGCGAGAGGATCGTCGTCAAAGCGAACGTGTTCACGGGAACCGGGAACGCGAAGGAGGACGTCCTCAGAGACGAGATGGAATCACGCTTATTCGCCACTCCTATCGATGCCGAGCGTTTAACGCGCGTCCATCGAGACTGTGGAATAGAATCGAGACGGGAAATCGGTAAATCCGGTCGAAGAGCAGAGGCGAGACGAGACCGTTCTGCGGAGATTCCTCGGAGGCTCGCGTTGGTGCGCGGGATGCGATTACCAGTCGGACTAATGCCAAATTCCCGGCACAGAGGCCGGAAACGAGGATAATAGCGGATGCATCGAGTGGCCGATCGGACGCGCCAGTCGTAAATAAACGGATAACGATAACTCGTATCTATATCGAACGAGCAGACGTTCCCGGATGCCGTTAGCCGGGCAAACCTCGTAGGACAGATTGCCCTGCGCGTAATTTCGCTCGCCTGTAAGGCTACCTGAGCTTCCGTCACGTAGAAACGGCGCGTCGGGGAAATGCGTCGAAGGGACGTTAACCCGGAAACGGCCGAATCTCTGGGATCGTCGGAGGCGTCCGATAGAAATGGGAATCGAGCGCGATCTCGAGCTGGGAGAAATTCGTCGAGGTTATCCTCGGACGAGGCTACGATCGCGAGGAAGCGTTTTAAAGCCTTCAGGTCGAGATGCAAAGTCGAGGAGGATTTTGGGAGAAAGCCGATGCCGGTCGGGGCACACGCTTTAAGTCCGAAAATCGTTTGACTCTCTTATTCCGGTCGGGAGAACGGCTTTCCATCGAGGAAACGGCGTTTTCCTTTAAAGAGATCCGAGACTTGGAGAACCGTTTCTCGAGGTAAATCATAGAGAGAGGGAAAGAGAGAGAGAGAGAGATACGTTATTCTCGAATGAGCTTCGGAATGAAATTCCAATCGCGCAGGCAACCTCCCTCTTGTCCCGCGGAAAGACCTCTGCTGTGGCTTTTCCGAATTTATCGAAATAATCGAACTCGTTTCACCGTGGCTCGCGGCGGAAACGAGACGAGGGAAGACAGCGAGACGGAAGGAGAGGAAAACTTCCCTCGTATAAATATTTTACTACGCTACGGACGAGCGCTTTGATTTCGTTCCTCTGGAAACGATCGCTCCTCGCCTTTTTTCGCCGCTCTCTTTTGCCCGCTCGTCGAGCGCTCGAAACCGCGACGAATAAAAGACCGTGATATTCACCGTCGACGATCGTCTCTTCTCGACTCGCCGCGGAACGCGATTGGACGTTTAACGGAGAAAAGTGTATACTCACAGTGCACTTTAAGTTTCCATCGTTCCTCGATACCGGCTTCCGGGAGTTTGGGGTTGGTAGCGCGACAAACGAGGAACTTTCCTTCGTCCTCGACCGACGGTGTCCACTGCAGCACGCTCACGCTCGTTCCGTCCTCCTGAAACTATCCCAATTCCACTTGCATCCCAGCGATACTCTTATCGACGCTTTTGACGTCCACACCGACGCTTCGAAAGTAGAATTCACCAGCGACGCGAAAGAACTTGCCCCGACGTCAATGGGCGAGCGATTAAATGCAATTAATGTCAATTGAATCGGCGGGCAAATTAGCGCGTACACGATGGAAAGAGCGACGGGGCAATTGCTTGTCGGCGGACCGTCGAGATGGAAATTGGAGAATTGCCCTGAATTTCAGAACTAAACGCGCTCGTTTGGCGGATCAGCCTCAACATTTCCATGACAATCGACCTCGCTCGAGGGAGTCGCTCGCGTCATGCTAATTCTTTCTCATTTTGCATTTTTCCCCGGGAAAGTTGGGCTTCGCTCGCCCACCGCGAGCGAACGGGTCTCTCCGCCTTTTCGTCGGTCCGTCGACGATTCGCAACTTTCGACGACGTCGACGGGTCTGTCGGAGCACCCCGAGGCATTCCGATTGAGCGCGATCGCTCGAATGCCGAACGAAAAAACTCAGGGACGAGGAGTTCTCTATTTTTCGGCCTTTAAAAAGCTCGCGATTCTCGCTTCCGGCGAGCGTTCCGGAAGGCGGACGATAAATAACGACGGACGAGGCAGAAACGTCGAAGTCCGCGCGACGAGACGGGCAAAATGGACGAATCTCAATTTCAAATGCCGCAGCGACGAAGAAGACGCGGTTGGTCGCGGAATATCGCGAAAAAACGAGTCTCTCGATGCCGATGCCGCCACCGAATTCGTCGAGAGGTTCGCGAAACTGGGACTCCTACGACGAATTTCTGCCGTTTGGCTGTCGCGAAATTTTCCTGGTCGTTATTTACGTATTGTAGACTCGAGGCTGGAAAAATACTCGCGAGTCCTCTCGCTCCCCCGTCTCCTTGCGCCTCCTCCGAGCGTTCGTTGCCGAAAACAACGACGAATGAGCGAGCGCGCGAACGAAAGCGTGGGAAATGAAAATCGAATCGCCGTTGGAATCTGCGCACGTTTCCAGAATTCGAACGTGTTTCGTCAGAGTGATCGTTAAAAATTGCTCGAACTTCGTTTCGCTTCTTTTTGCGCGGGATGAAATTTGACAAAATTCCGCGCGCATCCTCGCCGAGCGGAGCGACGGGATTCGCGCGACGTGAAAATTCCGTTAATGGAGGAACGACGAGAGGCCGACACGATTTATTCGCTGGGCCCGACTCGGCTCGGTCGATCGTCGATTCCGCTTTGACGGGGAGTTCGCGTCGCTCGAAAAAGAGGAGCCGGGGAAAAAGTAATTTGTCGAACAAGCCGTCCGGGTCCATCGACGGGCGAGTCATTAGCCCGAGTAGCCGATAATCTCGTTAGGAATTCCTCTTACGATCGTGAGGAGAGACGGAAGCGAAACGAGGCGCTCGCGATGCGCGATGCCCGTCGCCGTTGCCCATTCGATGGCTAATCCATTCGCCGGCTATCTCCCGAAGGCACTTTATTCCGATTGCAATCGATCGAGCGTCCGAGCGATGCATTCGATATTAAAATCACGCACGAGCCGCCCGGACGGAGAAAGGTGGTTGTTTTTCCTCGCGATATCAAAAGCACCGTCGACAGAGGAATTCCGCGAGTTTCCCGATGAAATTGGAGCGCGGCAGAAAAAAAGAAATTCCGGCGATGGAAAGGAAGCCCGACGATGCACGAATCTGCGTGGTCCTCCCGTCAAGAACGATACTTCCGCGAAGGCACGATCGACGGGTTCCTCCTCCCACGCGGCAAACACCGCCGAGAGTCTCCATTTACCGAGGATTTTGTATCCAGTTACGGCCGTCAATTACGGGGAAACCGTACGGTTTCTTCGCTGTTGCTCGTATTATCGCGAAAAGATTTCACGAACGGGAATTAAGGGGGGATTCCCATTTCATTAAGGAAACCATTAGATAAATCTTTGTCATAATTCACACGTATAGTTATTATGTATTCAGTGAACTACAGTTAAATTTTTAATTGATTATCTTGAAAATTATGGCTTTCACGTCGTCTGAGGTGGGACGCCTCCTGAGAATTCCCGGTCGCTGGCCGACACGATAACTGATCTTCAAGTTGTTTGAAAGAAAAAATTCAAATGGCAATTTACTCCTTATGAATGTAGTTCTGGTATGAACTACGGACAATATTTTTTTCCAAAAACTAAAGAAACTGCGACGGTTGGAAACAAAATTTTGTCTTTTCGCAACAAATTTCGTCACACGTTTGCTTATAAAACAAAAAGTTGTGCATGTATATGTTTTTTCGTAGTTCACACTGAAGACAGATGTCTTTTCGAGAATTGTGCCAAATTTGAAGGCAATCGACTGAATAGTTCCGGAGATATCATGTCGGCCGTACAGAAAGAACCCGTTTCGAGAAAAACGCGTTTGAAGTTTTACGTACAGTTTTCAATCCAGGAAGCAGCGTTCGGCTGTTTACCTGGCCTAATCACTCATAGAGCATTCAATTTTCACCCCACCAACTTTGAATTTGACACCGACCGATGGGTGGAGTCTCAAAGTCAAAGTCAAAGACTATATACCTGCTACACTAAACAGGAACCTCTCGGGTATTGCCCGCTCGCTATCTCAGCATACGTGCGCGCCGAGTTCGTTATTGACTCATAACTTTGTCAATTCAACGAATTTCGGATTGAAATTTTGCACATTGTTTCTCAAGAGTACGAACTACAATAATAATAATAAAAAAAAACACAAATTTTTGAAGCCGTGAAATGGGAATCCCCTCTTAAGGATCGGCGAGAGGAGCGGGGCTTCTTTAAGTATCCTCCGAGGAAAGTTTTAATTCGAGCGATTCGAAGCGGGACGGGAAGTTTCGCGAAACACGAGGAGCCGCAGCGTCGCCGATAAAACTTTTCCGCTAATAATTCCCGATAAAATCCGCCGGCTAATAATGGCCGAAACCGCGACAAATTCGAGCTTAAAGCGTATCCACGGGGAAAAGCCCAGCTGCGGCGCGATATTGCCAGGAAAATCGCTCCTCGGAGATAAATTTCCGAGCGTTTCGGCCTTCCGGGGATTTCCCTGGGTCCCGGGGCATCCGGACGCTCGTAGAACGAGCCAAGGGAATTTCGCGTTCGCCCGACGATGCTTCTTCCTCCTCTATGAAAATTGGATCGGTGAAAATTTTCACCCGGCGAAGAGTCGATTGGAATTAGAGAGTTTGGCAGGAGGCACGCGCGATACAATCGAAGATTTTCTCTCTCTGTATATATTTCTCGCTCTTTTCGCGGATTTTCCAAGGTGGTTTATCGCAAAAATACGACGGAGGATCGTCGCCATTCCAGTTCCCTCACGGGGGCTCTTTCTCGGTTCCTTCTCGCTCCTTGTGCCTCTCTCTCTTTGAATCCTCTCGTATAGTTTCGCGTTGACCAAGCGCAAAGCCTCGGCTGCCTTCGATGCGAAGTGTATTTTTCTCGACGATACCGGTAACGTTCGGAGAAGCCGAAATTTATTACACCTACTCCGCCACGACTTTATCGTCGCGCAGAAATTCTCCTCCGAGGCTCCGTTCCATGGAGACTCCCCCTCTCCTCTCCTTTCCACGGACCGGATAAAGAAGATTTTCCTGCTCGAATCTCCGTTCTCAATTCGACCTCTATTTGCTCTTTGCGTCGCGAATCGACGATGCTTCGCGGCGCGAACAAATTGTATCGCCGTCGCGCGAATCAACCACCGGATCCTCTTTCCGTCGGCACACAATCCCAGCAAGTTGGGCCGGAGAATCGAGTTATTTTAGATTTCAAATCGGCTTCCCCCTGTACAAAAGGTGCGGCATTTCCGACGTTGCGTTTCAAGCGAAACGAACGTTTCCGAACTCGCGCCACGGCTCGGCCGATTCGCAACGTTTCGCGACGGAGAGACGCTGGCAGTTTGGCGAGACGGTGGCTATTATCCTCGCGCCATCGCCATTACTCTTGTTGTCACCGACTCTATGGGGAAAGAGGACGCGAAACGATCTCTCCCACGTCTCGCCTAATGGATTCCACGAATTAGGCGTCGCCGTCGTCGTCGTCCTCGTCGCCGGCGTCGTTCTCTCTAATTGTAAGACGATGCCGGGTCGAAGGGTGGCCGAGATTAACCGCGAGCCGAATCCCCTCATCGAGCACCGTCCGAGTCGCTCGCTCGAAAACGCACCCGACGAGGAGGAGGCTCACCCTGGCGCCCCGACACCGATCGCTAATTCCTCTCCGTCGCGTAATCGTTGCCCGGAATTCCTTCCGCGACTGCGACCAATTTCGCTTCGTCCGGAGCGTTCGTCTCGCGAATACGCCTCGTCCTCTTGCCGCGTCCGCAACGAGGGTGCGGAACGAAAGGCGCGGGGTGGAAGAAATCCTCTCGCGACCCTCCGACGAGCACGCCGACGGAAGCCGTGATTGCGGTGTGCTCGCACGAAACTCTGCTCGTTAATTCCACGTTATTTAACCCTTTCATCCGACATTGTTCCTTCCAAGTGCCCTCGAACGGAGCGTGCCGCTCGTATATTCGATTCGACGCGAGGCGATGCGACGGGACGAGACGCGGAGATCGCGTTCCGTTTTCGCAAACGCAGCAGCGCGGCTTTTCCCTCCGCTCCAGCGAAACGTCCCGCTAAATCCGCCCTCCGAGCCCTCCACTGCAACCGTGAGTTCCCAGTTGCGTTATCGAGCTCGTTCGCGATTGTTTTGCGAATTTAACGATCCACCGACGTCTCTCGCGTTTTCTTTGTCTCCTCGATGTCTTCCTTCTTTCCGTCGAACGCTTCGAGTTCACCTTTCCCGAAAATGTAGTCGAGAATTGTCCAGCGATTTTGTCGTAATTTTTTGGGAAGAACGGACGCGCAGATGCGAAAGGGTTGTTTGCAATTAACGCGCTAAACGTCGCTGGAATTGCAGCGGTCCGGTGACGTTTCCGTGGAACCGCGATCTCTCCTCGACGGGTCATTTTCGAGCCGCGATGACCGCGCTCGTTAATTGACTCTCCATTCTTGGACATTGTTGATTTCGAGATTACATTTCCTCGAACATCATTATACGCATATCCGCGGACGGTTATTGATGATGCTGTTATCAATCCAGGTGCTCCCAGATGGTTCGATGGCAATTACATGGACGCGCCGATAAATTATTATCAAGCTGTCTGTCATTTCCATGAAACTATTAATCCGGTCGTGCGCTGCTACGTCGCCAGGACGATAAATCATCGTGGAACTCTTGTATTTTCTACGAATATTCCTGTTGTCTCGACGCTCCATATTAATTTACACGCTCTTTTTCGGACGATAACGAACCCCGGCGTTTCTCCCGCTTCGTTTCCCTTCAAAGTTTCAATCGTCGCGATCCCGCGACGCGTTTTTCCGCGAAAAACTCCAACATCTCCTCGAGTCGACACTTTGGAAAACTTTTGCCACGCGATACCTTCGTGCATCGTGCCCTCGCCAGCTGCAAACTTGCTCAGAACCGTAGACTATAGAGGAAACGATCGGCGCTCGTTCGAGCAAAAATATAACGCTCCTCTTGTGTTTTAAGAAGTTATCAACCCTTTACGGTCGTAAGTGACCTCTGACGTGACAGCAGTACTTTGTCGTTGCGGTCGTATGGCACGTCTGAGGTGACAAAATAGAGTCTAAACTCGCTGACTCTGAAATGTGTAGATAGTTGCGTAGCGACCGATAAGGGTTAAAATCGAGACTCCGATGTTTGCGACGCTGACGAACGTGATGTTCAACGTATCGCGCGGAGTTTGGTCGAATCGGAGGAAAGAGACGATACGAATTCTCTCTTTAGAGGAGGAAGGAGGGAGGAGGTAAAATCGGAGTTTTCGAGGCTCCGTGGATTTTCACGTAGCGGCTAGCAGTTTGGTCATTGATTTCCCGACGGTCCCGCGGGAGCGGATCGTAACGACCGAGAAAGGATAGCCAAAGATAGCCGGCTAAGATATTTCTTCGGTAACATTTCCCCGAGGCGGGCAACGGAGGACGTTAAAGCGAGGCTTTTATGCTGGGGACGCGTAAGCCGGTAACCGACTCCTCTTCAAACAGTCTTCTCGACGTACGATGAATTTTTTCTCCTCTTTCGCCCTTCCACTCGCCGATCCATCTCTGTGTTTTATCCCCGGGGATCTCGAGCGATTGCCTCCTCGATATTCCGTCGGGACGGTTCGTTTTTTCGGCAGACTCTCCTTTAAAGAGGCTCTTTAGCCGACGAATCGCGGCTGGAATCCATGGATGGAAAGGGCTTCGGCGATATTCGGGAAATTTCCCCGATGAAATTCCGATTGTCCCGGAATATTTTCCCCGCTGTAACGAGGAAAATTGACGAGCGTTGCTTTTTCTACGAGCGTGCATACCTCGTAATTCCGTTTTCCAATGGAACGATCGGCAAAGTCGAGAGGCAGAGTCGATTAAAAACATCAACGCGACGAACTATCGGAGTTTCGGGTTAAATCGGTTACGTCGACTAATTGCCGAAGGTACGATGGACGTATCTCTGCAGCGATGGAAACCGTAAAATGGATCAATTAGGCGAAATATTCGACTTGAATCGACCGATATTTCGACGATGATTCCGCGCGATGTAATTGGCAAAAACTCGCGGAGAAGGTTTTCCCTCGTCGCGCGAATGTTTCGGTTGGTCGTCGAGGTTGCGGCCCGGCAAAAATGCAGGTTATACTCGGCCAATTTATCAGGGATCGGTTCTGCTCGTGGTCGCGCGACCGTCTCGACGACGAGGGGGAATTTAATGCGGCCGGATAGAACTCGGGGCATATTTTTCCGACTAACTCGGAAAGTGGCCGTCCGGAAGATTTGAAATTACGCCAGCCAAGACAAAAAAGGACGAATCGAGGATAATTCGTAAGACAGAACACGTCGAGAGTTACGAGCAGCCTCTGTCGCTGGCACGCCACCACGCCTGCCGCATTGTCGACCGGCTATTTTTTCCTGCCCTCCTCTGCCTTCTCTCTTTCTCTCTCTCCCTTTCTCCAGCCCTCTCTCCGTCGCCCTTTGTGTTTTCCTTTTTCCCGCTCTTCTCTTTCTTTTCTCCGGCTCTTTACTTTTTTCACCGTCGCGCACGTGCTCCCGGACTTTGGAAATGGGACAGCCACCCGTGGGGAGGTTCGGTCGGAATCGAGCGAGCCTTCCAGCGCGAAAGATCCAGCCTGGAGAGAGGTTTCGAGAGAACTCGCGCGCCTTTATCGAGATTCTCGCGCAAGAAACCGTATCGCCGTTGCTCGAATTACGCGCGGTCTGCCGCCTCCGCCGCTGATTTCGTTACACGTCGCTATATTCCGCGTAAACACCGGCCTCGACTTCCGTTCAATTTAACGGCGGAAAAGTTGCGCGGAAAAACAGGCTGTCGCGCTAAGTAGCTTAGGGGGTATTTTATTAATGGAAATCGATTGCGTCTTCGCGCGTCTACGTCAACGTTATTACACAGGAAAGCGCGACCGGTGGAAGCGTCGAGGCGCTATCAGCAACGGCGCCGACGAGCGTACTCCCGGGGGTAATTACCGCCGGTGAAACTTGCGTATTACCCGCGAATTCCAACTTTCACCCGTCCGCGAATCCTCGTTCGCGAGGGGAGAATTACCGTGCCATCTCCGTCGGGTTTAAACGCCGTCGTTTCTTATCGATCGTCGTTGATGTTGCGGTAACGGTGTATATTATATTTCGAGGATCGTTTGCGCGCTATGGAAGCAACGTGCACGTAGGTGAGCGTAATTGGACGTAATTGCGTGGACAGGTGTACGGTTATCGGGCGAGGAGAGCGGTTCACCCCTAGCCGCCAGGGGTAGGTTCGAGGACTCAAAGAGGTCGTATCGAGCGAGGCGGCCGAAGCCGAGGAATGGGAGAGAAGTTACCGGAAACACGTATGGACACTTCGTATCTGTAGGTTCGAGCAAACCGTGTCCATTTGCACGCAATAATACGAAGAAAACGGGGGATGATTTCCTCCGTTCTTCTTTCACCTGGACGACTCTTCGACGCACCCCGGTGGATCGAGACTTTACGGAGGAATCGAGGAAGATTGGGAATTATTAACCCTTTGCGGACGGCTGTCTGCGGACCGCAGCCCAAGCACTTTTACCGTTCTGGACGCGTGTCTGCGGACAGCAGCCCAAGCAAATAGCAAATTTGTCATGATGATCATGAAAACTGCAGGGACTACATTGTGTGCTCAAATATAAAAATAAAAGGAGGAAGGGAACAAACACGTTTCTACTGTGACACATGTCCAAAAAAACATTTATGTGCATAGGCAACTGTTTTCAGAAATATCACACTCTAGAAAATTTTAAAATATAAAATTGAAATTATCAATAAAAAGTCTATTAGACTTTGTGACACATGTCCGAAAAGAACATTTATGTGCATAGGCAACTGTTTTCAGAAATATCACAGTCTAGAGAATTTTAAAATATAAAATTGAAATTATCAATGAAAAGTCTATTAGACTTGTTACCGATCATTTCAATTTCATATTTTAAAATTTGACATGTTGTAAATCATTTAGCAAACATTTGTTTATATAGTACGAAATGTATAATTGTTGCAAACGAATCTTCATGCGTTTACTAATTGCCCACGAAATGCTCCCAAGCCTCCCCGTCCAGGCGGACACACGCGCGTCAGAGTGGCCCGTCCGCAAAGGGTTAAAGTGTCGGACGAAAGAGAGAGGAGAGAGGCTCGACCCTGGCGAGCAACCAGCCCGTTCTCCACCCTGGAAGTTCACTTTGCCGGTCCTCGACGTCGCCCAAACGCAGGAGGAACTGCCGGGGCTAAGATTCACCGAAACAACTCGTCGATCCGCGGGGGTGCTCCAAATCGAGACTCGGAGGCGTCTGCACGTTTTTGCTGGCTGCTCGTTAGATCTCTCCGTCTCTCTCTCTCGCCCATCCTCCCCCGCGAATCTCCGTCTCTTCCATAAAAAGCGAATCCGGTCCTTTTTGCCCGGAAGAGGAGGAAAACGCGGAAGAGGGACAGGTTAACGCGTCAGCGCGGAAGAAGCAGATCGGATTAGAGGCCATGAGCCGAGAAAGGGCGTCGCTCGAAATCTTCTCCGGCGTGTCCTGCCGTGTCCAGGCGACGGTAAAAAATGTTCTCACGAGCGGCGAGAGAAAGATGAGAGAAAGGCGAGAGAAATCGGCCTCATCGACCGGACGTAGCTCGCGTCGTTGCGAGTTTTTACGAGGACGTCGTCGTGACGTCGGTGACGGTGTTTCGCGAGAGAAGTAGATTTACAGGGTCGCAGATGTGGAGAGAAAAAGGAATTAGACGTCGCGGGGATAACGGGCGATGGAAGAAGGGATGGAAGGTTGAGCGAGGAACGGAGGACCAAAGGGGCGAAGGAGTGGGCAGGAGAGACGAGGAGAAAGTGGAAAGAAAGGACGCTGGAGAGAGGGAGAGAAAGGGGAATTTATTTCCAAGGGTCCGCGCAGCCACCCCGAGACTTTTAGCCCGCCCCTCGAGTATTCCCGTTATCGAGACAGCGTCGTTTTTGCGAAGAGAATGCTTTCTCGTGGAAGCGGCGGGGAGGGACGAAGGGGTGAGAATCAATCGTTGGAAATATTCCGTCTCATCGATATCGCAGCGGAGAGGCGAAACCACGGTCTCGTTTCTCGCGACTCGCTCGTTCTTTTGGTCGTTCGCGCGCGCTCCTTCGGAATTCATCCGTCGGCCCGACGAAACGAGCAGTCGGACGATCGTCGCGGCGCTCGTTCGCGCGGAATACTCAGAGCAAACATGTAGTCGCGACCGATCGTAAATCGAGGGACGTCGCGGCGACCAGGAGGGTGGAAAGAGAGGGAAAGTGAGTGAACGAGGGAGAGGGAGGGTAGGAGAAGGGGATGGAAACGTTGGGAGTTATCGTCAGCGAGGCAGATGGAATTCAATTAAGCAAGAAGCTCGAGCCGATTCGACTTTTGGTCGGGTTTTGTCGGGGATTCGCGACGAAAATTACAGTCGGATCTTACTTACGTTTTTGATCGTCCTCTTGAGCTGCTTCGAAGCTTTCCACCAGGTTAAAACGGCCGGCGGCTTTGATCCCATGCTCTGACATCTGCTCTCGTACTTTTTTCCCGCCGAGAGGATCTTGTCCTTCCCCAAAATCTCCACTTTCAGCGGCTTCACTGCGAACATACGAGAGAGATGCATCGTCGGAACAACTTTCCCGTCGTTTTCTCGCGCTTCTCGAATATCTCTCGATCCTCCCGTCCTCCTGGTCGGAAGGAGAGAGGACGAAGAGGAGAGTGACGTCGAAGAAGAGGGTGGAAAGGACGAGGCAAGAAACGACGCGGTCCTCGTCGAGAAAAGTACGTCGGAACTTATCGAGCCGAGATACAGGGAAGGGGGCAAAACGGACGAAGATCCATAATGAGAGAGCAAGCTGTTGAATTATGCTTAACAAAGTAATATTACATATTACCAATGAGTTCAAAAGTGACTCTACGTTCTAGGAATTCCTATTCCAAACAGGAGACTCTCTCTGCAGTGTAGGGGAGAGTAACATAAACAGTTTATATTACTGAGTGGGCCCGAGCTCGTCTTTTGGGCATCCACAGTCAGTTCCTTCTAAACTCCAGATATATAAAGACGATTCTTTCAGAGCCTTATAATAAAAGTAATATTAATTTCAAGTATATTAATTTATTTAAACACCAATTCCAATACAAGCCGAGCCCTGGCTCGCGAAAAGTTTTCGGCCGGTGGATAGGTCTTGGAGGAGCAAGTCGGAGAGAACCGGGACCCCTCGACTCGCTTCGATTTCTCGAGGTGTGCGTCCACCCTCGCCCTCCACCGAGGCTCTCGAGCACTTGGAACCGCGCGAGAAATCGCCGTCGATCTGGCCGAGATCGTAATTATTCGACGATTAGTTTTACGTAAAACTCGTGCGCCGAAGCCAACGTGAAATCTTATTCGTCGTTAATCGACCACCGTCCGTCCATTTGCGTCAAAGTTTCCCTTCACGATCGCATTACCCCGGGGCAAATAACGTCGTTCGCACGAAGGAAACGGCGATCGAAAAAGGCCATCGCGAGAACAAACGGTGGCCGTCGGAGCCAAAGCCCGGGGGGTGGGTCGTTGATTCGACAAGCGGGGGTTGCGGTCGGACGGCTGGTCAACGAGGAAATAAGGGAGTATTAATTAAACGTTGAAGCAGCGTTGCGCCGTTGAGCTGCCTGGAATCGCGTCAGTCGTCGCGCAAAGTGGCGACGGCGTAGCCATTCCTCGTTACCGGCCTGTAATCACGTGTCATTGTTCGTGCCGTTAAAGGCTTCGTTACTTCGTATCTACGAGCCGACACCGCTTCCGACCTCCGCAGTTCCGTGGCGGGTTAAATCGTTTTAAGCGGCTCGATTAACGATCGCCCCGAACGCTCTAGCTTCCACGATATTCTCGGCTCTGCCGCCGAGGAAAAAAGATGGAAAGACGGAAAAAAGAGCCGCCATTCAGCTTCTGCCTGCATTTTGCTTTCTTTTTTTCGGCGAATGAATTTTTGTCGCCCGCAACTTTCTCTGATGCAGGGAGCGTTTGAAGGTCGATCGGAAGTCGATAGGAGGTAGATAGGTGATCGATTGCGGGTCGATGAAGGGTGCGGGGAGCGCGCAAAGTTGAGAGAGGACGACGGAGGAGCAGTGGCGAGGGCCGATCGAAGAGGGCGGAAAGATTTCCAAGTTTCCGAACGATTCGCGAACCGACGAACTTTGTAAGCCGTAAATTTGCGGTTCGATAGGATAGGTGTCTCGTCGCGGGACGCGTCGATGCGCGGATTATAACGGCGAGTCCGGGAAATTCGCAGGGTCGAGGTTGAAGGAGAAAATTGCACGATCCGTTCTTTCGGTAGCGCGCGAAAAAGACGTCGTTTGACATCGTTTGACGTCGCGACGGGTCGCTCCTCGAGCCGGGCAAACGGATCAAAGAATTTTCTCCCGGAGTTTATCGACGGCACGATCTCGAGTGACGGAGGGTGTTGATTTCCAAAGAGCGACGCGCAAAGTGTAGCAACAGAGATCTCTGAAATTCCGAGCCATCGACGAAAGAATCCGCGCGAGGGATGCGTCAAACGCGGGGAAATTATCGGCGAAATTAATCGTTCGAACGGCACCGAGGAGAAAGGAACAGCGCAAAGCCCTCGGTCCTTTAAACGTCGACGATGGATTTGCGCCTCTCTGTCGTCCGGGTCCACGCGAAAACGCTCCTCGGTTGCTTTAAAGTCGATTACTTTATAATTTGCTTGCGCGTCGAACTAATTTAACGAGCCGGCGCGAAGTTCGTCGAGAGAAACGCTGTCGCGCGATATTACCGAGCTTCCATGCTCCGGGCATAATTTCTCGAATGAAAATTTAATTCACCGTCCGTGGAAAAAGCAAAGAGAAGACGAAAAGAGGGAGACCGAAAGAGAGGAGGGACGAAGAGAGGGAAGAGCGTTATGCAGCGAGTCACGGCGACGCTCGTATCTGGCTGAAAACTGTGTCAGAGGCAGACCTCGCCCCGACCAACTTTTTCCACCCCCGTTTCTCCTCGGCCCACCGTTTTCATGCACTTACCGATCCTGACAGTTTCGCGTATTTCGGGACAACGGCCCCGTTCGCCGCGCAAACAAAAACTTGCCTCGTGTCGCGCAAAAGGAAACGCGAGCTGTTGTCGTTCGCGCTCTTTTTTCACCCTCTCCACGATCTCTCCGTCGTTTCTCGCCGACCCGGTCAAGTTGACTCTTTCGACGTCCCTCTTTCTTCCCGCGGATCTTTTCTTCGACTCGGCGCCCTCGGATATTCGAGAGACAAACGCTCGCGATGAATCGACGAAATTGCGGTCACGTTGGAAGCGGCGTCCTATCGATCTGTGGACTTGGACGATCGATTAACGCCTCGCTCTTCTCCTCGAACGATCCGCGATTTTCATCGACGCCGCAAAGCTTCTCGCCGCTCCCCGATGACTTTCCATTTCGTTTTGGCCTCACCGACGCTTTCGTCGAGTTAAAAAGTTTCCTCGCGGAGCGCCGAGCGGAAATGGAGAGAGGGGAGGAGAGAAGCAAACGAGGGTGGCTAGGAAAAGCGCGCGCGAAGAGAAACGTCACCGGAGAGAAAGAAAGCCGCGCGTAATTAGAACTCGCCGCGAGTGCGACTCGGCAAACAAAAGCGCCCGGAAAATTACCGGCCGTAGAACTTGGGCGAAAAGTTGAAATTTAATTTGTAAATCAAAATTCACGTCGTCGGTGCTCGCCGAACGGCGTAAAAAAAATTAAATCAAAATTCATAGGGCGCGTCTTCCCGCGAACACCTCTTCGTCCTCGAGGCACCGCGCGGCTCTCGCGTCGCCGTCGACGATTCGCCGCGGCGCGCTTCCTTCTCGTAATTCGTCATTTAAATTCATTTCAGGCAGCCTCTGTAGCCGCGATCTTGAGAGCGCCAGACACCGAGAATATAAATGACGACAGGATTTTTTCCCAGCTTCCGCGACGTCGTCGTCGATTCGCGTCTCTCGCGGATAAAAGTTCGCGGTTTCAAAAATCCCGCCGAATTCGAGAAATTACGCGCCAGTCCCCTCGAAGCTAGAATTCATAGTTTGCCGCGAATTCAATTTTTAGAGGTAATCGTCCAAGTCGTGCCTCCAGCTGAAATCAGCGAGGAGAAACTCGGCAAATTTCTGGCTCGTCGAGGGTGTAGAATTATTAGCCGTACGCCGCTCGAGTTATCAGGGAGCGGGAGAATTACGAGAGCCAAGTTCATTCGTCTCAGGAGTGATCTAAACCCTTTCGTTCTTCCTGCCACGTTCTGCCGAGAGTACTTTCGAGGATCGTTACGGCGCTTCTGACACCGTCGATCCGACTACTGTCTCCAGTTACATTCTCCCGGCGAAATCACCTCTTCCGTGTCCCCCGAAATTATGTACCGCCGCAGATCTACTCCCGGCTATCTTTCCGACGTTTCTGCAGACTCGGCCGCTGAATTCCAACGAAATTTCGCCGACTGGATCGGATAGTTTTCACCGGAGGAAATTCCCGCAAGAGCGGGAAAGACGATGGAAAATTATTTCGGCGGGAAGTTTCGCTCGATCGCGCTTGTATCACAGAGATGGAGGCAGGCTGCAATTTCGAATGCGAAAAAGAATTATTGCCGCGCACGATTTGCACCGCAACAGTGTTAATTCGCGCAGACGAAAAAACGGCGGAGGAACTTTCCGTGATCCAGCAGGTTTCCTCGTCGCGAAACGCAACGCCTCGAATCGTTCTCGGTTTCGTGGGATTCCCGAATTTCTCCGCGAAGGGCCCGTCCCGTTTTCGCGGTTTTTGCGGACATTTAGCCTTCGCCGTGCAACGGTACACCGGAAGCGGGGAATTACGGGCGGAGAGAAGCCGCGGCGAGGCGCACGGAATGGAGAAAAATATTCCTCGTTCTTCGGAGCGCCCTCGAATCCTCGAGGTACACGTATATACCGGGGATGCGATAAAACAAATATGCAGATATATTCGATGCAAATAGCGGTGGAGTCGCCGGCGGCAGTCTCGTATTTTCGATCGGAGTATCCCGCGTATCGGCTAGCCATCGTTCCGACTCGTTAGAATTTCAAGTGCTTCCCATCCCCGCCGGAAGAATCCTCCAATTATACGACACGCGCTTCATCGAACCTAGTCCCAATTAGTCGGAGATTAATAGAACCGTGGAGAGTTTATTCTTTGTCGCGGCGATCTTGCCAGACGAAGGAAGAAAGAGGGAGCAGCGGCTTTGCCGATATCAACGAAGAAACGGGCAATTCCGAGCCACTCGTCCTCCTTTCCCGCTGTTTCTTCTCGTCAGCCTCGACCAAAGAGCCAAAACGAGACGAGACCTTCTCTCTGCGAATAATACCATTCCTCCTCGTGGCAAAGCATCCGATTCCGTCGAAGAGGTCAAAATCCTGGGAGCGACGACAAAATGGTTCACCCGAGGCGCGAGATAACGGCGTGAAATAAATTGCAGTGCAACAATTTGACGACCAGTCGACGGAGCAGGAGCGAGTTATCGGCGATCGGCGGGAAAACGATCGCGACGGTAATAATTTGGAGAAA
This sequence comes from Cerceris ruficornis, assembly GCA_963989415.1. NCBI lineage: Eukaryota > Metazoa > Arthropoda > Insecta > Hymenoptera > Crabronidae > Cerceris > Cerceris ruficornis. The sequence goes on from OZ022524.1 coordinate 19,941,207, forward strand.
CAGGTTCGCCGTTGGGTCGTTTGTACGAGTCGTTTGCTCGATCTCGACGCGAGCACTCCATCGAAGACGTAATTGACTTAGGCGAGGAAGGACTCTCGAGCTCGCCGGCTCTCGGTCTCGTTAGACTTTCGAGCGGTCGAACGAACGGTCCCTCGATTATTCGCGGCGCGCTTCCTCCGGGCACTAGCTCCAATTAACGAAGGATCGAGAAACGAAGTTACCGGTGAATTTCGATGTTTCGCCGGCGCGACCGTCCGACTCCTCCCCGCTTCGGCGTCTACGAGGAAGCTCGAGAGGGACCGAGAGGAATGGAGAAAAACCGAGGGAGAAATCTCGCTCGAGATCGTTACCGTCGATCTCGACGATCGACCGTCGGCCGGAAGTTCGAAGAGGCGAAACGCCGAGGAGGCTCGCCGGAAAGTATTCCGAGGCGTGCCTCTCCCTTCCGGGGGCGAAGTCGACGATAATTTGCGCGATAGTTTTCCAGTGGAGCTGGAAATTGCTCGAATACGAAGCATCGACGAAGTTTGCCGTGGATTTAACGGGGAAACGAGGCTGCCATATTTTTGATCGCCCCCGGAAACCGAACGGTGGGAAGCGTCTCGAAGGAAATAAATCGCGACGCGCGCCAACTGGAATTTCATTCCAATTAGGAAAGCCAAGGGACAAGTTTACGGGAGACCTTCTCGAGCAGTTTGCCAAAGATCACCGTGCTAGATGTTCCTCCGGTTTAACTCCACTTAAATACAATTAGTTTCAATTAGAGGACGAAAGCTGCGCGGTGATACCGATACCGTAATACCTCCGCTAAGAATCAACGTTTCCGTTCTGCTCTTCGCTCGTGAAACCCGGAATTTGGCGGACGTGCGCCTCGTGGAACAACGATTCGTCAATTTGATCGAAACGCGAGAATTAAATTAAATTTTTCATCCACGCTGCGCGTATTAACTCGAAGCGTCGAATAAAACTGTTGAAATGAATTTTTTACCGGCCACCCGGTCGCCCTCTGCGTCCTTCGACGCACTAATGCCGACATAACGAAAAGCTTTTTCATCCTCCAGCTGAAACCCGTTTTTCCGAGCATTACCGGCGATTCCAAAGCTATTCCAATGCGTTTGCACGATCGTAAAAGTTGTTTCGACCAAATGCGCTCAAACGATTGCGAAAGACTTAATTTCCCCGACCCTTTCCGAGGGTATAAACCGATTCACGGCAAAACGGCGCACTCTCCGCGCGCATAATACTTCCCCCTCGATTCATTTTTTTTGTTACTAGCGGCAGCAACATTGCCTCGCATAGCCCATCGAACGTTTTCGTTCCCCCCGCTCCTCTCCACCGTCGTCTCGCTCCTTCTTCTCCCCGGATCTTTCGCAAGGAGTTTCCGCGAGGCGCAATTTAATTTAAACTTGTTTGTCCGGCACAAAAGTTTCTCGCGCGATGAATCTCGAGCGTGCCGATCGGCCGGCACGTCGGTGCTTATGAAATTATTAATATTAATTTCCACCATCGACCGACGTCCGCGATCATGGGAGCCGTCGTCGGTCGAAAGAGTTTTTAATCGAATTAAAAGTCTCGCCGCTCGGCGCCGCCCTTTGCATTTTGCTTCTCCTCGACTCCGCTTGGAATTTGCAGATTCCTCGTCGCCGAGGAGCCGCGTCAAAGGTCTGTCGATGAGCTTTCTCGCGGGAACGAGACGCAACTGGGAGGGAAAAGAGGGTGGAGAAGTATTCGGAGGGAAAGGGTGAATCGGCGACTACGCAGGATGGAGCACGATATGAATTTGTTCCGCGTCGAGGGCCACTGGAAGCCACTGGACGCCGTCGGACGCCGTTGGCCGTCGTAATTTATTAGCCGCGGCTCGATGCACCGAGGTATCGTTTTTTGCGAGACACCCTTAACGAAAGGCCGATATCGCCGGGGAATTAATTCCTTTCGTTCGATTAGTTTTGCCGGTCCGACTTTCGACGAACCATCGACGTCACTTTCCCCGCCGATGGAAAAAAGTTGTACCCTCCACTCGAAGCCTCGTCCTCGGGGGCGTCGAATAATCGACGACGCGGATCATCGCTGCTTCCATCGAGTACTCCCACACTCCTCTCCACTAACGGTCTACCGCTACAAATTTTCGATACCTGACAATGTCGACGCCAGGATTTTTCCAATTTTTTTTCTCCTCAGAAATTCCGAGCAGAGATTTCAGCCGTCGGTTCGCTCCCCGTTTTCCCCGGATTTTCCATGAGGCCTTTAATGGAAGCCGGCGCTCCGATTCGGAAATTGCGGCCGATTCGGAAAGCAGCGGCGTTATTAACGACATCCAGAGCTCGATTGCTTTTCGACGATCCGGACGAACCCTCTCGAGCGACCCTGCCGTTTCGTCCGGTAATCGCTGAAAAACGTTTCAATCTCGCCCGTTGAGTCGCGAGTCTGAACATCGATTCCGGCGTTTCGCGGATGCGTCTCGAATAGGCGGGAAATTCGTCTTTGAAATTGAACGAAACCGAGCGGCAAGAATCGCGAGCGGAACGCAAGGAGTGGAGAGACGAGGGGGAGCGTCTTAACGAGGATTTTCGCGAGCCCTCAAATATTTAGGATCGTCTTCAGCCGGTGCCGTGGCAGCCGGTCTTTCGCCATGCGGGCAATTAAGGTCGTTAACTATTGACCGTTTCGTTAGCATAGTCGAGAAAGCTTGCACGGCTTTTTAAACGGATTAAACGGCGCCATTGAAATTTCCCCTGCTTTGTCCGCGGTTAATTGCAGTATCACGGAACGCGGCCTATCTTTTCGATCTTTCGCGGAAGTCTTCCAAGACGATATTCGGCCGAGGAGCATCGGCTCTCCGGATGACTCTCGTTTCGCTCCGGAGGAACGGCCATCTTTTCGAGCGGTGCATTGATTCTTTCTTTGTTCGAGTTCGGTTTACGTCGGAGGACCGAGGACGGAGAATGCGGAAGTTGGCGCGGAAATCGGCGCCCGATCGATAACCTCTCGATACGGCGCCGGGAGGAGACGGACGAGGAGGACGAGGAGGTGGAGGCGGAGGATGAGGCGGAGGGGCCGAAGGAGGAAAGGTAAATTAACGCGGAAGTTACTCTCATCGACGTCTCGAGGTAGGAGGAGTAATTTCGACAAGAATTACGCTCACTTACTGTGAAGTTCTATGACGACGGCAGTGGTGGGCGGCGGTGCTAGATGAGTATTGCTCGCTTTGCAGAACAACTTGGCGTGGTAGTGACTCCTCGTGAGACCCTTCAGCGTCACGTTGCTTATGGTTACGACGTTGGCTTCGCCCCCTGGTCCTCGGCTCTCTCGAACCTCGCTCGGAGCATCGATTATCTGCGACTCCAGAAACCACGCTACTCGGGGTCGCGGCTTACCTGCATCGAACAGACCGATAACTTTAGACCGCGTCTTGTCTCGAGATCGCTCGACTCCTCTGTCCTCCCGCTGCAATTCCAGCGCGCACCGAGACGCGACTGGAGAACGGAAACGCTCGGCGAGGAGTCGAGACGAAGGCGCGGCCAGGGTCAAAGTCCACCGTCCAAGATCTCGCCCGAAGACGGCCATCGACCTCGGCGACGGTGAACTTCCGCGCGCGTTTTAATGCTCGCGAAAAAAAAGCTCGCCTCTCGAATCGCAAACGCGCTTTCTCTCCGACCTTTCGCGCGTCTCGGAGAAGCGTTTCCGGTAAAAGGGGATAAGAAGCTCGGACTTAAAATCTCCCAGACTTCTGACGGATTTATAGCGGCCCCTGGGAGAGCGCTCGGAGCATTTCCTTCCAGCGGCACTTATCTCGACAACGGATTCCGGCGAATCCGCCGCAAAGTCGGCCGTTCTCTCGATCGGAATTTACTTTGGCAAATTAACGGCGATTATCGCGGGAGAGCAGTCCGGGCGTCGCTTATCCGCAAACCGGCAGGCCTGATCGTCCCAGGTCGAGGACAATTCCGAGCTTGCCACGATGGCGGTCGACGTTTGGTCCTTCTCTGCGAGAGGTCGACCATCGAATTCGCAGGGAGGCTTCGCGAGCCTCGTCAATCACGGCTCTCGACGGCTCCCGATCGTTCGCAACAATACCAGCGATCGCCCTGGGAACGTTTGGACGTCCCCTTATCGCCCGTCGATTTATCGGACCTCCGGAGATCCTCGACCACCTAATTCCCCGTCTCGATTGCGCGCGCGAATTTCTCATCCGTCGATCGACGACTCGCCGCGACGCTACTCTCCGCAATTGCCGGGGCTGTTCCGCTCGAAATCGCCTCGAATCCCCGTCTCGAGCGATTCCTCTCTATCGTCGGATCACGGCAGAGCGTCCCTTCTAATCGGAATCCCCGTCAATTCGAGCGTTCCGTTTAATCTCGTCGAATCGTCGCGCTTTCGTCCGCCTCGAATTCGACTCGCCGCGGACAATTTCGAAGTCTCCGAGATCTTCTCCTTTCTCTTCTCGCGAGAGGATCGCCGACGATTCGCGTCGAATTCACTTCCGTTTGGCCTCGAGGCAACGAAGAAATCGACTTTGACGGATGTTGACGCTTCTCCGTGAACGAATCACGGAAGAGATTGCCTCTCGGAAGGACGAAAGGGATTAATTCTCGACCAGGGATCGATCGGTGCGTCGGCGCGTGTCGTTTGGCCCGAATCGAGAGGCAAACAAGAAACGAGGAAGCGGCTCGCTCGCGGGCTTGAAAAATTGCGACTGTCGAGAACCTCCTTCCGGAGAGACTTCCCCTTTAACGACGGGAATAAGGGTCACTTGGGTGAGATTGGGTGCACTGGATGCTAAAGGATGCCAATAACGGTTCATACCTACGTCCAAATAAGTCAACCGCCCGCGGAAAGCTGAGACGCGATCGGGAGGTGGTCTCGAGTGACTCGCGGATCGCAAGGTGTCGCACCTAGGGCCCTCGGGGCCTCTGCGGCCCCCGTCGCGCGAACTAAACCCTCGAGCAGGCCAAACGGTCGCGACCGGTCCGCGCAACACTTCCGGTACCACCCTTATTTCTCTCGATTCGGACCGAAGTCCCCCAACGTAACGTAAAATGTTATATAGATTGCAGTGAAACTTAGCGAAGCACCTCGCATTTACTCAACCGTAAATTTCCGTTTGTGCATTTATTTAACATTTCATTTTTAATATACAAATATACGTAAATTTAAACTACATAACAACGTTTTATAGTTACATCAACTCATTTTTCAACGGATAATGCGGATGATTTGGACCCGATGATCCGGAAGGCTAAGCTAGCGGGAGCGCAGCTTCCGGCAAGCTCTACCGTGCTAGACAGGCTTCCAGGGAGGGGTCGGACTAAATAGTGCACCAAAACAACCCCCACCAGCCTTCCCCCCGGGATAACGAGACTCGGTGGCTCAATGGGAATTGGAGTCGTCGATAGAAACGACCGCGGAAAATTCTCTTCGGCGTCCTCGTCCTCCTCGACTTCCGGGAATCGGGTCCACCCTGCCGGACGGCAACGCGGAATGCAAACGAAGTCGAGCACTTTGCATTCTCCGTTTTCGCGTCGACCGTCGTTTGCCTGGGCGCACCGCTGCCGAATTAATTCGAGGCAAAATGCATCCGCGAGATCGCGAGAGCCACTCCCAACTCGAATCTTCTCGCGGATCGGATTTCTCGTCGGAAGCGAGAATTTCGAGCCTTTCGCTCGAAAAGCAAATTACCCCGTCGCAGTTTCTGGAAGTTGAGAGGCGAGAGCGGATATCTCGCGTGGGAGGAATTGAGAGAAGAGAGGCGGAGAGAAGATAACGAAAAGTGATCCGAGAGCCAGACGAGAGAAGAGAGGAATCGAGAGCGAACGTCCCACGCTTGACTTTCCGGTTTGCATCGGGGCGAATTATTTCGTTGCCTCGGGGGCCGGAAGTGGAAGAGGTAGACGCGACGAAGAGATGGCAAACTTTGCGCCAAGGAGAATCTTTATTGCGACGCGAGCTTTTCAGCCAGAGGACGTGCGTCTCGACGTTCGCGGATCGCGAAAAAAACACCACCGACGACGGTGACAAGGAAACGAGTTTGACGAACTCTCTACGTTTGCGCGAGCCATCGTTTGAAACGTTGCTATCGATCGCTCTTGGCAATTCGGAGCGACGGTCGAAGTTACCGTCCGATGGAGAATCGTGGATGGAGAACGGGGAAAAATTCCTAGAGCTCGTTCCTCCTTTCTTCTCTCCTCGTCTTCTCGACCAGCGAATCGAACGCCCGCTTCGGCGAATTTTCTCCATCTCCAAATTCAAAGAAGCACCCTTCGTTTCTTCCTCTCTCGATGCCCGCGCCCTTACGCTTCCCTTCGATTCTCCCCGCTGTACGTGCACCAGAGCGCTAAATTTCCCTCGAACCCCGAGGCCCGGTGCCGCTGGCAAAGCCTTCTTCCTCCCTTTCGCTGAGATTTTGAAAAAATTCCCCTCGACTCTGCCGGCGTTTGATCTCTCTATCCTAGAGAGGTTTTGACCGCCCGGCGCCCGTGTCGAGTAATTTCCTGCCGCGCGTTTCCAACTCTCGTCTCCGAGCTTTCGAGGAAGGCTTTTTCGCGGGTAAGCAGTTTACGGGATGTTTTATTTGCCTCGCGCAAACGTGCCGCGTCTAACTACCTCGCTCTGGATCTACGAATAATTAACCTCCCGAGCGTGTACACGGCACGCGTTGTTTTTCCTCCGGTGCAGCCGCTGCGCTCCCTGCACTCCCTGCACTCGCTGCACTCGCGACCCCGAGATTCCTCGGGCCCGTTTTTATCACCGCCTCTCTGCATTCGCGCCCTCGGCAGACCTCTGCGTCTCCCCTCGTCGAAGTCGGATATCTGGGCTCTACGTTGGACACGGGGTAAGGGCTCGGACACGAGGGCTCGAGTTCAACCCTTTCGCTGCGAACGCGCTGCACCCAGGTATCTGGTATTGCGAAATTTTCCTCCCTTAGAATTCGAGGCATCGAAAAGACCCGAAATTGAAGTCCGACCTCCCCTCGATTTCCAGAGCGCGCAATCTGTTCTCTTTTTTCCGCGAAACGGGAGAGGAAGTTGGCTCGAGGGGAACTCGAAAGGAATAACGCGAAAGTAGGAGAGCGAAACGAAGCTCGGTGCAGTCGTCGACGACTTTCCGTGTCGAGGATGCAACGAGTCCATGGAATTTCTCTTTGAACTTGGCGAAAGTTCGGCCCGGATTTAGCCAGGGCTGGATGCGAGCAACGAATGCGTGGATGAGAAAACAAGAGCAACCTCGAGGGTGCGTTTTGTAATCCAGGCAGTTTTACCTACACGGCCAAAGTGGGGATCGGGTTTTCCGCTCTCCCGAGTTTCATGTCCGAATTATTTTCAAGTTCTTCCTCGACGGACATTTCCACGGAAATCCTCCTCTCTCGGAGCAATTGGCCCGTGTTTTCCGACCGTCTCGCTGTGACTTTTCGAACCGAGTTTCGTGCTTTTCCATTTTTTCCCCAGGTCTTCCCGCGATGCGCGTTCCACGTCGGTCGAAAGCCCGCCGAGCGTCGAGGAACCTTGGCGCGAAGTTCGAAAACGATGCCAATTAGAAGTACCGCCGTTAAATTTCGAAAACAAAGATCGAAGTAAAAGAAAACTCGACGGGGACGCGTCGTCGAACGTTGATTTTCGTCCCAAAGTCCAAGAAGCGGCCCGAGAAGCGCGACGGAATCGAACGGCTCTCGGTTATGCAAATGAGCGTCGTTTTCTCCGAGAGTCGTTGGACGCAGCGAGGCCGGGAAAAACGGGAAAAGCGATGGAAAAAGAACGAAAAGCGTGGGTGAGGGAGGGGGAGGAAAGACGGGGGAAACAATGAGAGGGAGAAATGGAGCATCGTGTATGGGCGGTCGCGGTAAAGCGAGGAGAGGCTCGTTGCCGGCGAGCCGCGTTGAAACAAACGTTTCACCGTGGGCCCGCTATAAAATTGCGTTCAGGGTGACGTTTCAACAATACCGGAACGCTGGGTTACGGGGCCGCGAGGGAGAAAGCGGAGAAAACGGAGAAAACGAGGAGGGACGGTGGCGCCTGGCAAGACCTGAAAACGACGCATTGTTTCGCAACAATGCGCGGTCGGAACGTGCCTTTCGCGTTGCACCGTGCGTCTTCCGATTCTCCGGCGGATGGTTCGCTCGTACGGTTGCCCGTACTTTCTACTTTTTCCCCCCGACCGACTAATTAACGATCGACGATGCTCTCAAATTGCCCGGTCAACGCTGCCGACGTCGACGACCTCGAGACGTCGCGAAGGAAAACACCGAGCGCTCGGAATTAATTACATAATTCGTCCTCGTGTCTCTCTCTTTCGGAATATCAGGCAAGTTTCGCCCATTTTGGAAAACTTCGCGACATCTGCGCAGGCAAATTTTGCGCTCCGTCGAAGAACTCGGATCGACGAGTCGGAAGGACGTCTTCGCGTTGATCCTCCGCATCGTCCGAAGAATATGGTGCGACGTCGAGAAGCCCGACGGCGTCGTCGCCGAGTGCAGAGTCGTGCTGGGAGAATTCCGCAGGATTTAGCGGTGCAATAAAATAAATTAAACCTAGCAGGCTTGTCACTCCGTCGTTTTGATCTCCCGCGAGCCGAGGAACAAACTGCGCACCGGCCCGGAAAACTTTTCCTCCGCGCGTAAAGGATAACGGACACGTACGCGGCCGAGGCGGAGACACGAGGGGGGTGCGAGAGGGCGAGCGGACGTAGAAACGTACGCGAGGACGTCGCCTCGGTATTCCGGAGGAGTCCCTTCGTTCCCTTCTTGACGTTTTACGTCCCTCCGTGCTCGCGTCGTCCCTCGTAATTTCTCTTCGGTCTTGGCGTTTATTGCCGAACGAAGCGAACGACTCAGGAGCCACCCCTTCTTCCTCTTTCCCTTCTCGTTCGCACGGAAGGCAAACGAAGGACGATAGATCGCGAAGAAACAATTCCAGGATCTTTGACCTCGACCGTCGCGAATTTCGCGAGACTCCAGGACCTCGGAATCCCCCGATTCGTCTGCCTCGGAACTGTTCGAGCAGTTTGGAGACGTTCTTTCCTAAGATCCTAATTTCGTCCGTCTTTCGCGCAGACTCTACCGTTTTCGCATTATCTCGCGAAGTTTATCCGGGCGGGCTTAAGATCACGAGGAAAGGTACTCGCTGGAGGCAGCCTGCGAGCCCCGTCGGGCCTCCAGGACGTCGCGGAATGCGAGGGCCTTATGGGAATTTCGCGTGCTGCTGCAATCTACCTCTGGCTCCTGCGAGCTACCGCGCTGGCTGCCTCGTAAACCCTAAACCCTCTCGCAGCCCGGAGAGAGCAACGGTAATCCACCCCCTCCTATTAATAGGGTCTTTATTTCTAGCTGACGTTACGCGCGAGTTACGATAAACCTTCCTGCTTCCCGAGCAAGTAAACCGTCTACGTTCTGCGAATTAGTCGGGCCCGGAAAGCGGAGCGAATTAATCGAAAGACCTCCTCGTCGATCCCCTCGAGAGAACGGAATTCGATCGACGTCGCGAACGATTTTCATTTACTCCGGTCTCTTTTCCTTTTCTCCGGTCTCCCTTCTTTCTCCCTCGTCTAAGAGAGGGAGAGAGAGAAGGAAGCAGCGAGCAGGGCTCTCGCCGCAAATTCGTATCGACGTTTCGTTTGAGGCAACGATCGACGGACGAAAGCTCGTCTCTCGTGGACGTCGGCCGGGAAACGATCCTCGCGGGATCTTGGCCGGACGTCTCCAGCCAACCGGACGATATTTACTTTTACTTTCGAGCAAACGTTGCCGACTCGGAGTCAACAAATTTTTTAAGGGGACTCTCGGAACGCCGATCGTTCCGAGTTTCATCGGTCGACTCTCCGGAAGGCTTCTCAACCTACGACTCGCGCGACAAGGATCCTGCCAATACGGAGCGAACTCTTCGGATTTTCGTAACCCAGTTGAAGCAGCTTCCGCGGCTTTATTTGCGCAGTCCGTGTATCGAAACTAAATTGCGAGTCTTGCTCGAACGATCGAGAAGAAGTTAAACCGACGCTGCACGAGGAAACGTCGTCTCCGCGCGACGAGTCGGGGAAAGTTCGAAGTCGAGAAAACCGTTCGATGCGCGTTTCCCAAAAGACCGATGCTAATTTCCCTCTCTCGGGGGATTCGCGCCGGGTCGAAGCTTCTTTTCGACGATTCTCGAGCAAGCGAGCGACACTCGGCTGTTTTCTCGCGAACGCGAAACCCGGAGGGTCCACCGTTTCCGGAAAGAGACGAGTGAGGAGGACCGTCGAACGGAAATATAAATTTGCCGAAAAGTTCCGCCGACGAATCTTTCCTGCTTCTCGTTTCCCTTCCTCGCTCTTCGACTTTTTCCACTTGCCTCGACCGGTGGAGTTTCCTCGAGGCTCCGCTTTCGAAGTCATCGGTTACCTGAGCATCCGTGAACTCGAAAGACTCCACGGAGGAAGTTTGTCGTCGCGCGAGAATTTTACGCTCTCCTTCAAACTTTTCGTGCTCCGCCGAGGCGAAGAGGGTCTGCCGCGATTCCGGACGTCGCGGCGCTTTAATAACGCGTCTTCGAAGGTCCGCGGCGACTCTATATCGACACTGAGGCCTCGCAGGAGTTCGAGATGAAAGTTCGCGGACGGTTCGACCAGTCGTCGACTCGAGGGAAAGCTCTGTGCCGCGACGCGACCGGAAGTTGGCCGAGATCCAGAGGATCTCGTTCTCCGCGACGTTCATCGTCGACTCGGAGCTTTCGATTCTCTTATCTCTCGTTTCCTCGGGCGCAAATAAACGCGGGAAAATCGCAATCGACTCCTCTCGCCTTCTCTGTTTCGCTCGAATCGAGAGCTCGGATGTGAAGCCGGTCGTCGCCGATAATCGGCTTCCGTCGATCCACCCCCGATAATTGCTCGAGAGAGCGGAGGAGAGATTCGCGCGAGGTCGTGACTCGGCTCGCGAAAACGACGGAGTTTCGGAGATTAAAGCTGGCAACGGTCCAGAGGGTTGATTCGTCGCGCGACGCGACACCTAACACCGCGAGGAACGCCGGAAAAAGCGCGCCGGTTCTGCGAGGAGGAAGACGATTTTCGTCTACTTCGTCCATCTTCGGCCGCCACTTTCCTCGAGTATGCGAAGGGCGAACGTTCTAAATGGAATTGGCCCCGCGCCAGCGGAGAATCGCGTTTCAGGGAAATGGGATTTTTCGTTCGGTACGCAACACTCGAGGAATCGCGCCTCTCGCGTCTTCCTTCTCGACGGCTCGGCGCTTCCGGTTTATCCTTTTTTCTCGAGAGTTGGACGTTCGACGGTTATGGGATTTCTTTGGCCGTATCAACGGAGCTTCTTCCGCGGTTCGGCGAGGACTTCGGAAGACACTCGGCACTCGTGAAAAGTTGGAGGTTGTTCCCTCCTCCACGAAAGATCTCGAGGTCCTCCGATCGGAAATCGGTCCTCGTTCCTCTCCCGGCTTCTCGACAAGGATCGACTTTAAATCGCCGACTGCTCTTCTTCCCATTCGGTCTCGAATTTCGGAGGAGAAAATAATGGGAAGCCGCTCCGGAGACGATCATTTTCACCGACGTTGATCCTCGTAGACTCTCTTACGAGGTCAATCCCTGGCCGAGGTTGGTCGACGTCGTCGAACGGTTTGATCGAGTGTGACGGATGCTCGGATCCTGTCCGCGTCTTTCTTATAAATGATGTACGGTCACTTATGATAATTTATCCCCTGTCCCTCGGAAAACAGCGTCCGACGAGTTCTCGTCGCCGATCCATTATTTCTCGCGTCGAGGGCGCGGCCTCGTTTTCTTATCCGCCACCGCCGATGCAAGTTGCCAGAGCGCGCGAACTATCGACGGATCGGCGAACGATTATTGGAGCGATATGCGAAGTCACGTAGATGCGACGCGGTGCAGCGAGTCGTTAAATAGAAAACGGCGATTGCCGGTTATCGCGAGAGGCCCGGGTACCTCGACGGTCTCGATGTAGGAAGAGGCAATCGCGCCGGGGACTCACCTCCGTGAACCTCGCAGACGAGAAACAGGTCGGCTCCTTCGGGATAGGCCTCGAGGAGTTTGCTCATGTCTCGTCTCTTTGCGTCGTAGATTATCGGCTTCGCCGGTGGTACTGCGAAAAGAAAAGGGTAGACGTCAGCCGTAATACCTTCTCCACGTGGAGTGGAAGCGATCGGGCGAGGGTGGAAGGACAGGGAGAGAATGAGAGAGGAAGAGAGGGAGGGAGAATCGCGAGGGGGAAATAAAAGCGCGATGCCGAGGGTGGCGAGGGTGGCCGACGGTGGAGGAAAATAGCTTCCACCTGCTGACTCGAACCTGCCCCCTTTTCCCTCCTTTCTCCTCTCTCTTTCTCCGTCTCTCTATCCACTCGGTCTCCTCGCTCTTTCATCATCGGCCTGATCCGCGATATAGCCGCGGCAAACGCAAACAGGCCGAGTTTCATCCCGATACGTCCTTCACCGGATGCAGGATGGAAATTGCCTCCGGCTATTGTCGCGACAACGCCAGCTCCAACTATATACGTTCCCCGTTTCTTTGGAGCGAGGCAATAGGAGAGTCGGCACGACGGAGAACGCCGGGAGGGAGGAGGATGGCTGGAGAAGGGAAAGAAAAAGGGAAAAAGACGACGAGGCGACAGGCCGTGGGGCAAAGTTGGGCTCTGCCTAAACGCCGGGAAGAAACACGCCGAAGGTAAACTCGATAAGCGAGGTCGCGCCTTCCCGTTGTCGACAAAATATTCCGCATACGGTTCGGCCCGATTCGGAAGCACGTGCAGCCACCGTCGCCCCCGTGGATGGGAGTGCCAAGAATCCATTGGCTCGCGGGCAATTGATTTTTTCCTTTTTCATTACCGCGACCGGGCAAACAACGAGCGGAATTCCTCTTCCTTCGTCCGGGTCGCGATTCACCCTCTCCGCCTAACTCGATCGCCCTAGTCTCGGGCGCCGCCAATAATCGCAAAGTATTCGCGCCGATCGATCGCCCTCCCGAGATAGGACAATACGGTTTCGAAGGTGTTCTCGTTTTGCATCTTTTATCGTGGAAACGATTGCCATTCCCGTTTCGCTGGGAAACGATTCGAGAGACAAGGAGAGGCGAACGAGGGAGGAAGTGGAATCTCGCGGCCGCAAGGCCTTCCTTCTCTCGCTTACTCCGTCTCTCTCTCTCTCTCCTCGCCTCTCTCTCGATTTCTCTAGTTTCTCCCGTTTTCCCTCGTTTCCTCCCGTTGGCCTCGGTCGTCGGTGGCATCGGAGAAGGAGGTCGTAATCTTTGTCGAGATTGCGGGCTGCTCGTCGGAGAGGACGGCTCGACGGCGCTAATGCCGCCATTCACGACCTTTTATAGCGCGTTTATTCGACGTCCCGGCCGACCGAGCTCTTTCGCTTCCTAAAACGTAATGCCGGACTGGCCATTGTTCTCCCGACAATCGGGCCGCTTCCCTACGAAAACAGGATTCCGTCTCCATTGTTTCGGGGCGAGGGTTCGATCTTCGGGGGCGCGTTTCGTCTTCCGGCAGAGTTGCGCTCAATCCCCGCGCGAATCCGATCTTCCCGTGCCGCCAATTTTCCTTCGTATTTCGCGCCGCGGCCGAGTCGCCCAGAGTCTCCATTCCTCGGAGCATCCGGAAGTCCGTCGCCTTCCAGAGCGGAACCGACGGAATCCGGGTGGAATCTTTGGCCGGTGATTTCCGATGGGACGAATCTTAAATCTCTGGGCGGCGGCGAGAGGTGGCAGTCGGAAGGCGAGAGAAAGGAAAGCCTCGCGGAGGATGGCGCGATCAGCTCGAGCGGTGAGACCGGAAGAGTCGAAAGAGGCGGAAGAGGCGAGAGCGACCGGCAGCCCGTCCAACGACGGCCCGTGCAAGTCCGGTCGAGCGAGAAAATATATTGCTAATAGGGTTTGCAACACGGCCCGTTAGTCGAGAGTAATGCCTTACCACCGCGGCGCACGTTAAGCTCGTTTAACGAACTCTCCGACTCTCCTCCTTCCAGTCGCCCTTCTTTCTCTCTCCTCTCGTCTCTTCCCTTTCCTCCCTGCTTCCACTCTCTCTTCCGTCGTTCGGCCACGGCTTCTCTTTCCGGTACATCGATCAGATTTATCGACTTCCAGCCTGTATCGCTGGCTTGCTCTCTCGTTTGTCCGGAGATTTAACTCTGCCCTTTCGTTCCCCTCTCGTTTGTTCGTCGAGCTCGCTCGCTGGCCTCCGTCGGTCGGTCGACGAGCGTTTTTCGCGTTTCTGTTCTACGGCCGATCGACCAGGCAGGCACGTCGACCCTCGGGGGAACGAACGAACGTCCCTCTTCCCCGTCGGTGCTTCTTTCGAGCCCAGCCGGCGGCCGACTCCACAGGTAGCCCTCCGAAACAACGGTCCTTGGTCGTTTTTTGCCAAGGAAGCACCGTGCTTCCCGTGCAATTACGTTACATCGTGCTTCCGGGAAGCTTTAGGGCTTTGCCCCGGGCAAAGCAACGATCGGCCACTCGCACGTGGAACGCGCAACGATCCCGGTTTCGTGAAATTTTTCCCTCGAAACCCACCGAGACAATTAGTTCACCGGACGAACCTCGTCGAGGAACCGCTCCTCGACGAGGATCGCAATACTCGAGGAAATTCGCCGCGAGGCGAACGCAGAGTGCACGGAACCGGGCGGAAAATTCCGCTCGTCGTTCTCGCAATAGTCTCGTCACGTTCGACGGTTTCCCGGACTCCCCGGAGCCGGAAAAGTCCCGCTTCTTATTTCACCGAGTATCCAGCTACATGTGCGTTCCCATGCCCGTTGCCCGCTTCTCCACGCGTCCCCAAATAACGCCGCTCTCTCTTAAGTATTCACGTCCGCGTTCTCCTTCCGTGCAGGTTTCAAAATTTCCAGCTTCCCGGAGAAATGAGCTTCTGGAAGAGCCAACGCGAGCGGAGCTTGCCGTCCGCGCCGCGCACGTTTCGCTCGATGCGCTCCATCGACGTGTATTTTCGACCGGGGCTCTCGAATCTGAGAGGAAAAGCGATTCGGTGGAAATTCGGGCCCCGAGGAAAAAGCGGACGGATAGGTCGTTCGATACGAAGAGGGATCGTCCGCTGAAAACTTGGGAAATTGGAGGAAGAATCGAATTCGTTGAGGCATCGAGGCCGATATAAATTTATCGTGGAGTCGATTTCCACGATTTCCACGATTAGCCGGAATCGGGGCGATTCGTTTTTGCGAATCGTGCTCGCCCGAGATCCAGACGGATTCCACGCAATTCCGGAAGCTCGGGTCGCTCTTTTTTCCATCGGTCGGGGCGATAGGCGCGCGATAAATTCCAGAGCGCCGATGGAAATAGAGGATGAAAAATGATGTAAAAGCCTCGTGTTTGCGTTAGCGCATTACTAACGGTATTATCCTGGAAAAATGATCGTTCAGGCCGCGCAATGTCCGCGATATTTCAGGCATTACGAATATTGCGATATCGCGACCGTATTTTGGGGGCGATGTTTTTATCGTCGCCGTGTCCCCGTGTCTCGTCGCTCTTTTTCCTCCTCTTTTTTCGCAATTCGTTCGACGCCCGTCGATCGAGCGTCGTTCCGCGCGCAATCGCTTTCGCCGGAACGACGATGAGCTCTCCTTCGCGGCTTCCGGCGCGACGATCGCGGAAAATTCCGTTTCGACGGCGCGTTTACCAGCCGATCTCCGACGAGATTGAAGTCGCTCGCGGAATACGGCTCCGTCGTGCGACGAAGATTCCTCGGAGACGCGACAAATCCGTTTTAAAAGCGCCGGGCTTCTCCTTTCGCCAACCGCGACGAGACAGAGGAGACGGCGGGGCAATTCCTCGACGATTCCTCGCGATATCTCGTCGATCGTCGTCGCGGAGCCGTCAGCGTCGCTTGGAGAGGCGCCGAATAGCTTTCCGAGGAGAGGCAATCTCCACGAGCAATGTTTGCGCGATTTCTTCTCGCGGAGGCGCAAATTATTTTCTCCGTTTTCGACTTTCCACGAGAACGCAACGGACCGATCTCCACGTTCGTTGATAATCGCTTTCTCCCGTCTCCTTCTTTACGTTTCTCAGTTTTCCGTCCTCCTCCCTTCGTCCGAGATTTCCTGCGAGGAGGGCCGACGGCGAAGAGGGGGGAGACGTGGAAGAAAGTCGGGTGACCAGACCCGAAAGATCGGCGATATCGAGCTGCCCGCGCGAGATCCAGCCTTTCCACGCCCGTGGAAAGTATTCCGGCGATTCGAATTTATCGAATTCCTGGTCGACGCGGTCGGTCTCGCGCAGAGGAGCGAGAGAGCCAGAGAGCAGGAGGGGTTGCTTCCCTGTACACCTACTTCGTACGTGTTTGCGCCACGTTGAATTACGCTCGGTGGCTGTTGCACGGCACTTCGTCTCTCCTCTCTCTCCCTCTCACCCCCTTTTCCTCTTTTTCTCTTCCCTTCCGTTCCGACGCGTCGGCCGGGCGGCATGTGTCGACGAGCGGCTGCGTGACTTGGGTATCGGGCCGCTACCACCCGGCGATTACCGTGAAAAATTTAGGAAAATTCCTCCGCCGTGGCCGAGGCCGATGTTATTTTTATGCGGACCGCCGATATTTTCACGCGGCACACGTCCGCTCCTTTGTGTATTTTCTTCCCCCCGGTCCCCGTCGCCGGTTCGACCACCCTCGACTACCCTCGACCACCCTCGACCGCCTTCGACCCCTGGCTGCCGCTGCATTTTTCGCCCGATAACGCGCGACCGTTTGCTCGATATTTCACCGACTTTCCCGGAAACGCGCCTCCTCGCTCCACGCTTCACGTTTAATCCGTCCGTCTCGCTCTCGAGGAGTCTCTCTCGATTTTTCTCCCAACCGATCCACCCTTCCACGGCCGCTGCCAGAAGTGCCGCGGGGCGAAATGGGAGAAACGAGCTGAACGCTGCCGGCGAGATCCTTTCGGGGATTTTTCCGCTCGGAAAATAAGCACTCTGCACCTGTTTATTTGCGCGAGCAGCCACTTGTTCGTTCTCCGGGCCGATCTCCGGACCGGGGAACGACTCACCGCCATAAATTCTTGGCAGTCCACGCTGGGGCGCGTTCGTAAATCTTCGGCTTTTACTGTTTTTTCCCTCCGTATAAAGCGACGGTTAAAGACCGCGTTTTAATTAAAGGCGTCTGCCGAGCGGACGTACGAGACCGTGCGCCGAGATTTCCGGGGGCGAGGGAGATTCCGCGCACGAATGCGGATCTAGGAATACGTGAAAAGCGTTTTCCGCCGGCCGGAAAAGAGGATACCGCGGTTCGTTTAATTCGTTATCGACGAAGGACCGTTCTCCGTCCTTTTCGCCCTCCTCGTCGACGTTCTCTCTCGAACGCGCCCTCGATCGTCGCCTCGACGGAGAAGAGAACGAGAGCTCGTTCTCCGATTACGTCCTCGACGACGAGCGGGGGCTGCATCGTCGATAGAAATTTCATCGACGATCTCGTCGACGCGCGTCCGCGAGAATAGTTTACGGAGGAAGCTGTCTAGGAGACTCTCTCGTCGCGAAACCCTCCGTTGACGGAGCGAACGATAAAACTCCTACGACGATCGGACGAGAATTCCTGCACGCGTCGTTTCCTCTCCTCGGAATAGAAACACCGTGGTGTTTTATGGTTTGCACCTCCCACGGAAATTGGATGTTTCGCGAACGCCCTCGATGCCGAGCTAAACGTGACCGAGGAAGACCGAGGCGAAACTTCTCGTCTCTTTTTCACAATTTCGCGCTCCTCGGTGCTTTGTGCCCTCCTCCGCCGTTTTACCGTCCCTCCGTCCGTTCGCCCTTCCGCCCTTCCTCTCTCGGTGAGCTCGATCGTTTGCGTTTGACGAGCATCGTGGCTCGTATCGAGGAGGAGCGCACTTTCGTCGCTTTAACGCGCCTTCGAAGCGTCCGATCGTCGAGTTCTTCGGTCGCTCCCATCGCTACCGTCGCTACCAACGTCTCCGGCGACTTCCTCGTCCTCGCGGCTCGGATATAACGTCGCCCGACTAATTTCCGGCCTTCGAGACCCCGGTCCGCTTGTCCTCGACGACCCAACGGCGCGACACGGTTCCTCCGATCGTCCTGGATCGAGATTTATCGGCGAGAAGGGAACGCGCGATATTCAAGAACGATTCCATCCCCGCTGGCTGATCGAGATCAGCGGGAACTGCGAAGCAGCGCGGAAAATTCGCGAAGATATCGCGGATAGTGGTGAGCGAAGAGGAGGCGCTCGTTTCGATATCCTCGCGTTTCTTCGTCGCGATTGCCGGCAGCGCCGGCTAATAAATCGAGGGGTATTTTGCGGATCTCGATCGTAAATAGAAGGAGATAGGATGAGGAAGGGTTGCGGGCGGCACGAACCGCTCGAGACGGCACGTCGACGGCACCCTCGACGCTCGAGGATTTCGAAATATCGAGGATCCCGAGGATACGGGGGATCTCCGCCGGGTTTCGATTGAATCCGAAGGAGCCGCGAGACCGGCGATCTCCCGGAATCGTGCCGTGCACGGCGATAAATCTCGATATCGCCCTCGATATCGGGCAGCGGAGATCGCCGCTGGAAGATAAAATTTATCGCGCCTGGTATCGTCGCTTCTCCCTTTTCCGCGCGCGGTTCCACGCCGTTACCTGCATCTCCTCGCGGGGGCGGATCCGATCCGACGTCGGGGCTCTCGTCTCGCCGGAAGAGAAAATTGTAACAGCCCGAGGAAGATGTTGGTTTTCTATGTCTCTACGAGCATAGTATATTTTACAGATACAAAAATCAACTGGTATATTTGCTTCCTGGAATGCTTAAGAGGTTGCAGCTGTATAGCTATGCAGTCTGTTTTACGTTATAACCGAAAAGGGTCCTTAGACCCTTGCAGAATTCTTTTGGACGTCACTCTGTGACTTTCACTCTTAGAGAGAAGACGTACCCTCTTCATATATTCTGAGAATAAAGTCTTGGTCTATTCCATTAGCTTTCAAACAAAGTGTTATTATTTTAAACCCTAAAAACCAATAGAAGAGAGCCGTGGCTCTCGTTGCAAAATTTGCGAAACCTGCGAAATCGGTGGCGCCGAAACGAACCGGAACCTCGCGACCAACCCGTCCCGCTGGGAAAAGTTCCGGCGGAGAACGGAAGGTCTGCTCCCGTGGGAGGAATCGTGAGACCGCAGAGACGTATTTGAGGAGGTGGACCTCGTCTGGAAACGATCGGTGCGTCGCTCGATACGAGCTTCGACCCGGAAGATGGACGAGGAAGCGAAGAACGAGAAGGGCGAAGAAGAAGGCAGGTGACTCGCCGCGAAACGAATGGCCGTGTCACGAGAAAACGCGAGGACGATGCCATCGTCGAGGGGAAATTCCTGGGGAAAGAGGACGCAGGCAAACGAGAAGGGAAAGCCGAAGGCTCCGAGGAGGAGCGAGGAGGAAAGCGGGTTGAGTTACGAGGACGTCGAGATCGTTTACGAGCCCGTAAAATTCGCCATCCCTCATCGGACGCGTGTCCCTCGGATAACTTTCCTCCCATTCTTGCGAGGGAATTGCTCGTCGGGCATTTTTCCCCCTCCCTCCTCGAGGACGCTTCCGCGACGGTCTTCGGACAAAAGGGAATATCTCGGAGGAGAGACGTTTCCTCGGTCGAAGCTCGTAAATTTTGGATCGGTTAAACGTCGCGAAATTTCCCTCCCGCCGATACGCGCGGTGTTTTCCAAGTTGAGCCAGCTCCTTCGAAGGGCGCCGCGTAGGTCGAGAATAGGGCGATCTTCTAGCGAGAGGGCAGGGGCGACGACATCAGGGCGAAAGGGCTTCGAGGCTGCAGAGTCGAGTAACTTCAAAGGCATCTCGTCTCCCCGGAGCATCCGTTCGATTCGGGTCGGTCTCGACGCGTCACCCTTCCCGGTTTTCGTGCCGAAAGGGTCTTCCGAGCGTTCCATCCGAGGAGGAAGGACGAGGTCCTTTTGAAGGAGACTCCGCGCGGGCAACGGTTTAAGGTGTGACGCGACGAAATCGTGCGGAAGGGTCCCATTGAGGGCGCCGAGGGAGGCGGAAAAGGCACGGGCTGTTCGTCTTTCGCGAGACGGAAGAGATAAGAGGGAAAGAAGCGAGATTAAAAGTGGCAAAGAGTAGCCGCACGAGGAACGCTCGGATCTCTATGGAGGAGCCGGCGCAACGGCAACTAACTACGTAATATCGCTCCGTGTCGGCAATAAAAATTCTCCGGAGAAGGTTCCCCGAGATCCATGCCGTCCGGACGAGGACCCGACTCCCCGAAGAGGCCGATATATGGCCTCGCAATTTTTCCTTCGAGTTATTCGCATCGCGGGATTTCATCCCCGTGGAATGTCTTTAATTCGACTTACAAGCTCGATATCTTCGACGAGAGTGCTCTACGATGGTCGTTTGTTTCGTCGTTTCCGCCCTGAAATATCGGCAGCATCCCCGTCGCCGATCGCGGTTTCTCATCTTGGCGTTTCTCGCGGACGTTCCGTTTCTCCGGATGGATTCGCCGACGGCGGCGGAATAGCTGGGAAATTTCGTTCCGGCGTCTTTAAAGTCGCGTAAACTCGTCGTAAACCCCGTTAAAAGTTGCGGCGCCGCGAAATTATCGGCCGGACGACGAGGATACGGCGAAGCAGCAGATTTTAGGTGCATTATCCACGGCGAGCCGTAAAACACGCGGGAAAGGACTCTCTCGTCGGACTCTCGCCGTTCTCCGCGAATCATCTCCGCTCGTTCGTCTCGTGACCGGCATTTTTATTTCTCCCTCATAAACGAACGAGTCCCGATGGGAGGAACGAGCCGCGAGAGACTGCCGACAATTACCATTGCTCGGATCCCGGATCGTAAAACCGTACTTTCGTCTTTCTCGTCGAGTCTGCTCTTTTCCCCTCTTCACGCTGCCACGGGGAAGCTGCCCTTTTCCTTTCTCCCTGCCGATCGTCGTGCAGGTTCCCTGGATTCGGTGTTTGCAACGATCCGACCTCCTCGAAATCGTCCTGCTTCTGTCTGCTCGAAAGGATCCACGCGCGGCCCGGAGAAACGAATCGAGATCTCGATCTATCGTAAATCCCGAGGATCCGCTCGACCGATCTTCCGCCCTCGGTCGAATCTCGAGGAATTCGCAAAATATCCGCGGAGCCGAGCGAGTCTTTTACGAGTCTTTTGCGAAATTCGAGGGAGAGAGTGGCTCGTTTGACCCCGGCGGAGCTGATCGAACGTTTTATTTTCGCTGGAAAACCGTTCGTTCCTCCTACTCGTCCAACGACTCGTCCTTCCGTCAACGCTCGGCCGTCTTAGCATCTTCGCGTCTTCGTTGGTCGAAATCGCAGATCGATTTCGGATTTCTGACAAATACAGCGCGCCGACCAACGATTCCTCGCGACTTGCAGCTAAAGATTCGTGCATCTCGATCGACTGGAGCGTAGCGACACGCGGTTTACCATTTCTCGGAATTCGTTAAACCGGCTTGTACAAAGAGCCGATCGAATCTTCCAGTGTTTAGCCAATCGACTCGAAAATCGTTTCGCTCGACTGATCCGTGGCTCTATTCGGTCTCTTCTGCTTGGATCGTAGAGGAGGGAGCGTCGGAACGTTCGTCCGCCGAGTCCGAGGAGAGCCGCGCGCGTCGAATATCGAACGTCACGGCGAATCCCGGGCGTGACTGGAATATCCTCGCGATCCTCGGGACTCGGTGCTCTCAAAGGAGAGTGGATCCTCCTCGAGTCGTAATCAGCGAGAAGCGTGCAATCCGCTGCCTCGGGCTCCCGAGTTTCGAGGAAACCGGCCTCGACGTCCGCAATTTGTCTCCAATTTCTTCGGCCGGATATGCAGCGACTCGCCGAGCGGAAGCGCGGAGGGCATTTCCGAAGAATCGGTCCCGTCGTCCATCCCGACGACGGTCTGGAAAACTCGCGATACGAGGGCGAATAGGTTCTATCGATGAACGATGGACGGTGATGGAGCAGCGAGGATTCTCGCGGAGGCGCAAAAGCCCGGAAAAGGAGCTCTTCCGGTCGGTTCTCCCGGGGAGAAATAATTCTTATCTATTTCATCCCGCGCGGGCAAACCATCCGTCGAAGATGAGCGGCGATCGCGCGGAAGGGGAAACGTATATCCCTTTCGAGCAGCTGCTCGCAGCGAAGATAAAAAGAGGAGGAAACCCGACGGTGGGAAGAGGAGGAAGAGGGAATATCTGCCGCTAGTGCCGGCGAAGACGAATGAGTTTTCTCGCGTGGAAAAATATGGCAGGTGGACGGTCTGCGAATCTCGCCATCGGTTTTCTCTCCGTCGTTTCCTCTCCTCGACGGCGCAACGGCCGACGATGGGCGCCGGGGAATCCTCTCGGCCGAGAGAGGCCACACCGAAATCTCTTATGATTCATGACGCGTCGTGGCATCGATCGGCAATTTTTTACGCGCCATTTCGTGGCCGTCCCGTCCGAACTTCGGCCCGGTGTATATTATCTTCGCGGCGCGTTCTTATTTCGAGGGTCGAGACAATAAAGCGCCTCGATAAATCAACCGGGCAATATTCGACGTAACGAACATTTTCCTTCATTCCCGGCTATTTGTCGCCGCGAACGAACGATCCGAGGTGCCGCCAGCCCGGAGGAAAGATCGCCAAGCAGCCGAGATCCTCTCCTCTCGCGTCTCTCCCCTTCCTCGGCGCCGAGGAAGAGGCTTCGTTGCAGATCGATGCGGGAATTTCCTTGGAAAACAGGATGTTTTAAAATTCGCCTAGGATCGGCTAATGAGCACCGTCGTGTTTCTGGAATCGTCCTCTGCCCGTCTTCCGGGGAAAAAGTCCGTCGACCGGAGAAACCGAGGAGGACGGAAGCGAGAGGAAATTTTGCCGAGACATCTTTTGCGCTCGACTTTCGGAAAATTCGAGCCCTCCCTTGCGTTCGACGGAACGGCCCTCCGGAAGAGGGAGACGCTCGAGACTCGGAGGAATACGAAGTTCCTTTTGGAAAGCTGAAGGAGAAAGCTGAACTCGCGCGACTCCGAATTCCAGGATCTACAACTCCGTGTCCCTTCTCTCGGTCGTTCGCCCCGTTCTCGCTTCCGGTCGCGAACCTCGCATCCTCCGGGTTCGAAGCACCTCTCTCGGCCGAGATCTCCTCGTCCACCGATCGCTCCTCCCGCTATCGAACCTGGTTCCGAACGATTCCCGATCTCTCCGTCGAGCGACCGTCCTTCGCCCCGAGGAAGGTTTTCTTCTCCGCCATTCGTCCTTCTCGCGGGAACTCCGGAAGTTCTCGCCGGGACGACCTTCCCTCCGGGGAGATAGATAGCTAGATAGGTTTATTTTGTCCATAATAATGTCGGACAAGCATGATACACGCGAAAGTAAGATAACCGATACGGTATCGATACGGTAACGGACATAAAATAAGATACAAGGGGAGAAGGAGACGCCGAGGGAGGGAAACTCTGCAGTTTCGAATGTGCGTTTCCATTACCAGTCGAAAAACTGTTCCCTGGGCGAGGCTGAGTTACGCCGACGATGCATTATTCGTCTCGCGATAAATTATTCCAAAGGTTGTCCGGGAAAAGTGCTCGCCGCGCGCAAGGTGTCGCCGGTAAACCGCGGTAAATTTTCTCCAACGGTCCCACTTTCTTTCTTTCCGCCTTTTCTCTCTCTCTCTCTCTCCATCTCTTTTTTCGGTTCCCACGAAGCTCTGTCTCGGGGATACAACCTGGATCCGACTCGAGCGAGCGCCGATTCAATTTTGACGTGGAACCATCGGCCGGGGAGAGAAGACTTTTCAATTTCGAGAGACAGTGAGCAGACGGGATCTCGAGCCAGAAGGGAATTTTTGGCGAGAAACGCGCCGCTTTCCGGACGAACCGTAAAAGACGTTCGCAGGGGAGAAAAGGGAGGAAGGGAGGAAGGAGGAGCGGAGGAAGGAACACGAGCAGCGAAAGATTAAAAACGGAAGAGGAGACATCTCTGGAGACCGGGTTTCGGTCACGAGCCTAGCAAAGGAGCTTCTCTGAATTTTCCATTGAATCCGTTAACGATGAAATACGACCTCGCGCTCCTTCTTTCGCAGAAATTTCGAGACACCTTCTCTCTCTCCCTCCGCGTCATCCCTCTGCGTTTTGCCGCCGGCGACGTTCCCACGACGGAGACATCCTCCACGCGAAAAGGTGCCTCGATCTCCGGGAACGCTTCGCCTCCGTCGAGGCGAGGTCGAAGCGGAAAATCGCCGGGTCCCGCGGCGATTAGAGGAGCTTTTTCGTCGCGGGCTTTTCACGTAATTACAGATAAGAGGCTTAGATAGAGGTGCAGGGAGTATCGACTTTGAGGTATTAGACGCCATCGATCTTCGCTGGAAAGAAGAGAGACGGTGGCCGATCGCCGAGGTAATTGCTTTTTTTCGCGATGCCCGGAAATCTCCGGGACACTCCGAGCACTTTGCGCATCTTCCCGTAACCCGTTTCATCGCCACGACGGTGAACGGACCGCGGAGGGTCCTAAAAGACGCTACAAATTTTCCAGCCGAATTTCTATACCTCGCAAAAATAGAGAAGTCCGACTCGCCTGACGGATAGACACATCCCCCGTTCCGACGTCATTTTCGATTCTGACGCGCTATTGGCCGAAAGAGGCGCACGTTCGTTGCGTCGTCATGGCGACGACGAAAGGAGTGCTTTGTTTTCGGTTGTCATTCGTCGATCTCAGGTTTCCAGGAGCGACATGGTGGGGATACGCGGTGCGAGAGACGTTCTCGCCTTGCCCCGTGCCTCTTACCGCGAGACTGCTTTACTTTTGCGAAGTATATCCTTTACAGCGGCCGTCCGTAAAACAAGGAGGCCTTGCTTCGTCTCTTTCACGTCCGAGCTCCTCGAATCGGCGGAAGAGGAGCGAGAAAAGCTCGTCTCCGAGACGAGAGCAACGAAGGCGCGGAGATCAGTTCGAGGAGGTTGAACGGGGTCTCGAGCGGAAAGGAGGGAGGTGCGCTTAATTTTCCCATAATCGGCGATTAGAGGGTAGCCTCGAGAGGATGGTCGGTTCCCCGTCGGGTCTTATATACCGAATCCTAATCGGATCAAGCTGTCCCGTCTCGACGCCTTCGAATCTCGAGAGGAGGAGGGCTCCGGTGAGGGCGGAGAGCGCGGGAGGACGAGGAGCGGAGGAAACGTCGGCGAGAGTCTCGAAGAAAATAAAAGCGGCGATACAAATATCGAGGAGGATGAAACGAGGCAAGAAAGGAGAGAGGGGAATGGGATTATGAGTAACCGGAGGAAGAGAACGCCGAGAGATCCGGGGAACGAGGATTCTAACGTCGTTTGGAGGGTCGAACCTCGAGAACGTTTCGATTCGCTGGGAGAGAATGTAGGTATACGGTGAAAGAGAGACAGGAGGAGAGGACGAGAGAGAGAGAGAATTCCTTGGGCGGAGGTTCCTTCCACGTTTCCTCTTATCGGGGTTCCGCGCAGTTTGGAATTAACTCGGAGGGAGCATCGAGCTCCTCTGGCGTTGGCGCGCGGCGAGGCGTAAAACGAGCCACCGCTGCGTTTCGACGCCGATGGCCCCTTCGCTGCCGGAGACCTACCCCGTCTATTCGATTACTTCCAAACACGGAGACCTGCCGATCTTGCCTCCCAACCGGCAACAAATTCACCCGGGTATCAACTTTCGAGGATATCGTTGCCCCAACTTCCGGAAAACGTCCGACTCGCTCGAACAGCACGGCTCTCGAGCTCCCAACCTTCCACCTGCTGGCAGACGCTCCTCGAGAGGACCTTTATCCTCGTTCCTCCTCCTCGCGAGATCGACGATCTCGCGGATAAGTCGCGCGAGCTCCTCGAATCTCTCGTCGAGCATGCTGCGTCCGTTGGACGGTCTCTCGTGTTTCAGGAGAGTCTCAAAGTTCCCGGCGACCCTCCTTCGGAATCGGTGACCCGGGCTGTAACTCGGTCTAATAGCCGATCGATGGGCAAATTGGGTTAGAGGTTTCCTGAAAGGACTTTGCGTTCCTCCTCCTAGAGGAGGACGACGCGCAAAGTACGGGACTCCTTCTCCTCGGAGAGAGCGGCGAGAAAGTGAGAGAAGAGAGCGAGACAGAGAGGGACTTGTATCGACTCGATTCTATTAAGAGACAAGAGCCAAGACCTCGAAGCTCGTCTTAGACTTTCGGCAAAGTATCCGAAAGCTCCCTCGGAGTTTCGGCCGCGAGTCTTCCCTGGTCTACTTGGTCGATGCGTCCTCGAAAGGATTCACGCTCCAACGATCCCTCGTTTCCCTCTTCCGCGAGACTCTCGATTCGCGACTCTCGACGTCTCGAGTCGACTCGCGGCGAATCGACGGTCCTTCGTCCGTCCTCTCGGCCTCGCCCGGAGTTCTCGGACTCGCGAGTCCAGCCGACCGGACCAATTTGGAGGGATTCGGAGGAAGAACCGGCGAGCCGATCGATCTCGATCGACAAACAAGGTCCGGAGGTAATTATTCGGAAGGACTCCGCCGGCTAATTAGACCGGCGCGCCGGCTCGAGCGAGACTCGACGGAACGATGACCCCGGAGCAATCGCGCGGCCCTCTCCACGCGATCGTTCGCCAATTCACCCTCTCCGAGGACCGATCGATCCACCGGGCACACGGATTAACCGGTAGGTGATCCGATACGAGCCGATCGCCCGGATCGTTTCGTCGATTCTCCCCGATCTGTCTCCGGCTCGCCGAGCACCCCGCGACTCTCGGCAAGTTTGATAACTTTCCGGGCTGCCTCGCCCGGAGGCTCCGAAAAGTTCCACGTCGACGAGAAACTCGGAGGTGCACGGTAGTATTTTTAAATTTAAACAGTATCGAGAGATCGTTTCTGCGCTCGAGAGACGCCCCGAAATTTAAACTCCTGCGATTCCGTCCTCCTTCGAGGGGAAAGAAATTACATCGACTTTCGGCACCGGGCGATATTTCCACGGATGGAGATTTTCGAGACGACGGAGAGTCTGGCGGTTCTTGAGAGCCAGACCGAGCTACAGGGTTTCAATGGGTTTGAAATGCTCCCGCCGTATCGTGCATACCGGTAACAGTGTTTTTGTACGCCGGAAGGACAGGGTCGAGTGTAAATCGTGCCTGTGATCTAAATACGGTTTAACTGCGAGAGCGATTAGTCGCTGGACGACGACGCGCGGAGACCTACCGATGACGGTGAAGTTGACCTTGAAGTTCCTCGTGGGAGAGTTGCGAAAGTCTACCCTGCATCTGTAGAGGCCCTCGTCGGTTTCGCGAAGATCTCGGATGGTCAGCTGGGCCGGGGGACTCGCCCGAAAGGAGGCTCGATCTCCCCAAACGTGCGAGGCGCTCCACACCTTCGCCTTTCCGAACTGTCGACTCCTCGCGTCGTAGCTGAAATTCCAAAGTGATTTTTTATTATTATCATTTTGATTCACGGGAAAAACCCTTTGATACAACAGTGAAGAGCACATTATATACAAAATAAGGTATTTAATAATACAAAAGTTGAAAATTATGGGAGGTAAGAAGAACACGTCATAGGTTGGCAACCGCGATGTAAGTAGAAAGTTTGAAAGATGTGTTAACGCTATTACAAACGCGATTTGAATTCAAACATAGACGATTGGTACAGGTATTTTCGCCATATTGAGCACGATGAGAAGTGGGTACTAATAAAAAGTTTTTCCTTGGCCGAAGCATAATAAAATATCGGTCGAGTTCGCCTGATTATGCAAAATCTTGTGGACAAATGGAATGTCCGCAAAAATACGTCGTTCTAGGGTTTGTAGTCTTAGGCGCGTTTGAATAAGTTTGTAGGCGTGACAAGACTTTGTCGGTACTCTGTTCGTTTCCGGAAACATGGAGGGAACGGGAGGAGCATCGAGGGAGTCGAAAATCCGCGAAGGAGCTCGAAGAGCCGCGGACTATTCCCTCGCCGCGGCCAATTTTTCACCGAACTTTCGCAATCCGTCATAGTCGAAGGCCCGAAGAGGGCAGCCGGAAGAGGTTTGCACGCCCTCGGAAACTCGATACAGTTTGCGAAGCGCACTCGGCCGAGAGAGTCGGATAACCTCTTAGTCGGCCACGGGGTCAGGGCTCGACTCGGAGTCGGGACTTGGCGAAAGCTCGGAGTTCCACCGCGCGTGGAGCGAGCTTCCCTACTTATTTCTCCTTTACTATCGAAAAGTACCTCCGTCGTGGAAAGAAACGTGGAAATTTATCGCGCGTCTATGATCTTCGACGTTTCATCGCGAGAAGAAGTACCCTTCGGGAGCGGCCTTTCTCCCGGATTAATTCTTATTTTCCATTATTCGAGCACCGAGGCGGGAAAACCAAGGGGGTGTTTTCCCCCTTTGGGTCGTCAATTATCGGGTCGGCGGAGCCCGAACGAGTTCGTAAGTCTAATCGAGAGCGACCGAGTTGCTCCAGGAGTTTTGGCACGATAAGACGCCGCACGCTCCATCACCGACGAAACCGCCTCGCCGGTCGTCGTCGCTTCTTCGGGGCAAAGTTTTCGACGGTTCCGCGAGTGCAGTGTTCGCGGGGCCGTGAGACAGATCGGATCGGTTTTTAACGAGCGGCCGAACTCCAGAGAGATCTCGAGGCGAGCCGGGGACTTTGTCGAATCTACGCGTATCATTCCGACGTTTATCGTTGAGTCGCCTCGAGATATCGTCGCTTCTCTTTCCGATCGATTCGAGTCGGAGAGAACCCTTGAAAATCGCTCGATCGACGAGAATCGTCGTCCTGTCGCTCGCATCGCAGCGTCGCGCAATTAACGCTTCCTCGTGGTTCTCCGTCTTTTTTTCTTCTTTTTCGTTAAAAAACGTTTTCCATTAATTCGAAGCGGAACGTAGAACGCGTCGATGGGAAGTAACTTTGCACTTTAATCCGCATTTCCATTCGAAATTGTTTCACATCGCCGAGGGAGGAGGACGAAGCGAGGAGCTGCGGAGCCGCGAGTTATCTCTCCCCGCTGAACGCCTATTCGAGCTGAAAAATCTAGCAAATTAACGAGGCTATCGGAGGAAATAAGAGGGCAGGCCGATCGGAACGGCAACTGGAAAAATAATTGGCTCGATTGGAGAACTTCTCCCGCGATACGTATCGAGAGGAGCATCGACCGAGAGTTACGTAAGTCGGGTAGCGAAAGGGGTGGATTCTCTCCCTCTTCGAGTGGAGAGGACGTAACCGCGAAGAGTGGATAAGGAACGATGGAAAAAATATCGGGCGAGAGAGCGACGAAAGAAGGGCGCGCCGGAAGCATCGGTTGGAGCGGAGAGGGCAGAACCGTCGAAGGGAGAAAAGAGCGAAAGATCGGGACGAAGGATGGCCTCTAAACAAATTAAAATAATTGCCGCGAGTCTCGTCCCGGAATCAGAAGTCGGAGCTCGGAGACTCCTCCCATTGGCGCGATGTAAAGGAAGCTTTCCCATGAATACGGCAGTGTCGGTAAAACTAGTGTTCCGGGGTAAAGAAGCAGAGCTCGAAAGAGGGAGAAGGGCGCAGGAGGACCGGGCCACGGAGGAGACTCGGGGGACTTAACCACTCTTGGGACTCTTAAAAGGAGCTTAACTTGGCGCATAAAATTAAGGCATTGTAATTGCAGACGGCGTCGCCACTGCGGCAGCACATTCCTCCCTCTTCCTCCCCTCGTTGTACCTCTTTGTCCCTTTCCGCCCAACCGACTCGGGCTTGCCCTCCTCCTCCTTCTTTTCCTCCGTTTCGCTCGACCGGGAAATATAATTTGCTCGAGGCTAACTTTCGTTGGTCGTGCCGGAAGAACTCTTTGCTCTGGGCTCGGCCGGGGCTCGCCCGGAGGGACAATGATAAAATGATTTTTAATCGAGGTTCTGTGTAAGCCAAGGAAGCCCGCCTCGCGACGGCAGAACTTGTGCGCGCGAATTTAAACGAGGCGCCTTAACCGCCGCTCTAATGAATTTCGAATATATAACTGTTCGGATTAAACGTTCCGGCTCGGAGAAAAGAGAATCGTTCTCGTTGCTACGGGGAATTAAGTTTCTCCCTCCTGCCCTCTCCGAATTCGCGCTCGTCCGCGAGGAATGGACGGTCGCTCAACTTTTCCTCGCCACCCCCGTGGCAACGAGGTGGACAGAAGGGGTTGTTCCGCCTGGTCCTCGACCCCTCGAGGCGGTGGATTAATTTTTCAACGGCCCGGCAAATACAACGACCGAGGTTTCTTCCGGCGCGAAGAGAAAACACGGCCGAGAAAATAGCTTCCGGCCGACGGAGTGGCCGTCGAGTGGCCGCAACGAGGGACGAGCGAGTGCTCGAAGGTCAGAGGTCTCGAGGAGGGTTTCGCGGGTGTCGCGGCCGCTGAAAGCAATCTTTGGGTAAAATCGCTCCCCAGCGACGCTCGATCGACGTTCTCGCCGGGGCGCGATGAGGGTCTGAAAGGTTTTCGCGCAAATGCAAAATTCTACGGTGCATCGAGAAACGAGAGGCCGGAGCTCTGGATTCGATGGATGCTGGTTACCGTTCGACGTCGGTTTCCGCATCCGGCGGTTCTCAATGCAGAACCAGCCCCTATCGTTTCGAGCTGCCACTTTCCTCCGTGTCGGCTCACAGCCCTCCCTCTTCCTCTCTCCTCCTCTCTACGCTCACCTCCTCCATTACCCCCGACCGCCTCCATCGACGTCCTACCAACCCTCTATTCAAATATCACCGTGAAACCGCGCCCCGCCATTCTTCAAAATGGGATTCATGCCGCGGCATAATGGGACAGAGATATCAATCCGATCGGTGAATATAATATCCGATTACACGGCCGCGTCGACGGCATCCGCGCGGGGCAGCCCTCCGCTCTTTTCTCTCTCCTCTCTCTCTTCTCTCCTGTCTGGAACGTTAAACGTCTCTCGTACGCCCCGGCTCGATATGTCCTCGTAAAGTTTCAACCTCCACCGTAGACGTTTACCGAGCTTCTCCCGGTTACTTCGAATTTTCTATCCAAAGATCGATCCTCCTTCCCCGACAGCCTCCAAACGGAGGTTGCTACTTTGCGCGCGTCGCGACGTCGGAATCCCCGTTTACGTTTTCAGCGACGAGGCTAAGATCGCGGATTCGATTGCACCTCGGCGGAGAGGGTGGGTTCGCGGCGCGTAAAATTCTCCAGGAATCTCCGAACGCGGAGTGCGCGAACAAAAGCGTCGAATCGGGGAAAAAGGAGCGGGCCCGGACGGAGGCTGACAAAGGAGCGCGTTGCTCGCGATGGCGCGGTGATTGGTGAACTTCACAATGCACTTCGTTTCGCGGCAATCCCGGAAGACGGATGATCGTCCCACATCGACGGCATCCTCATCGCCGCGTTCGCGACTTCTCTTCCTCGAGTTCGACCGCGATTTCGCCCGACGAGAACCTTTCCCGGGGCGAGGAAATTTTCGCGACAACCTTGGAAACGTTTGGAGAGAGATTCTCGAGGTTCGGCGTCGAATCGACAACGACGCGGCGACTTTGAGCGAAAAACGTTTGGACTCTAATGACTTTCCGCGGCGGAGAATGCCGGCAAATAACTGCGAATTGCTGCGAACAGCGGCGAGTTCCTCGCAAGATTGCCCCGGCTCTTGCCAGACAATTGGCGGCCGTATTTACGAGCTCGAGAGACGCAAGAACGGGGAGGAGAATTATTGTATTAAAGCGGAAGGCAGGATCTACGAGGAGCGTTGGCTCGCTTCCGCGAGGGACCGCCATCGACCCGTCGGATTCTCCTCCGCTGGGAGAAATTCACCGTGGAGCGAGCGTAGCCGGACTTTTCCGTGAAAATGCCCGGCTCGTGTCGTCGCCGGATAAGAAAATAAGCGCGTCGGTTCCGAAACAATGGCGAGAGGGAGGACGAGCCGCGAATCGGCGCTGCCGCTGGCCGTCGCGCATTAACGCGTCCACGAGACAAAGGGAATCCTACCAGTCGTGGTTCGACGTTTTTCTATTTGCCGTTTGATTCGGCGTGCATGCAGACCGCGCATCCCCTTCCGGCCACTGTCCCGATTCTCCGCATTCGCCCGGCGGACGATGGATGCATTCGCGTCCGATGACGTTGCTCGGTGTTTGCGCGAATGTAAATAAAGCGTAAGCAGATAAAAGGCTTCGCGACGGCGTCCGCAGCGACGAGGCGCGTTTCGCCGCTCGTCCTTCCTCCCCCTCGATGCCTCCGTTCATCCCCCGCGAGCCTCCGAGAGCCCCGGAAAACCCCTGCAACCCCCCAAAAACCCCTGTCGGCGTCCCCGGTCCGCGTACTCGTCGCTTTTCCTCTCTCTCTCCTTTCGGACGAGCGCGACAACCAGCAATTGCGAGCTCGCTGCCCCATCCCCCGATGCACCCTCTTCATTCCCTCTCTCGTCCCTCTTTTCGTGCGGGCTCGCGTTCCGACAGGACGTTGCACCGTGACAACTGGAATTTCGATCGTCCTTTCCATTTACCCGAGTATTTTATATCCCGTTTTGTTAATCGAACGGACAATCGTGCGCGATTTTTCGGAAACGATTGAATTTTCGAATAATGAGGTCGAACGAGGGCGGACGATTCGCGTTGGCGGTATCGTCGTGATTCGAGTCGAGGCTGAGGAAGATCGCGAGGGATCCTGCTCTCTCGGAGGGTCGTCCAATCGAAGAACTGTCCGGAGATGACCTAGGAGGGGTTCGAGGGGTGGGGAGAATCTACGGGCTCGTTAATTAATTAACCGGGAGGACGGAGAGGGTCGTGGCGCGGGGAGATTCTTTGACGAAGAAATTTTTCTGCAGCGCAGATCGCTCGAACGGGTCGGGCCCTCGCGTCGCTCTTCGAGCGAGAAACAACAGCTCGAGGAAATTTATTCCGAGTATCTTCCCCCTCGATTTTTCTTCTCCGCGGACGCGATCGCTCGAAAAATTCTCGTAAACTTTTCCGCGACTTTCGCCCGTAAAACGAGGAAACGCCGGCATCGCTCGAGGAACGTCGAGGAGCGCGAGTCCGGAGAGGAGGAGCAAAAAGGAGATACCGGGCGGAGGAGCGAGAAAGAAAAACTGTGCGCGCTCCATCGTGAAGAAAAATATCGCTGTGCTTCCTCAAAGGTCGGGTCGAATTATCGTGGGAGGTTCGATCGCTATCGAAGACAAACGATGATGACCCGGGGGAAATCAAAATAGAGAAAGACTTTGCGCTACGAGAGGCTTTTAAAAACGACGAGGCCGAACGGAGACAATCGCGTCGCTCGACGTCCCGGAGAAAAATGGACGCGATTGAAAGACAACCGTAAAGAGCACCCCGCCGATAATATTTCTCCCTTGGATCTTTAATCGGCACCGCGTGCTTCCTCTCTCGCTCGATGGTCGGATCGGCGAAAAAAAACCCTTCTCCATCGGCCCTTTGAGCGCGCCGTTTCCCGGGGTTTCGCGAATTTGCAATCTTCGTCGGAATTGTCCCGGCGGTCGAGGGGAAACGACAAAATAGGAAAATAATCCGTGGACGTTTTCGCATCCCGGCGCGGCATTCTCCGTGCTCGGAGTCTCGAAACGGCGGGATTTGCGTTCCCGTTGTTCGAACGCAAGAGTGCCCGCTCGGCCGAGATGCTTCCTTTCGCGTGGTCGAGCGAATCCCGGAGAATCGGTGGACGTCCGTTCGATATTTGCTCGCAGAGTGGCCGTCGCTGGAGCGAGGGATGCCCCCTCGTTCCCTCGTCGAGCGTCATTCGAGTCCGGTGACGTTTCCTCGGAGTGCGTCACCGTGGAAATGAAAATGTTCGTTCACCGTCCCCGGAGAAAAAAAACGGGAGCGACTCGTCGTCGACCATCCGCGAGATACCTCTCGAAATTGCAGATCCGATGCCTCGAAATTGTAATCGGCCGGTGGACCGACGTCCATCGCGAGGAATTATGGTATTAAACCGCTGATACTATGATTTTGCAAAATCAGGGGAGAATCGGTGGCGTCCGTGACAGTCGGAACGGGTGATTTATCGGCGAACGAGGATGAAAGTTGGATCGACGTCGTTTATCGCAGCTGGAAAATGTAGATGCGCGCGTAAATGGCCGGGCGGACCTCCGTGAAAGCGGCATCGATATCGCGGCTGCGAATGCAAACGAGGTCGACGACCGGTGATCACCGGGCATTTATCTATCAATAGCTACGCTGAATCGTCAATGGCGGTTTTGGTGCGGCCGGGCGTGCTCGAATCCTCGTTATATCTTCGTCGAGATGGTCCTCCTCTCCCCGATTCGTCGACTCGAGCCACGGCACAGTCCTCGGAAGCTACAGCGACGGACGATTCCGATCCCCCGAAGTCATCGGGGAGAACGACGGAATCGGGAAACCAGGGAGGACCGTCCAATCGCCGGAACTCCCTCCGTAACGATGCGCCGCCTGTTTCTTGCGGCGAGGCTTGGAATCGGGGCTTCGAATCGCGCCGTCAGCCGGGGCAGTAACAATTTTATGAGAGGAAGCCCCGAAGCAAATCCGAGCCCGTTCCGGTCATTAATCTCGTTGGTTCGACGGTAGTCGGTAACGGGCGTACGCGCGTGCCGCGCCAATTATCCGAGGCTCGTATCCGGCAGTGATCGCGCCGCGATTATTGTCGGCCGGGCCGCGCCGAAACGGCGCTCCTCCACTGTCCGCGGGAACGAACCGTCGCAAATCGTTGCGAATCGTTGCGAAACGTTGCGAAACGTTCGCTTCGACCGCCATGGGAAAACGTTCGGAGATCCCTCTGTTGCGAACGCGAGCCGTCGACCGTAGACGGCGAATAGCAAGGTGAACCATTGTCAACATTGGCGCGGCGGCTCCGAAGGAGAGTCACTCGACCACGGGCGCTCGTAGAGAACGGACGTGCGGCAATTGTTCGGCGCGTACGTTGATAATTAATATATTTGATTATTGGGCTATACGTAAGCGGCTTCGGGACTATCGAGGCTAAGCATCGATTATGATCCTTCCACTTAGCGGGAGTGATCCTGTCGATGGATTTGAATACTGGAAAATCCAGTTACTTGGACTCGATTGGTTAGTGGCGTGTTTATTGTCGATCGTGGATCCAACAATATTCATGTGACCACGTCCGAACACCTTACAGTTATATGCTTTTCTCATTGTTTTATATTGATTATTATATTCGCGTCGCCGAGCTTTCGAGGGAACCGCTCGTACCTCGAAGGTTTCCGAAGGCAGCGCACCAGGAGCTCGGGTTCCGCGCGCGCTAATTTTTATTTAAATCCGATCGAACGACGCGGGGGTCAATCGGGGAGCGACCCGGGTGGAACAATGGCTCGTAATGGCGAACGGCACCGTTTGCCGGTTGGACCGTCGCAGGTTGGCCGATTCGCGATGGAAATCTGCCATTACGCCGCGCAACTGCGCGCACAATGGCGCGATAATTCGAGGCGGAGAAGGAGGGACCGATCAGGATCGTTTTCCCGGCTCGGTCGTCCCTTAATCGCTCTTCGAACGACGCCGCTCGCGAAACGGCTCGCTTTCCGCTTCGAGCGAGCGCGTTTTGATCGGCGAAAGAACGCGGGGGTGGAAGTCGACGGACGTCGCGAAACAGCGGAAGAGCGGCCTCGCTCGTCCGGTTTCGAGCGACGGAGGGTAATCGGTGTTCCGGTCGGAGACAATCGACTCGTCAACGGGTGAGCGATTCGAAGGCGGTGGTTTAACTCGGCCGCGCGATGACGGTCCACGTCAGCGTAATCGGAGCTTCCGTGAGCTCCACGAGCGAGCGGGTCGAGGGGATCGGAGGAGGAAGCCAGGGAGAGAAAGAGAGAGAGAGCGAGAAAGAGAGAGAGAGAGAGAAATCGAAACGCGCTCGTACTCCGGCATTCGCAAGTTTAACGCGCGACCCGGCGATTCGCGGCGGGAGCGAAGCAATTAAAGTTCGCGCCGGAGTTTGATGATCTTTGCCGAATTTTCGCAGCAGCGTGTACGCGGAGTAACGTTTCGCCGGCGAAGCCCGAAGTTGCGCCTCCAATTGTCCCGCGAGTTCTCACGGGAAGCTTCCCTCGAGGAATATTCGGCCGAGGCAGGTCGCCTCCAACGAAGCGAGACGACGGAGCCGTCTGCTGCTCCGTACGGTGCCGCGGTCGACGAAAAACTTCCGCTCGGATTGGCGAAAAAAGACCGAGGAAGAAAGAAGCGGCGTTAACGCGTCGCGCCTCCGCACAAAGGACCCGATCGAGGGAATCGTCCGAGCAAGCGGTCCGCGACGAAGGTGAGCTCGTTCGAGCGGAAGGGCGCCATCGAGCAGGAGCGGAAGGAGAAGGGTGATCGTCGGGGCCGCGAACGAAGAGAGGGCAGAGGGAACGAAAGACGCGGGCGCGTAAACGATCGCGGCGACTCGATTTCCTCGATCGACGAAAGCGGCGAGTATCGCGCCCTCGTCTCGCGACGTGGGCGGCCACAAATTGCCGGCTCGCGCGAATCCGCCGCGGCCTTTCTCGTCGCTCGACGATGGATTCTCCCGGGAGAGAATCGAATTTGCCGAGATTTCAATTTTGATAAGGACTCGACGAGCGACGAGGGGCCGTCCGTGGACGGCGGCGAAGCCCGTGGCCTGATTGGCGCAAAATAATCTCGGGGTAATGGTAATATTTTCTCATTAAATTCCAGCCGAATTTGCATTTCATAAGCGGCGCGCTCGCTTACGTCGGTCTAACGACGGTGGTGTACATTAATTAAGGGACAAGCAAGCGCATCCCGGCGTCCCGGCGGTCCTACCGAGCGCGATCATATTTGTGAGCCGGATCCGCGACGCTGTAACTTCATTTGCGCTTGTACACCCAGCTGTACCAATCTAGGGATAACGAGCGGATTGATCGACGGCTATCTCCAAACTGATATCGTCCACTGCCGAGAGGGAGAGAGAGAGAGAGAGAGAGAGAGAGAGCGGCGGTCGATCGGACGACGCGCGTTCAAGCGGAACGTCCTCGGTCGTCCCGTGGAGAAGACGACCAACGGCAACGAGGAAGCGGAATGAAATTTTCCTCGATGACGTTAATCGCGTTTCGAGCGGCCAAAGAGCGTCGTAAAAGCGCGAT
Source organism: Cerceris ruficornis (assembly GCA_963989415.1). Taxonomy (NCBI): domain Eukaryota; kingdom Metazoa; phylum Arthropoda; class Insecta; order Hymenoptera; family Crabronidae; genus Cerceris; species Cerceris ruficornis. The sequence continues at coordinate 19,978,090 of OZ022524.1, forward strand.
TCAATTATTCGCGGCAGAAGCGGCGCGACTCGCGACGGGATACGGAGGGCCGGGTAAAATTGCAGAAGGAAGGGAAGAAAATTCCCGGCAAGTTCGGAATTTAAAGCGCGACTCGAGTCGCATCCGCGACGAGTAACATTTATTCCCGTCATATTTTTTGAAAGTTTCCCCGTGGGCGCCGGTATCCGCGCGGGAGCGGAGATTAAATATTAATATCGAATTCTCGCTGCGCCTCGGGTATCTCCGCCACCTACGGGCGAAAGACGTTTCGAAAGTTTTTATCGTTCGTGCGAGTGCCCGTCGAGCGGCATCACCCGGCGATACCTCCCGGCTCCTGCGAATAAAAGGAACGCTCCTTTCCCAGCTTTATGCATTTCTCTCGACGCGCGAAATAAGACTTTTTACGAGAGACGGTAATGCCGCGTACCGCTTTTCACAACGGGTCCTCGTTCGCGCCGTTGTAACTGCAATTTCATCGCCGGTGAGAACCGTTAACGCCCGCCGCTCGTGGTTCGTTTTCGCCTCGAAATCGTCGCTTCGCCGGCCCAAATTGCCTGCAAAACGGGAATAACGCGAGCGCGATTCCTAACGGCGAATTTGCCTCCCGAGCCCTCGAATCGCCTCGGGTCGATTCTTCCGTCGTTGCGACCTCCAGGCTTCCGTCGATCGACGGAGAGACGCGAAAGGACGGCGATGCTCGCCGAGGACAAACAACGAGACACGGACGGAGGAAAATCCCGAGAGAAACGATCGCGAATACGTTCGGCATCGAAGGAGGCCGAGGAGATTTCTCGGTGCGCCTTCAGCCCGGGAAAACGGCGCGCGTGATCCCAATTTTATGGTATGCCCAATAAAGACGATATTTACGAGGATCGAGGCGGCGCGTTCGACGAAACTAACGTACAAAGGATAAAAAGCGCTGGCGATTTGCGGCTCGTTGAGATACCTATGAGGAAAGCGACCCGCGTTTTCCGCTCGCATCGCAAATTCTCGGATCGCCGATCCCCTGTCGTGAAAGCTGCCGAGAACCCTCGTAATTTTCTTTAAACGCTAGAATCACAGAGGCAGTCAAAACGTCTCCTCGTTCTTTTGAAAAATTCTCCAATTTTGTGGAGTAGCCACGGAGCAGATTTTCGACGTCCATCTTGCAAAAGATAAATTATGTACTTGATTCTCTCTTCCACCTTTTGATTCCCCTTATACAAAGTAGTTATTTAACGTATCGAAATATCATACTGTTATGCACAATACTTTATTGTCAAACGAAAAAAAAATAAGAATCTTGCACGAAAGGGTTCATTAAATGACACAGAGTGAAAGCACGAAGGAACAAACTTAACTTAAGAAGTAACAAATAAAGAAACTGAACACGCCAGTGACGTGGTTAGAGCGACCAGCCGCAGAATTCACCGACTTATTTCCCGCGGATCGTTCTCCAAGGCGAATCCGCCTCGCGATTTTCCTCCGCTCGGCTCGATTCGCCGGGAAAATTTGTCCATCCTCGGTGGTCCGGCCGATACCGGCGAACTGCACGATCGTTCCTGCGTTCGGAAAAGCGCGAAGAGAAACCCAGCCGAAAGCGTCGAGGGAGCGAAGACTCGAGATACCCTCGTGTCGCTCGCTCTCTCGTAAATATCGATAGTGGCTTACCTGTAGAGAGGCTCGCCGCTGTCCTCTTTGAACCACAGCACCATGGAGACGGCGTCGTTCGGCTCACGGGGCTGAATGTTGCAGGGTAAGGTTGCCCTCTGACCCGCCACCCCCTGTATCGACTCCATGGGTACTGCAACACATCGACGTCTCCCGTTGAAAAGTTTCCATCGCGCCGGAGCCCGGTTTTCGTGAAAACGAAGAGTTATGACGCAACGCGGACCGGCTCGATGTATGGGGAAAAAAGGACGAGCAAGCTTGAAAAATTTCACCTCGGACTCCCTAAGGGCAATTTACGTCGGCGAATATCGTGGCTGCGCTCGATTAAGTAGCGCGCCGAAGAGAGATACTCCCGCGCCGCCGACCAATTTTGCCGTCTTGTTCGTCCCTTTTTTCCCCGCGTAAACTCGCTAATTAACGCGCGTTCCCTTTGCCGCGGAAAACGTATCGATGGACGCGCGGAAAACCTTTTACCGGGTACATCGACCCGCTGTCGCGATATTAAGAATTACGAGATCGGGGCGTCGAGAAATACGGATACCTCTCGAAAGAGACGAAGAGCCGAACCGATCCATTATCGCGACGGTGGTTGCGTCGACGGTCGCGTCGATAGGCCGAAGGTAATTTATCAAACCGAGGATCGGCTTCGTCGATCTCGTCCTCCGAAGCTTCGAAACGCTCTTCTGGTTTCTCGATGAACGCAGAGCACGAGAGACAACGTTCGAGATGTTCGTCTCGAAGGAGAGAAAAAGGTGGAAAATTTTCCACCGGAGAAGGACGGAGGTTCGCCGTTGCTTTTGGTCCAGCGGCCATCAAATCCTCATTCGACGGATCGAAGAGAAAACCACGAAGACGATCGGCTTCGACGTCTTTGCGTTTAAAGTGTTTACCTTTAACGCTAGATTTACTAGATCTGTTAAATTGCAATTCTTTAATAAGGACTTTGAAAAAAGAGGGATGAAGCGGCAAAGATGAAGCGGAAAGTATTATAAAATACACGTGAAATATCTACTGTACAGCGTCTCTGTTAATTTGAGAAATGTTTATAAGACAAGTAGGAACTGGTCCATTTGACGGCTTCCGTAGTTCTAGTGTTAAAAATGACGGAAGGACGAGGTATCGCGGAAGCGCGAGCTTTAAATCCAAAGCGGCGCGTAAAGCAAATCGGTCGTCGGTCGTTGGAGGGAAAGTGGGTACTTAAGCACGGTTCGTGACACTCGCTGTTCCGTTCTCGGCATCGCCGTCGAGCATTTCCGGCAATAATGCAGATTTTTATCGGCCAACTTCGTCCCGTCCTCTTATCTACGAGAGTCCTGGAATAATTCTTCCCCGTTCGGTTTTACCTCGCCTCCAAAAGAACTCGTTTCTAACCGCTTTTTTCAACTCCCTTCCCTCTCCTCCTCCGCTCCTTCAAAACTATCCCTAGATCTTCTCGAAATGATTTTCCCTCGGCATTTCCTTCTCCTCTATTGGCACGGTGTCCGAGCTTGTTTGCTCGAGAAGTTCTCGGATCCTCTCGTAAATCGTCCCCGCTGGATCAGGAATATTTACGATCGTAAACTCCTTCACCGCGCGTCTCCCTGTTTTGCGTCGCTCGCTTCAAAGTCCTTTCTTTCGTTAACTCGTTATAAATCGCCATTAGCGCCATACGGAGGAAAAATAGTTTACGAGCGGAAAAAGCGAGAGGCGTCTCGGTATTTTCCGGGCCGCGGGCAGCCAGTAGCTTTCTCGGGAGCAGAAATAATTGTACGGAAAGGAGAGGACGAGCCGTTGAGAAAGCTCCGAGGGTTTTTTTGCCGGGCAGACAGGTAGGAGGTAGGTCGGACGCGAAAGAAATTGTTTACGGACAAAGGTAACGCTGCTTTGCCGCGTTTTTTTCCTCCGGCGATGGACGAGTCGAGGGAAAAGAGAAGAAAATTGTTTACAAACAGAGGTAGAGGTCTCGCGATCTTTCCCGCGGCAACTTTCCCGCGCCGTCGAATTCCACGGCGAATTCGCTCACTTTGCGCGGAAATGGAAACCGCTGGGCGAGTTTCCCGCGAAACTAAAGATGCGCAGCGCGACTGGAGACGGCCTCGTCGCTGGAATTCGTTTGGGTCGACGTCGACGGGCCGTCGGTCCGTCGGCCGCGCTTCCCGACGTGCGGACGTCTCGAGGCAGCCTGCATTTTAGCACGGAAACACGTATTGCATTTACGTCCGCGTTGCAACGACTTTATGCAAGTACGTGCTTGCGCGAGCTGCGAAGCGGCAATGCGGAAATTCGTTTCGGCCGGGGAGATCCCGCGGAAAGTGCCTTCCGGCCGCTCGAGATCCGCGAAAATAGTGCGACGGCGCAAATCCTCGGCAATGGGAGAAATCTCGAGATGGACTTCGCCGAGAACCGTGAAACGATGGAGGGATAAGCGATCAGGAACGACGAGCCGATCGCGGGGATCGTGGAAAAGAGCACGGGCCAAAATACGGTCGATATCGGTGGATCGACAGTCGAGGTATTCGAGGCGGATGTTTGCCGTTGCGACGGGTAAACGGAACTCGCCATTTAATCCGGCATAAAAGGAAGGAGTCACGTTGCCGGCGGGTGGATCGGAGGGAAGCCCGATCGACGAGGGCCCGGCAACCGATCCGATCCACCCCCTCGGATTAGACGGTTGAACGTCGATCGCGAGGACGACGGATCGCGAGATTATCGAGGAGGTGTCGCGATACGTCCGATATTACCGTTAAAACCGAGAGAACTCCGTTATCCCTTTATCTCCTATCTACTTTTATCCCCGACGTTTCGCGGCACCCGGATAAATTTCAGCGACCGTTTAGTTTGCGTTTCGATTCCGCGTTTTCAACGGCTTTCGACGAAATGCGGCTATTTAATGCGACGAAACGGGCAAATTGGAGGTTAATTAGAAATTTTTCGACCCCTGCTCTCCCTCTCTCCGACTCTTTCGCTCGGTTTGGATGGCGGTGAAAGGAAAGTGGAGCTAATTAACGCGGATCAAAAACTATCAGATAAGGCGAGGTCTCGCGATCTGTTTTTCTACCGCGGCACCGCTCTCTGACTCTTGGAATTTAAATGAAATTCTTTTGGAGAACAACGATGCCCCGCCGGCACCGTCGAGTGGTCATACAACAAACCGAGTCTGTTTGCGACACTTCCGCTGATGAGTATAATTACCGCGACGGTAAACTCGCCGCAGAATTTCGAGGAAACTTTGTTCCGGCTGGTCTCGCGAATTTTTCTCCCGCGCAATTACCCTCTTTTTTTGTCCGACGAGATTTCGCGAGCCCGAACAATGCCCGGAGTGGATTAAAACGATTCGAAGCGACGTATCGTTAGAATACGCCGTCGTTTCTCCGATTTCCTCGTCAGCCATTCGGACCTCTTGGAATCTCGGTCGAAGGTGTTCGAGCCGATTCTCGGGCTCTATCGAGAGCTCGGAATCGACGGAACGTTTCGAAATAAAATCAGTCGAATCGCGTTTGCTCGTTTCGCTCGAGAGGTATGAAAATGGCCACAGAGTCCGGAGCGAGGAGGAGAATGAGGAGGACGAGGAGGAGAGGGTCGAGGAGAGGGGATTCAGAGAGAAAGAGTGGACCCCGGAATTGTTTCGAAGCCCGGTGAAATCCCGTATTTAGCAAGTGCTTTCCTCTCGGAAGCGAGACCGGTCGAAAAGAATAGGCCAAGCAGAATATCTTGCCGGGTCTTTGTATCCGATCGCCGAGACGGAATAGCGGCCGGAGGGAAAGCGAGTCGTAGAGGTTTCAGTGCAGCTTGCTCGCATACATTACCAGTCTTTATTCCGCGGAGAAGGAAAATGGAATGGAACCACCGAGGGTGGCCGAAGGGTGGCCAAAGGGTGGCAGAGGGTGCCCGAGGGGTGGCGGTTGAAAGTTTTGAAAGCCGGGCACAGAGCGAGAACCGGAGAGAGAGAGAAAGGGAGAATACACGAGATAAAAGAAAAAGGAGAAATTCCGAACGGAAAATGCCGAATCGGATTTTGGTACCTCGAGCAAGGACGAAAGTTCGGACCGAGAGGGGAGGCACCGACGAAGAAAGGCTCGACTCGAGAAGGCACCCTTTGTTACCACCCCCCTCGATCATCGAACTCCGGGGGGTGGTTTCTCGAATAATCGCTCTCCTCTCTTCCGGCGCGGACTTTGACGCGAACACTCGGTTCCGCTCGCAAATAACGCAGCCACGGTTACGTAATTAACGTGGAAAACATTTCACCGAGTGGAGTTTATTTTCGCAGCAAAACGTCGGTGGCTTCGCGAACGCTTAATATTCCTTTATTTTTTCCGGCTCTTTGCAACGGCACACGGCATGCGGCATACGGCATACTGCACACGGCACAGAGCCCCGTTGCAGATTCGCCGGCCTTTTTGCGTATCTTTGTGCATTCGAATTTTTCCCTCACGGTCGGGCTTTTGCGCGGGTAATAAGATTTCGCTGGAATCGGTGCGTGCGGAGTTTCGCGCTAAAAATGCTTTCACACGATGCATCCAGAGGTTGCCCTCGGTGAAACGATTGCGAGCCGAGTCGGGAAACGTAATTGCCGCAAATAAATATTTATTCTCTCCCCGTCGTCGTTTCTTCGAGAAGGGGATGGCGTCCCGAGGGAAATTGTGGGGAAGGTCCCGAGAGGGAAGACAGAACCGCAACCTCGAAGCTTCCTCGCGGACAATTTCACCGATAATAGCTTTAATCGTCAAACGAGGAACCGTCGAAAGTAGTGGCAAAAGGAATCTTCCTCGAGGACCTCGATCGTTCCTCGTTCTTGCCATACGTTCCAATCCGTTCGAACGTTGCAACGCTCTATCCCGTTAATTCCTTGGCCCATAATAACGAGTGGCCCTCGTGATGCGGTAGATGGAATAGGAAATTTTGAAGACTCCCAAAAATGATGGAATTGAATGTATCAGTGGAACACACCACGGCAAAATTATTTCTATGTTGTTTAACACTAGAACTACCAAACCAGTCAAAATGACTGGCACACAATTTTTCCCAAAAATTCTCCAATTTTGTAGAAGAGTCTTAGAATAAATATTCCACGTCCATGTGAAAGAACATAAATCACCGAATCGATTACCTTTTCCGCGTCTTGACTCCTCCTTTTTCAAAGTACTCATTTAATATTTAGAAATATGATAGATTTAACGCCGGTAGTTCTAGTGTCAATATTGCGTTGAATTGCAAGATATATCAGGAATCAGAGATTAACTTTCATTTTAGCAATTGAATTCTGAATTATTGCACGCACAGTGGCAAAAGTAATCGCATTGCAAGGGGTTAAAAAGGCTGTCGTTATCTTTCCTCCTCCCTATTCCCTCTTCCCGACCTCTCGCTTCGCCTCGTCGGTGAATTTTGCAGGGTTACGTCTCTCCTTTGCCGCTCAGAGGGACGCGTGAAAAGTGCGCGAATGGAAGGTCGAGATTCGTTTTAAAGAGTTAACGAGGATCTCAAAGCGCGAAGCGAACGTACTCGGGGCCGTTTTTTCGCGCGAAGATAACTTCTCACGGGCAACGTGAAACGCGAGAGGTTTGCGCGCTTAAACGGCGGAAAAGTCAGCGCGGAAAAAACGGGGCAACGGCCGATCGTCGTTCGATGAGATCGGTCGATGTTTCCGGAATATTTCCATCCCACACCTTTTTGCCGTTTACGCAGTTCCGGCCGGCCGCTCGACGAAACAAAGAACGAAACTGACGAGCGAATAATTCGTAAACAATCGTACGGCGGCATTGTTCGCGCCTGTTCACCTTTTAATCGCGTTACGTGATTTTCGATTGGGGCCGCGATGCCGAGCATGATTCTCCCCGTTGATCTGTTTTTTTGCAAACAACAACAACGGCAACATCGAGCGCCAACAGCGGCGACGAGATTTTCGCTTTCGTTTTAATCGCGCATGATTCATGGACCGGGTCCCGACAAAGAGCGAAATAATTGCTCTCGTGCCATCGACGAATCCATCGTCGATGCGTTGAATCTCGACGACCGACAAAAGAGAGAAAGGAGAGTACCCGCGCGGAGGGGTGTCGTTGAAATTACCACCCCAATGACTCGTTCGAGCGTTCGTTGACTTTTACCGATCGCGTGAGCATAAATCGTCCCGGACAGGCATTCCCGCTGGGACGAATAATTGCATCGAGGCGCGCGCCATTATTTCGACAATTTTGAATCTAATCGAGAGACATAATTGCGCAAACGAAATTAACGTTGCGTCGGCGATGGCGATAGCCTTCGAGGAAAGTGGACGTCGCTTCTGCACAAGTTTCTTAACTCCTTGGCCTACGATTTTTTCCGCGGCTACGTGCGCGACAACTCGTAATTAATTCGTGAAATAAAAATTTCTCAATGATTTCTAATACACCGTATAATTTAACGAAATATTAATAGTACAGAGATAATTTGTCTGTCTCGTATCCCACTGATATTTTCAATTTAATAGTTTTTGGTAAACTTCAAAATTTCTTATTCACTTTACCGTATCGCGAGTGTCACTCGTTATTGTGGGGCAAGGGGTTAAATCCGTGCTATGTCCGTCGCGAGATTAAAAACCAGAAAGTTTCTTTCTTTCGATAATCGACGAGCAAGGCATGACGTGACACGACGTGGCATGGCAGGACGAGACGGACGAGAAGCGTTATAGGAGCACGCGCCGAGTCCATCGGCAAACGAGATTTTGGAGGCTCGCCAAAGAGCCGCTTTCTGGCTCGTTCGGTGTTTACCGACTGACCAATTGGCGGGACAAGGAAGACCGAAAGCCACTTCCGGTCGCGCGGTACTCCACGGACGTAATCGTGCAGGCAGAAATTTCAAAAGGTCCGACACCGTCGGTCTCGTTTCGCGGGGTCTTCGAGGAGGCCGATTCCACCGGCGCTCTTTTCTTGCCCCGAAACTTTTAACGAGTGGAAAGTTCAGTTACACTCTGCAACGCTCCTCGGAAAGTTCCTCGAGTATCGCCGTAGTCGCATCGGTCCTCCGACGGTTCGGTAGAATTTTTCCGATTCGCGATATCGTCCTATCACCGTCACCATCGTCGCAGCTCGTGGAATCGGAGGCACCGTTACCATCAGCTGCCGTGCTCGCATTTAAACGGAAGCCGTCGTTGGTCACGATATTGGATCTTGTTTCCGCTTCCTCATTTGCAAGAAAATCGGCGAGTTTGTCTTTGCTCCGTTGGCGAATCGTTTGTTTTTTCCCCGTCCCTCGAGCCTCCGACTCGTAAGCCCGCGTTTTACGTTCTTCTTTTGCTCGTTCCCTTTGCCAAGCGCGCCTTGGAGGGAAAAAAGAGAGCGTACATTCCGGAGATTGGTTATAAAGAGCAAACAGAAAGGAATCGATGTAATTGACATAGAAACGGAGGGTCTTCCAAGAAACTCGCCGTTTGC